>CM029604.1:13825443-14194378 GCA_017311375.1 Mytilus coruscus
AACTTTAGTATGCCTTAACCAAATGTTTTAAAACTTACACGAAATTCTTATCACCACAATACACAGATCAAGTTATAAATTGGGTAGCGTCACTGTTACCGTTCTTGAGTTATGCCCTTTTATAAATGAAAAAAAGCTAAAGCTGTCGTTTCTGTTCTCAAACTTTAGATTGCCTCAACCAAATGTTTCAACCATACAACATTAGTCAGCATTTGCATATAAGAGATGAACATTTCGGGGATGGGTTGTGGGTGGAGGGAAGGAAGGAGGTAAGGGCAGGAGAATTTTTCCGCATTGAATATTTAGAACCATTAAGTGAATGAATTCTCTGTCAACTTTCAGATAAAATAAAATATAAATGAATTATCATTCTCTGAAAAAAAAAATGTTGTATTGCTACACCACGGCACCATGTTATGGGAGGTTTGAGTGCCCACAAACATGTTTAACCCCGCCTCATTATGTATGTGTCTGTCCCTGGTCAGGAACATGTAATATAGCGGCTGTCGTAAGTTGCTGCCTGACATATTTGTTTATGATTTTGTCATAAATCAGGCAATTTGATACAGTATGGGTTTTGTTCATTGTGAAGTGTATAGTGACCAATAGTTGGTCAAATCTATTTCATTTGGACTTTGTTTGAAAGTCCTCTCAGTGAAAACCATTCCACGTCTCCTTTTTCAATTGATGTTATTGTCTTATTTGTAAAAGGCAGATACAGCCAATATATTAGAATAAAGAACATTAATTTTCTAAAAAAAAATTCATCTCTATATAGTAAGAAATGAACAAGCTCGGTTGCTAACACTGTTTGAATTTAAAAAAAATATTAACCTTAGATTAATCATTTTTGGAAAGAATGAAAAAAAAATCCGATACAAGGGATACAAATCCGGCTGTGGCTACGGCATAAACTATTTATATAAATTTTCAACTTGAGAATAAAGATGACCTTGTATGAAGTTTTTTTGGTTGTCATCTTAATATTATATACTTATTAATACAATTCACAAAGGTAGCATCTTCGACTTGTAAGTTTAAAGAATTATAATGAAATAACATCTAATAAGGACAGGTTGAAATATTTTTGAATCCTGATGGTGCATACTCATAAATTCTTTTGGAAAAATCCACGTTAATTTAAATGTTGATTTGATAGCGTTCATTTATTTATTTGCCCTCGTAAACAGTTTTGTTAAAATACCGAAATCGGTAAATTCTTATCGTGAAAGGATAAGTCGGGTACACCTTTTTACATTCAGGCGTGCGTAAGTTGCACTTTTTTCTTCTTATTAAGAAAAATGATTTTAATTTTAGCATCTATCTAAAGATTAGATTATTTACACACACACAAAAATAGGGCTAACTGTTGATTTTGAAACTCTATGAATTCACATTTTATGAGTTTCAAAACAGAGAAGGTGTGTTTGAAAACAAATAATCACGTACTGTTATATCTTTTAAGGCAAATGCAAGCCTTACTTGTATTAATTATATAATTTTAATTGGCACAATATCACATTAAAATTTACTGAGAAATATTATACATAGTAATCATGAAAATGTACTACTGTAACAATGAAAATTCGGACGAATACACTCCTTTTCACTACCCCTCCATCTACTCATTTAAGTTTAGGCCAAACAGCCTTAGCAACAGTCTTTATTTTTTCCCTGTAAATAAAAAGATTGACTGAATTTACTTAAACTAAAAAAAAAAATACAATCTTATTTTCAATAAGAAACAAGAAAAATAATTCGAAACACAATTCATGATTTATTTCTTTTAATTTTCAACGAAAACAGTATTTTCTTCACTTTTCTTTTAACAGATTATTCATTTCAGAAATTAAAAAAATAAACAATAAACAATGCTGAAGACCGTACCTTGACCTATAATGGTTTACTTTTATAAATTGTGACTTGGATGGAGAGTTGTCTCATTGGCACTTATTCCACATCTTCCTATATCTATTTAACCCAGCACATTCTTTATGTGTCTGTCCGAGGTCACGAGCCTGTAGTTCGGTGGTTGTCGTTGGTTCATCTCTATCATATTTGTTGTTTTTCGTAAATTTTTTTGTAATGAGTTAGGCCGTTAGTTTTCTTGTTGAATCCTTCCACAATTTTCATGTCGGGGCTTTTTATAGCCGAATATAAGGTACGATTTTTCGTTGTTGAAGGCCAAACGATAGCATATAATTGCTTACATACACTTTATTTTACCCTTGTGGATAGTTATCTTATTTGCAATCATACAACATCTCCACTGTTTATATTTAAAAAAAAAACAGCACCAACAAAAGATGAATGGTCGGTTTTTTTTATTGAACTTACAAAATTTCACCCTGACAACAAATAAGACAACAGTCGTTAGTATTATAATGATATATGAATGCATTTAGGATAATATGGTTGAAAAAAACCTATTTGTCTTTAAAAACACAAAGTCAAATAGAGGTACGCAACGACGACTTCTGAACGAAATTAACGGCATATATTTTATAATATTTGATAAGTAGTTTATTTTGTATATTTGTAAGCCGGTAAAGCTTTGATACAGCCAAAATATCGTTACTTGATATTATCTAAACAGTGATTAATTTCATCTTTAAATTACAATATATTGCAAGACGCCGTACAGACAAAAGTTGTTATTTTGCAATTCGCCGTACAACGTCCTGCAATTCGCCGTACAATAAACAAACATCTTTATGACACTCCTGCCATTCATTGTACAGAATGTGAATTTTCCAACATTATTTCAGAGTCTTCCATTAGCAATAGTAAGTTCAGTATTATAACATAACTGTAAAAGTTTTCGACCAAATGCATTAACGGTTTTGTCTACGGAGTGCCTTTTCGGAGCAATCGGGGTTTCCACGTGGTCTACACTATCTAAATACAGATTTAAGTTATCATTTGATAAAACATCATCAATTTCACCAATAGGACTATTTAAGTCGCCACACACTAAAAATGAACCCTTTTCTTTATACTCTAAACAAACACTTTCTATAATATCATAAAAATCAACATCACATTTGTTATAAAAGTTTGATTTTTCATGTGGAATATTAGAAAAACATATGTGGATATCATTTGCAGTATTAAAAAATTCATGTTTTAGTTTAATTATAACAATACCACAGTCTAACTCTCTATCTATAGAAATACCATCTGTTAACTTTGTTTTACAAAAAATAGCTAATCCACCTTCACTTCGAGTACCTATTTTAACATTTCTATTCAAACATATAAGTTTCACAAAACCTTCTATTTCTATTATATTTTTTGTTTGGTCTATTTAGATAATTAGGTTTCAAAAATTTCTCTTTCATAATTAAATTTCGAACATTTTAAAATATAGTGGAATAGAATTGCATACTTAACAATTTCGATTTTCTCTAGGTACATTTTTTCACCTTCCAGTTTCAATAGGAAGTTTATGACTGAGTACTAGTATCCTGAATCTACAAAAAAGTAATAATATTTTTATCATCTAGGATCTTAAAAAAGTTTTCCCTTTCAGCATTATCTTTGAATAGATTAGACGATAATTAACAGCTTTTGGTGATTCTATTAAGATAGAGTGCCAATTTTGTTTAAATTGGTCCACAACACTAACCTTAACCTTATGATATAACCATGTATTACTAACAAAGTACTGTGCATTCCAAACATATGACAGTCCACAACTATCTAAAATAGATTTTATATTATTAAGCCATGGAATACTCATCCCATACTTTTTATATGCACAATTATACAAAGTAACGGGAAGTTTTTCTTGCTATCCACACATAAGTTTCGACTAGTAATTAAAAATCCGCAATTTGATATCAATTTCCAAAGGATATCTATCTTCCAAGTCCTACATAAATCATAAAATCTGTCGTTGACTTCTTTACATTTAACAAAATTTTACAGAATTTAAGGTGGACCCTTTCAATAACAGAATTATTGCTGACTCCCCAAACTTCACATCCATACAAAAGAATAGGTTTGACAATTTTATCGAAAAGATCGAGTTGGCATTCTATAGATAAATTATGTTTTCGACCTTTGCGTATGGAACGCCATGACTGCCTTATGTTAATAATCAGCATTATATGCAGTGGTCACAGCATTATATGCAGTGCTCACAACATTATATGCAGTGCTCACAGCATTATATGCAGTGCTCACAACATTATATGCAGTGCTCACAACTTTATATGCAGTGCTCACAACATTATATGCAGTGCTCACAACATTATATGCAGTGCTCATAACATTATATGTAGTGTTAACAACATTATACGCAGACGGCTCACAACATTATATGCAGTGATCACAACATTATATGCAGTGATCACAGCATTATATGCACTGGTCACAACATTATATGCAGTGTTCACAGCATTATGATGCAGCGGTCACAACTTTATATGCAGTGTTCACAACATTATATGCGGTGTTCCCAACATTATATGCAGTGCTCACACCATTATATCTGGGACTATTATATGCAGTTGTCGGAACATTATATATAGTGGTCACTGAGCATTATATGCAGTGTTCACAACATTATATGCAGCGGTCACAACTTTATATGCAGTGTTCAAAACATTATATGCAGCGTTCACAACATATTATGCAGTGCTCACAACATTATACGTTTTTTGTTGATGAAGTTGATGATCAGTGATGGTGATGATGATGATTGATGTTAGTGATGGTGGTGGTTCAGATTCGGTAAACTTCGGAAATTTCATCGGATACTTCCGGACCGAGGCCGGTCTATTTTTCATTGGGGCTGCTTCGTTTGTTCTAGTCCGGGTTAAATATGGCTGAAAAGTAAAACGAGTGGAACCGGCTGATTCAAAGATGGCGACAGAAGTTCAATTTTATACTTTTTGCTTTCTAAGCTCAGAAATATGAAAAAAATGAACCTGTTGATAATAAATATATTTTTTTTACATGCAATATTTTTTTCAGAGGCCTTATTTATCATAAAAACGTTTTTCCGAGATAATTTTATAAATTTGAAATTAAAATATGGCGAACAATTTATTAACGTCATAGAGGACCATTACAGTATCACATTACGATATGGTCTGATTAAAACATGTTACAATTTTCATCTTTTAATTCCGACATTTTACCTTAAATTGCGCTTTCCGCCATACTTTTTTGACCGGCTGATTGCTTGCCGGTGTGTTAAGACCGTCGAGGGCGGCGTATGCCTATATGCGCCAGCGGCTGATTTCAAAGCAAATGAAGCGACTGTGCCTATACCGGAAGTACCAACCGGGCTAACCCGGGTTAAGCCGCTGTGGCAAATGAAGTACTACCATTAAACAGCACATGTAACCCACAGGGACTCGGTTAGCAGATTAAAATTTTGTTAATCTATGTTTTTTTTTTTTAGTATTTCCTGTCTATTTGTATTACTCTATTAACGTATTTGACGTTGACATCACTATTTCTTTGTTTTCTAGCAATGTGCAGTTTACTATCCATATCCGTATACTGAAAAATCCTATATATCTTTTCAGTATACGGATATGGATAGTAAACTGCACATTGCTAGAAAACAAAGAAATAGTGATGTCAACGTCAAATACGTTAATAGAGTAATACAAATGGACAGGAAATACTAAAAAAAAAAATAAAAAACATTGATTAACAAAATTTTAATCTGCTAACCGAGTCCCTGTGATGTAACCCGGACAAAATGGCTGATAACTTGAAAAGTATACAGGCGGTTCTTTTTAAACTTGGTCTTGGGACTATTTCCCAAAGATTTACTGAGCACAAAATAACTTTTGATCTGACAAAAAAATTATCAGATGAAGAACTGAGTGCTTTGGGTGTTGGGACAATAGGCGATCGGATACGCCTCAAAGAAAAACTTAACAGACCAAACACAGAACCTGTGCCTGTGGCGCATTCAAGTCCTCAGGCTTCAGGTTCTACTTCAGGTAAATTCAAGATAAAATACGTAATAATGACGAAAACCCTATGTGTAGCCGTGAGACAGGGAGTATGAATTGGGAGAAAAACGTTGTGTAAATAGAGATGATTTATAATTTATTATATATATGTCTGTGGTTTCCCTGTACTAGGTGAACTATAAAACAAATACACAAAAAATGCATTGGATAAGAATAATTTCTAGATGTGGTAGGAGTGCGGCAGCCAATGAGACAACACTCCATCCAATTCCGAGCATAGGCGGATCCATGGAGGGGGCCTTTTGTGGGGAAAATTTGGTTGATTATATAGGGAATCACTGAAGCATGACTGGAGCAGGCCCCCCTTAGGTCAGTCAGTGGGTCCCCCCTTATGAAAAGTTCTGGATCCACCACTGCCAAGGACAATGTACTTTTTAAAGTTAACAATTAATTATAGGTCAAAGTATGGCCTTCAACACAGAGCATAGCTTACAAGGAACAGCAAACTACTCAGGGCAGAAACAAATATATTGCATTGCTAGTTATACTTTTACTGGTCCAAATAATTATGACGACTTGAAATGTCAGAGAAAAAACACAAGCAGGGGCCCAGTAGCTAATGGTACTGAAATTTGGGTTGGGTCCCTAAAACTTATATAAAACTGCACATCATACTAATTATAATTGTTAATTTTCACATTTCGGCAGGTCCAGTTGCAGATCCATATCTTTTTACATAAGGCGGGGAGGGGGTACATTTTTATAAATTAAAGCTCCCACCCCACCCCTATGCTCTAGATGGAAAATGTTATTCTCTCTCCCTGGAACTTGTGCATAATGGCTGTTCTTGTTGTTAATTTTATGAAATGTTGAAACTAGGACAAGTCAGTGGCGGATACAGAAGGGGACGTGAGGCGACGCCCCCTTTGCTTGGACTTTTTTTATTTTTTGTAAAATGATTTATCAGACTAGACTTCGTGAACTTTGCCATTTCCCATGTATTTAATCTTTATGCGACAATTCTTTACTTATAAAATATTTTTCACTGATTATGTCAAAGTCATCTGATTCGCTATGGTGGAGTTGACCAGTGCGTCGAAAAAAACATCACTCTGTCATTTCGAAATTTAAATTACAGTAACACATTGCTTAGGCTCAGGATGACATCATGACACCTTTAAAGCGACACAGGATTGAGCAAGAACGTATTGACTTCTATTTCACAATCCCCCAAAACAGAAAGTAATACTCTATAACACTCTAATGAAAAAAAAGTTCCACAGCAATATCATTTACCTATGCAACATGTTTAACCCTAAGCGCCCCAGCTTATTTTAAAATAACATAGCTGAATGATGATCCCCAGTCAGTATAAGCTATAGATATATATAAAGTTTAAGGTATGAACCATTTGATTAGAGGAGACAGTCTGAGATATTTGAGAGAAAAAAATCTGACTCTGATTTTTGCCTTAAACAAAAATTCTGGCCGATTGAAAACAATAATCTTGTCCACTTTTCTGCTATTCGAAACGAAAATTTCCAACAGAATTATTTACCATTAAATGAACATAATGAATAAAAAACGGGCGTATTGTTTTGGGGGGCCGGGGTTTGAAAGTCTGACCAGAATGCCTGTTTTGCCGAATTGATATATTGAATACTTTTTTTCAAAACCAGACTGCAACCTGCCTGCTGGGTGTGGCCTTTAGGTAGCAATACACAGTTAGAAGTTAAGTTTCGCATTATGGCCATGGTGAATTTATTAAATATGAAAGTTTTTGTACAATAAAATTGATTTTTAGATAATTGAAGAATAATATAGCCTTCTTAGTGGATTTATATGAACATTTAGATTGTTTTTAGCATGTTTTATAGGCCATTTTTCTGTTTGACAGTCAGCATTTTCCTATCCGTACCAACCATAGGTCCATAAATTATTGTAGTGTTTATCAAGATTTTACGCTCGATCTTTTCAATTCAATTCTATGGAAATACGAGCAGAAATGCATACTGTAAATTCAGAAATTATTGCGTGCATTTATTATTGCGATTTTGTCATTTTAGAATAAAATGCGATTTTAATTTTTGCGATATTAAGAAAAATCCTGTTTAATTCATATAAAAAGTTTCAAAATGCGAGTTTAAATTATTGCGATTATAACCCTGTCGCATTTCTCGCAATAATAAAAACATCGCAATAATTTCTGAATTTACAGTATGATTTTTTTTTTGGACCTCTTGATAGATATATATCTATGGTTTCAGGAAAGGTATCTCTGTAATTGATTGAAATTTTCCTTTGGACCAAATTTTGGAGACTTTTGTGACATGTTCACCCCCCTTTTTTGCAATATTTTGTATCAAAGAAATGCAGATTGTTGCCATGGTTACACCAAAAAGAGATTATATTTCACCATTTTAACCATTAGAAATCGAATCTATGGAAGATTCTCATTCTATAAATATACACATGCATAACACAAATATTAAGCCTTATTTGTTAGAAAGGAAGGGAAAGAGAGTGTCAATTTGATTTTTTTCCTAACTGTGTATTGCTACCTTATGTCTCCATTTGTGGACCGTCATTTGTAAAATCGTTGTCATTTCATACTCATTCGAAGCCTTTGGTTGATTTGGAACCCCTTACTTCCCTTATTTTTGTTGGGTGAAACATATCAACCAAACATTTGGAAAAAAATTGCTTGTTTGTCTTTATTAACTCGTGTCGGTCGTATTTTAAATTTCATCGAATAGCCCGGCGTATATCAACAAGAAATCTGTGAGGTTAATATGCTAACTTAACAACAAACGAGAATTTTCCATGTCTACTTTTTACAGACAAGTCACACATCAAATATATCAGTACATAGCTTTGGATCCTTACACTTTACAGCAACTATAAAATATACATGCTCCACGTCAGGAACCGTTTAAAAAGTGCATTTTACACTTATTTAATGTTTTTTAGCCCAAAAAAGGTCACAAAAATTGTTCGCCTCGCTCCGCTCCACGATCTTGCCCCCTCTTTCAAAAATCTTGGATCCGCCCCTGCAAGTTTGGCCAAATCTCATAATTTTCACGGAGACTGTTTTTCGAAAATTATTTAGGCATTACAATGGACATAAGAATTTCCGGTTTACACAAAATTTGTGAGGAAGCCCTAAAATTATAAAAAAAACAGTTATTTTGACAGGGTAAACAAAGCAAATAAATACTCAGCCATTAGAGATGTTCTATCAATATGTAACAAAATATTGACAATGGGAAGAAAGTAGTGCCAGTGTGTATCCCAAACTCTGTCTGACAGACAAATGTCAGCCAAAAAATCATTTGGTCAGACAGAAATTTTTTTGGATGACAATATTGAAGAAAAAAATCCAACTTTTTCTTTCGATCAGACAAACCCTTAAACAGTTTGGCACAGACTGAATGCTAGGTTTTCTTGCATACAAATTTAAGCCATATTTCAATGTACATACATGTACCAAGTCTGCTGTCTCTTTGTTGCTTTTTTAGTCCGCTACAGACAAAGTCGAAGGGGACTTTAGGTTTGCACTCTGTCTGTCTGTCTGTCTGTCCAGCTAATTAGTTTTCCACACTTTTTTCTTCTTCCTTGAAGATATTGTTTTGATGTTTGGTGTATTGATATATCATAAGAAGTTACAGATCAAGTTCGAATTTTGTTCTGGACTGATGATTTTGATTTTTGTGCAGAGTTATGGTCCTTAATTGTACTTAGAAGGGGGGTACTGAACACGGAAACATGTGAAATAAAAATCGCAAAAACGTTGCACGAAAAATAAAAATCGGGAAAAACGAAGCACGAGAAATAAAATTGTAAATATTAAGGAAAAAAGTACCAGAAGTTATTACTCAGTCATTCTTGGAGATCATTATGATTGTATGGGCTTTATCATGATTATGGGACTTTATTCATAAAAAAGGGAGGTTTCCAGTTTTGGACTATAGTTCAAATTCCTTTTAACCGTATTATTAACAACCGTGAAAGTACATGTTTATGTAAGGGCTTATTTTGGCCTAAAATTTGAAGTACTTCCGATGAAAGATTTTTTTAGATTTTTTAAACCCTTAAGTGTCTACTTCATTTGATTCAAATAGTTATTGTAAAAACATCCCATATTTACCATAAGGTTCATAAGGTTTTTTATCTATCTGCACATACATTTTAAAACAAATCAGACAACCCAAGATGGCCGACATAGCTAAAAATAGAACATAGGGGTAAAATGCAGTTTTTGGCTGATATCTCTGAAACTAAAGCATGTAAAGCAAATCTGACAAGGTATACATGTTCATCAGGTTGAGATGTATCTGGCGTGTAATTTTAGATGAATCAGACAACCTGTTGTTGGGTTGCTGCCCCTGAATTGGTAATTTTAAGGAAATTTGCAGTTGTGTGTTATTATCTTGAATATTGTTTATACAGATAGAGAAAACAGCAACAATGTCCAACAAAGTAAGATCTACAAAAAATTCAATATAACCGAAATTGTCAATTCAGACCCCTTAATCCTTTCCTCAATGGAAATTATTTTATGCATACTTGATTTGCATAGGTTTTTCAATAAAATGCTGAAAATATGCTTTAAAGTATTAATGCATTGCAAAAAACAAATATTTCATCAAATAAACTTTAGTCAGATATTCTTATGAATATCCTTTTCAAATTGGATACAAATCTGATGCAGACATTTCATAGTCAAAGCGTAACAACTGAGGTACTACACAGGCGCCAAAAGGCTTCATTATGGAGTAAAGGGGGTGGCGTCAAAAGGAGTCATTATGGAGGAAAGGGTTAAGGAATTATTGCCCTTAGAATTTTTGTATAATATTAAATAATCTTCTCCTCTGAAACTACTTTGCCGATTTAATAACACCTGAACATTAACGCTATTTTGTCTTTACAGGCTCCACACCAAGAAGTCTTCTCGATAGAATCAGAAGGGAGCGTTCATTACTGTTTTCTTCTGGTTCTGGAAAAAGTAATTCACCCAAAAACCTGCCTAGAAATCAGAAGAAAAGTAAGGGGAAAACATGGACGGGAACATTTATATGCTTGGCAGATAAATCCCAAGGACGGGTACCTTCAATTTCTGAAAAACAAGTTTTAATTAGAGCCCAATTGTGTTCAAAAAGGATCCAGTTTTGTCTTGAAGACAAGAAAGAGGATGTTTTAGCTAAATTATCAGAAAATGAAACTGGGTTTCACCAGTTACAGGATATTGGAGGGTTTGAACTGTTAAGATGTAGACAAAATTGCAGACAGTTAGAAATCGTTGACTGTCCATGGACAGTCCGTGATCTGAAGGCCACGCTTGGAAGCCAAAGTAAAATATACCTAAGGCCTATACAAATAAACCTAAGTACGGCACAGTCAACAGTTCAGACTACTCATATAAAAAAAAAAGCAAGCTTGTAAAAGCTGTGGAGACAGCCCAGCTTCAGTATACATGAACTAAGAAAACATATAAAACTGTGTCATGAAAAAGATCTTTCTAATGAGTCTGACTCAGAGCTATATGATCCACATATTACTGAAACAAATGTCAAAGAAACTGATGAAATCCACAGTGAAAAGATTCCAGACAATATCATGGAAAATATGGAACAAGTTGAGTCATCTAACAATAACAGTGGATCTTCTGTAAACAGCAACAATGAGACAATTATAGAATTAAGCATAATAGTGTCCTCGACATATCAAAGCAGTCTTGATGGAAAGGAAGGTAATGATGTTATTCCTGTTGATGGTGTCATTCTCCAATCTAGAGATGACAGTGTGTCAGCTATCAATGTGGACCCTGTAGATAACTTGATGACAGATGAATCAATTATTATAACACTTATTAACAATTGCCTTAACTACCTTATAGACAACAGTATTAATGACCCTGTAGACATCCTGCACTATTTACAAAAGAATATAGTAACTGGTAGGGAATTGGAAATTTCAAGTATAGAAACACCCACAGATGGAGACACAAATTTTATTTCTGTTGACAGGCACGAGTTAATTGAAACTGCCTTTGATGAAGTAGGAGCATTAACAGACTTACGTCCTACATTGGAGGTACAGTTTTACGGCGAGGTAGGTCATACAGTGTAGCTAAATTTGACCAGTGTTCTGTGTTCACATCAGTTCATGAATTTACATGTATGGTATTGATATCACATATAATATACTTGGCAACTGTTGTTTGATTTCATCAGATATTTCTTGGATTGGCCTGAATAAAACTGATTTCTGATGAATGGTTTATAAAACAAATTTCAATTGAGCACCACCCAAGAAACAAACCTAACTAGTTTCTTTGTTTTACACAGTATCTGACGAGAACTGAAAAGGAGTCAGCTAATAAGAAGTGAAGGGTATTTTTCTGTAAATTGGTTGGTTGCTTTCACTTTGCCACTACAGAGCTGTGGTAACATGTACATGTACATAGCTTTAATTTTTCTCTCATTTAGGAGCTATGAATCCAAGCTTCCTGATATATATATGTAGAACTATACTTCAATAGGCATACATTCTTTACCAGGTTACATTGTGACAAGGAATCACATTTTTATAAAATGAAAACTATATAGTGAAGGTCACCTTCATGTTTGCTGCAACTTGTACTGTATGGTGGGTTATTTTCGAGGGGTGTAAATTTTTAGCTTATCTTCGCAGTTAAAAAAAAAAAGGCCAAAATAAATTTCACCAATTTAAAAGTGCACATGCAAATGTATTAATAAAAGGGTTGAATCTGCCAAAATAATAACCGCCAAAATATTTCGTACACCTTATTCAATGAAAATCTTGAAATTTCACACCAGCGAATATGACCCGCTATACGGTACTGAATTAATTTTGAATCAGATACTAATTATTTACATGTAGAAAGATCTTGCTTTTCAATTATAAAAACAAAAATAAAATGTCATGTACCTTGATATTTATTAGTACTAATTTTCATATATAACTTTTCAAAACTTAATTACAGGTTGCAGTTGACAGCGGTGGACCCAGGAAAGAATTTTTTCAGTTAATCCTTAGAAAAATTAAAGAGAAATATTTCGAGCCCATTAGACCATTTGCAAAACTATGAAACCATAGGAAAGATTTTAGGTATGAATTATCTCCCATGGAAACTTATCAACAACACAAGTTTTAGCTTTCTTAAAAGCTGTGGACTGCTTCGCTCTCTCCTATTTTAATGTAATATGTGTGCATGTGGTATTTTTAGATAGTTGATTGATATAAAATGGATTTACTTTAAAAGTGTGCGTTATGAGTGTGCCTCTCTGGAGGTGTGCCTAGATTAGGAGAAGTTATAAAATACAGATAATGCTTTTTTGAAAACGTTGTATAGGAACATTGTTTAGCAAAACAAATCGTGCATATTGCAGATTGACAAAGCAAATAAACGTGTATTGATAATTGATATTTCAATATTGAATTTCAGTGTGAAATATATGCATAATAAAACGAACATGAATTAATGACAGTTGATTGGAACTGATATACACATAGTTAATTTTCCGGCTTTTAATGACTTATTCTGAACGAGAAAAGTCTGTATTCTTTTTCTCATTTAAACCAATGGCTGTTGCTGATTCTCAGCCGCTATAATATCATAAAGTAACCAATCAGTGATCAGTAATAATTTCAAGATGGCGTGTTATGTCTACTGAAACTAATAGCTCTGCACCGTGAAGCAAAGCAATAAAATTGTCACTTAACATGCTTAACATATATTTTAATGTGAGTATGCTTTATTGTATCCCTTGCAGCACTATTTTGACTACACTGGTCTTCTAATAGCAGTTGCTTAAAATTCAGCTTACCAGTTGAACAATTTGGTTTGCTTAAACAATTAATATTCAGTCACAATTTTGCACGAACTTCATTTTATTTTTATTTTGCATAAATCGTCATTTTATTATGTGATATAAAGTAATAACAATTAAATTCTTAGAGCATCTCTTGTTACAACCATGCAGCTGTTTCCTTTTTAGCTCACCTGGCCGGAAGGGCCAAGTGAGCTTTTCTCATCACTTGGCGTCCGTCGTTGTTAACTTTTACAAAAATCTTCTCCTCTGAAACTACTGGGCCAAATTTAACCAAACTTGGCCACAATCATCATTGGGGTATCTAGTTTAAAAATTGTGTCCGGTGACCTGCCAAACCAACCAAGATGGCCACCATGGCTAAAAATAGAACATAGGGGTAAAATGTATATTTTGGCTTATAACTCTGAAACCAAAGCATTTAGAGCAAATCTGACATGGGGGTAAAATTGTTTATTAGGTCAAGATCTATCTGCCCTGAAATTTTCAGATGAATCGGAGAACCTGTTGTTGGGTTGCTGCCACTAAATTGGTAATTTTAAGAAAATTTTGAAGCTTTTGGTTATTATCTTGAATATTATTATAGATAGAGATAAACTGTAAACAGCAATAATGTTCAGCAAAGTAAGATCTACAAATAAGTCAACTTGACCAAAATGGTCAGTTGACCCTTAAGGAGTTATTGCCCTTTATAGTCAGTTTTAACCATTTTTGTAAATTTTGTAATCTTACAAAATCTTCTCCTCTGAAACTACTGGGCCAAATTTAACCAAACTTGGCCACAATCATCATTGGGGTATCTAGTTTAAAATTGTGTCCGGTGACCTGCCAAACCAACCAAGATGGCCGCCATGGCTAAAAATAGAACATAGGGTAAAATGTATATTTTGGCTTATAACTCTGAAACCAAAGCATTTAGAGCAAATCTGACATGGGGTAAAATTGTTTATTAGGTCAAGATCTATCTGCCCTGAAATTTTCAGATGAATCGGAGAACCTGTTGTTGGGTTGCTGCCACTAAATTGGTAATTTTAAGAAAATTTTGAAGCTTTTGGTTATTATCTTGAATATTATTATAGATAGAGATAAACTGTAAACAGCAATAATGTTCAGCAAAGTAAGATCTACAAATAAGTCAACTTGACCAAAATGGTCAGTTGACCCTTAAGGAGTTATTGCCCTTTATAGTCAATTTTAACCATTTTTGTAAATTTTGTAATCTTTACAAAATCTTCTCCTCTGAAACTACTAAGACAAAATTAACCAAACTTGTCCACAATCATCATTAGGGTATCTAGTTTAAAAATGTGTCCGATGACCCGCCACGAACCAAGATGGCCGACATGGTTAAAAATAGTACATAGGGTAAAATGCAGTTTTGGCTCATATCTCTGAAACCAAAGCATTTAGAGCAAATCTGACGGGAGAAAATTGTTCATTAGGTCAAGATCTATCTGCCCTTAAATTTTCAGACCAATCAGGCAACACGTTGTTGGGTTGCTGCCCCTGAATTGGTAATTTTAAGAAAATTTTGCAGCTTTTGGTTATTATCTTGAATATTATTATAGATAGAGATAAACTGGGTTATTATCTTGAATATTATTATAGATAGAGATAAACTGTAAACAGCAATAATGTACAGCAAAGTAAGATCTACAAATAAGTCAACATGACCAAAATTGTCAATTGACCCCTGAAGGAGTTATTGCCCTTTATAGTCATTTTTTTACAATTTTCATAAATTTTGTAAATTTTTGTAAATATTTACAAAATATTTTCCACTGTAACTACTGGGCCAAGTTCATTATAGATAGAGATAATTGGAAGCATCAAGAATGTTCAGTAAAGTAAGATCTACAAACACATCACCATCACCAAAACACAATTTTGTCATGAATCCATCTGTGTCCTTTGTTTAATATGCACATAGACCAAGGTGAGCGACACAGGCTCTTTAGAGCCTCTAGTTAGTTTTCTCAATTAAGATACAGTTGTATGTTCAAATTTAGTAACTTTAATAAATATATTCTTTTTTCAGCTCTTTCAATGTTACAGAATGGAAAGATACCCCAGTTTTTGGATTTTTCTCTTGCGTTAATGAGATGTTTGAGAGTAGCAGTCCAAGTTTGGTAGTTCTGAATTTAAGAAAAGGACTAGACAGTTTAGGACTTTACAAGGTACACATTATCTGCAAAAAGAAAACATAATTTTAAGAATTGTGATATGTGTACGCAGCCTACTGGTATATAGAAATTAATGTAAATGTGAACAAGAATTTAAGTACTACTAATCCAAGTATTCAAATAAAAAGATTAACAATGTTTGACCTAATTACAATACATTAAATCATGAATGCACATTGTGCATGCATTATCAGTGTTTTTCTGTCACAAGTTTAATATTTTGTATTTTTATGGAATAATATATTTCTGATTCTCAGTCATTGTCAGTTAAATAGCAAACAACTCACAACATAACATCTGGAAATATTGATTCTTAATTTCTACCATTTTAGTAAGAAATAGATCGTTACTTAACATTGGTAAATCTATAATTTGTTACTCTATCCTTGTTCATTGGCTGACATCAAAATCATGTAGGACTTCCAAATCCTGTACTGTCATGGGGGTATATAGGTGGTTTGTTGCAATTTAGGTCACTATTGAATTTCTGCCCCAATCAAAACACTAATTTATCAGTGGCAATTTGAATTCCCTGCTGAAGTACAGAACTTTCCTCTTGCATTGATTGATTATTTGCTCTTGTGAATATGCATGAAATAAATGTCTCTGGACAACCGTAAAACCATCAATCAATCACTGCAAATCCAAATAGGTGTGAAATGTTGAAATGTATTCATTGGTCATGACTGTAAATTCCTATGACTACATATTTAAAAACAACTTCTAAATAGAAAAACAAAGCCTGATTTCTTATTAGGTTTTGTTCTGTTATTAAATGAGTACCCCAAAGTGTTGACTCTAGTGTGGAGAAATAGACTATCCTTGGAAAAAAACCTCATTAGTTGCCTGTTTAAAGGCAAAATTTCTGCCACCTATTTAAATACTTTTTTCAAGTGACAGTCCAAATTTCTTGCCCTTCATCACTTTAGACCTACTTTGCAGAACCTGCCTGTTTTCATGGTTGTATTGATAATTAATTTGGTTTCGTCTTAAAAATTAATGAAATAATTCCACTAGCCATCAGGCCACATTGAGTCTACCCAAATCCTGTAGGCGACTATGGTGATGAACTGTATTCATTGGCCATGACTGTAAAAGCTTCTACGACCAAATACTTTTATAAATATTTTTATGGTCACTTTCTGGTAGTACACATGTACTGATAACAAAGGGTCATTTACTTTAACTAAAGACCAGCATACATGTACTTTAAATGGCTCAATTTTACCCCAAGGGTGACTGGGGAATAGAAATATGGTCACCTGGTCATCTGACCGGCAGTAAAACCCTGACCAGGCCGGGCTGTGTGGGATGTACAAGTACGCATCCAAGTCCGATCAGAATGTGGACGTTAAATCTGATGCCTCCTGTAAATGCTTAATATTATGTTTTTTTTTAATGTTCCAACCTTAAACAAAATAACTGTTTAAACTTTCTTTGTTTAACATTTAAAAAAAATAAAATAATTTAGCAGCATGTAATTTATAATTGAAAGGTGAATAGGTAATTCAAATGTAACTCAAACAAGATCAAGTATAAGATAAACTATATAAGTAATAAAACAGTTACATAATGAAATTATATTACAATTATAAAATGTAATAACTAATGACTTATCAATGCACTAGAAGATCAATGTATTAACTTAATGAGATTTTAGAGATTAAGTTAAGATACTGTACAAAGTATTCAATAATTAAATTACAATTTGTTGATACATAATTTATATAATTGATATGTAACATTTACATTTATAATGGAATAGTTTAAAATCAATGTACAATATTGTAATAATTCAAATAAATTTGCAAATTTTATCATAATTAAATAATATTAGATTATAAGAATTTATAATTAATAAATTTGAAATTGTTATAAATATACATATCAAATTTTGATTATTTAATAACTAAAAATATTAACATCAAATATGATCAATTATCTTATCAAATTATAATCATTTTAAGTTTTCTATTTTTGACAATTGATTCAAACATTATTAAAAATACTAATAATTATAAATTTATATTTATATTTGACAATTCTAATATGATAAACAATTTGATAATAAATTGATTATTAACTTAATATAGATATTCAATTTACAATAATATTGTGTAATTTTTATGAAATATATCATATAAATTAATCTAATTGAATTCTTTTTAAATCTGAAATATTATGACTTATAAATAATATACTGAGAATTTATTATATTAATTTTCAAATTATGCTATTTTGCTAATCTATTTAATATATCATAACTTATTTATATTAACAAATATAATATTTTACATTTTAATATAGGATTTTGACAAACTATACTAATTAATTACTTATATTCGAAATTTTTTAAACAAATAGTCTATCTTTCAAGTTTTCATCTAATTATTATAAATTATTACTATATAAGTATTTATTTCTCACTATGTTCTATTTAATATATAATTAAAAGTTAAATTTACATTAAAAAATATTTCAATTATCTAATTATAATATTATTTAATACTTACTTAATTCATACTATTTCATATACTATATTATTTTCAATGTCATTCTAATTGGTACTTATTATGCATCTTCATTGTTCATTTGAAAATTGCTGAATTGATATGTGATATAATCATAAAATATCTTTGAAAAATGTACAAGTTTATTAAATATACGTTAATAATTTCAAAATTTAGTTTCTAAACATTTTCAACTTTTATAATTAATTCTTTTAATAACAACTATTGATATTGTGTATCCTAAATGAATTTTACTAATTAGCACATTGATGTTAAATTGCATGAATTCTTGTAATTGAACTGAAATTAGATCTTGAGAAATGATTTTGAAAAATGATAGTCAACTAAATAATATTTCAGAATGATTTCATGATTTCTAACTAATCAATAACAATAAATTTATTTAAACAGAATTTCTTAGTCTAATAAACTATTCAGTTACCTGATAGAATTTAAATTGAAAGCTTCATAAAGTCTAATAAGATTAAGTGCAATGTTCAATCAACATAAATAATAAAATAGAAATGTATGCAATTAAAAAATACATATACAAATTTCTAATACAAATGTACTAGTTCTAGATAAAGAATTCTTTAACATTTTAGCTATTAAATGCTCAGTAGTGACTAGTTCTAAAAAATAATATTTGGAATAATTTTAAGATAATTATAACAGATTAAGCATTAACATTTTTCAAACTATATGATACAGTATAAGTTATCATAGCAAAATTTTTTTTAGAACTTTCTATGCAGGATTTCAGAAGTTTAAGACATTTGAAAATTTAAGATATATATATTATTTTATCTAGTACAATTTATACTATTTATTAACTGAATTTAGTTATAGATTTAAATTAAATTTAATTTATCAAATATTTAATAATATCAATATTATTTGAAATTGACTATGAAATAAACTAATTTGAATTAATCATTAATGATTGAAGATAAGAATTTAAAAGTAAATGGTTCATGTATAATAATAAATATGATAAGAACAACATTGAAATTAAACAACTAAATAGAAGACATGAAAAAACTCATCAAATCAATCAATGAACATTAATAATGAAATTATGAACTAAATAAAACTAAAGAGAAATATTATAAACAAAAAACATACCATAAGAAAAACACAATAAAGTAAAAATAACAAAAGCAAGATAGAAACAGATAAAGAAATATAAACAAATTGAAAACCACAGAAAACGAAATAACAAAACAAAAGAAGCAGAAACAAAAATGACAGAAAACCAAGACAAATGAAAACAAATTAGAAAGATAGGAGCAAATAAGCAAAATACTAAGACAACTGAAATCAAGTAATCACAAAAATGCAAAATTCAATAGTAAACATGTCATGCAATGAACAATGTGAACATGGTGAATTGAACATATAATAAGAAATAGTTAGACATAGATAGTTAAAAATTAGAAATCTAGTTGATAAAACTCAATTAAGATCTAATAATGATACCAAGAATTAGATTTAAGACTAAGTTCTTAAATTAGATTCAAATATAACTTTTGATCATAAATTTCAATACATACTCATTAATTTAACTTGTCAAGATTCATGATTGACTGAAATTTGAAATTTATCATGTATAAGATTGGTTCATTTATACTATGTTAGAGATCATCTGAAATCTTGATTACTAATTCATTTGCTAATCATTTCTCTGTTGACATCTGTTTAGCTTCAATGATTTACTCATGTTTGTCTAATTTTTCTGTTCTCTTTTCATGTCAATCTTTAGTTTACATGTTCTTAGATTTTTTCTACTGTTCTGTTATTTTCTATTTTCTTTCATTGTTTATATTTTTTATTTTAATCTTTGCATACTTTATTTGTGTTCATTTTTTTTTATCTTAGTATCTTATTACTATGTTCTTTATTGTATTTTATAGATTTGATTTATTTTCATTTTATCTCAATTTTCAACTTAATTAAGTTGTTATATTAATTTTGTACAAATTAAGCTTATATTTGCCCTTTAAAGTAATTTTTACCAATTTTTGTAAATTTTGTAATCTTTACAAAATCTTCTCCTCTGAAACTACTGGACCAAATTCAACCAAACTTAGCCACAATCATTATTAGGGTATTTAGTTTAAAAATGTGTGCGGTGACCCAGCCAACCAACCAAGATGGCTGCCATGGCTAAAAATAGAACATAGGGTAAAATGTAGATTTTGGCTTGTAACTCTGAAACCAAAGCATTTAAAGCAAATCTTACAGGGATTAACTTGTTTATCAAGTAAATATCTATCTGCCCTCAAATTTTCAGATGAATTGGACAACTGGTTGTTGGGTTGCTGCCCTGAATTGGTAATTTTAAGGAAATTTTGCCGTTTTGGTTATTATCTTGAAAATTACTACAGATAGAGATAAACTGTAAACAGCAATAATGTTCAGCAAAGTAAGATCTTCAAATAAGTCAACATGATCAAAATGGTCAGTTGACCCCTTAAGGAGTTATTGCCCTTTAAAGTAATTTTTACCAATTTTTGTAAATTTTGTAATCTTTAACAAAAATCTTCTCCTCTGAAACTACTGGACCAAATTCAACCAAACTTAGCCACAATCATTATTAGGGTATTTAGTTTAAAAATGTGTGCAGTGACCCAGCCAACCAACCAAGATGGCTGCCATGGCTAAAAATAGAACATAGGGTAAAATGTAGATTTTGGCTTGTAACTCTGAAACCAAAGCATTTAAAGCAAATCTTACAGGGATTAACTTGTTTATCAAGTAAATATCTATCTGCCCTCAAATTTTCAGATGAATTGGACAACTGGTTGTTGGGTTGCTGCCCTGAATTGGTAATTTTAAGGAAATTTTGCCGTTTTGGTTATTATCTTGAAAATTATTACAGATAGAGATAAACTGTAAACAGCAATAATGTACAGCAAAGTAAGATCTACAAATAAGTCAACATGACCAAAATTGTCAATTGACCCTGAAGGAGTTATTGCCCTTTATAGTCATTTTTTTACAATTTTCATAAATTTTGTAAATTTTTGTAAATTTTTACAAAATATTTTCCACTGTAACTACTGGGCCAAGTTCATTATAGATAGAGATAATTGGAAGCATCAATAATGTTCAGCAAAGTAAGATCTTCAAATAAGTCAACATGACCAAAATGATCAGTTGACCCCTTAAGGAGTTATTGCCCTTTATAGTCAATTTTTAACAATTTTCATTAATTGGGTAAATTTTGGTAAGTTTTACAAAATGTTTTCCTTTTGTAATCTTCTTTTCTGAAACTGCAGTAGAAAATCAATATAGAAAACAATCTACTAATGTACTGGCAATAAAATAATTGATAATTCTATAACATGAAAAAAACCACATTAATACCTGATGATGGTGTTTCTTTCTTTACATTGAAAATGATGTCACAACTATAATCCCGAACAATAGGTCGAATGTCAGATATGTTTCAGTACTTTGGCTTCATTTTCTACAGATTCTGAAGTGCAAATGATGCTTGAATTCCTACACTAATTTATACAGACTTCATCCCCTTTCACAGGTAATGCCTGCCTCATATTATATTTAAAACTTTAATAGAATATCAGAAATTTTGAGAGAAAATTAATCAACCATGCAAGATCTAAAACTTAATTAATATTGTTCAAATTATCAATTAACTATTAAAAAAGAAAATTCTCATTAAAAAAATATAGTTCTTCATTTTATATTTTATAAGAAATTTAGGGAAAAAAATTGAATTTAATTGTGTCCCTTGTTCTCATTTCCTGGGATAAATCCAATACAAATTAAAGTATTGGTATTGAATTAATATTTAAGAAATATTTCAAACCTTATCATTTTCTTCACAAGAATGAAGACCATATTTTCAGTGTCATGAGTATCAGTCATCATATTTGTTGTACTTTGTTGTTTAAAAGTTGAATACAAAAAGATCAACAAAGCAATTCAAAACCACTTGAATTTTGCAACAACAAATGAGAGTTTTTAACGACCTCAGCTGGCTATACAACCCTTGCACAATCAACTGAAGTTTGCAGAAATCATTAATAGGAAAGATTGCCCTTAAATGATAATTTTTTATTACCTTTTTGTTTTTTGGGGGGGGTTGCGCAACAACAAAACTTCACAACAAACTTTCTCATCACTTCGCATTTCTCGTTAAATTTTACAAAAATTCTCCCCTGAAACTACTGTCAAATTAAACCAAACTTGGTTTAAATCACCACTTGGATATCCAGGGACCACTGTGTATGATGACCCTGCCTGCCAACATGGCACACATGGCTGAAATAAAACGCACTTTTTAGTCTTATATCTCTGAAACTAAACGACAGTACAACAGTTGCATTTATCATGCATCAATTGTAAATAAAAATATCAGGTGAGCGACACAGGGTCCTTGGAGCCTCTAGTTTTTTATACCCCACGCAACGAGTTGCGGAGGGTATAATGTTTTTGACCCGTCTGTCCGTCCGTCCGTCAGTCCGTCCGTCCGTCCGTCCATCTGTCAGTCCGTCCGTCCGTCCGTCAGTCCTGTTTCTTGTCATCGCAACTCCTCTCAAACCACACAACAGAATTTCATGAAACCTTTTTAGATAATAAGGACATACTATGTAGTTGTGCATATCGACAGGAAATTACGATTCAATTCTTTTTCTAGGAGTTACGCCCCTTTGAACTTATTTACTTTAATGTACTACTGCAACAGTTTGTCATCGCAACTCCTCTCAAACCACACAACAGAATTTCATGAAACCTTTTCAGATAATAAGGACATACTACGTAGATGTGCATATCGACAGGAAATTACGATTCAATTTTTTTTCCAGGAGTTAGGCCCCTTTGAACTTATTTGCCCAATATACTACTGCAACCTTTTGTCATCGCAACTCCTCTCAAACCACACAACAGAATTTCATGAAACCTTTTCAGATAATAAGGACATACTACGTAGATGTGCATATTGACAGGAAATTACGATTCAATTTTTTTTCTAGGAGTTACGCCCCTTTGAACTTATTTGCCCAATATACTACTGCAACCTTTTGTCATTGCAACTCCTCTCAAACCACACAACAGAATTCATGAAACCTTTTCAGATAATAAGGACATACTACGTAGATGTGCATATCGACAGGAAATTACGATTCAATTTTTTTTCCAGGAGTTAGGCCCCTTTGAACTTATTTGCCCAATATACTACTGCAACCTTTTGTCATCGCAACTCCTCTCAAACCACACAACAGAATTCATGAAACCTTTTCAGATAAGAAGGACATACTACGTAGATGTGCATATCGACAGGAAATTACGATTCAATTTTTTTTCCAGGAGCTACGCCCCTTTGAACTTATTTGCCCAATATACTACTGCAACCTTTTGTCATCGCAACTCCTCTCAAACCACACAACAGAATTCATGAAACCTTTTCAGATAATAAGGACATACTACGTAGATGTGCATATCGACAGGAAATTACGATTCAATTTTTTTCCAGGAGTTCGCCTTTGAACTTATTTGCCCAATATACTACTGCAACCTTTTGTCATCGCAACTCCTCTCAAACCACACAACAGAATTTCATGAAACCTTTTCAGATAATAAGGACATACTACGTAGATGTGCATATCGACAGGAAATTACGATTCAATTTTTTTTCCAGGAGTTAAACCCCTTTGAACTTATTTGCCCAATATACTACTGCAACCTTTTGTCATCGCAACTCCTCTCAAACCACACAACAGAATTTCATGAAACTGTGTAGATAATAAGGACATACTATGTAGATGTGCATATTGACAGGAAATTATGATTCAATTTTTTTTTCTGATACAGTTTTTTTTTCTTACACTTATTTTATTTCTCCAATGACAATGTGGGGACGTGGGGTATGTGAGCACGCTCACTAAGGTTCTTTCATTTTTTTTTTTTTTCATCCTTTGGTCATAAATTGAAGGCATAAATGGGGGGAAAATGGCCTCCATCACCAGCTTGTTTTGTGCAATTTTTACATATTTTTTTCTGACGGACGCAGTATCAACTTTATTTATAGTTTGTAAAGTCATCAAATGCCTTTATAAAACATTTAAGACTTGTTTCATTCCATTACAGCAATTAAGGCTTAGGGTTTACTGTAACCTAGAATTTTAATTTACTATTTTTGTTAAACTTTGAAAGAATTTTTGTTTACTGAAAATTTTACCAGAGAAAATATACATACAAAAAAAATTAATGTAACCTGATATTGTCTTCAAATTGGACAAACATGAGTTTCATCATTTTAGGGAGGTATATTTGGAGGAAATGATAAAAACTAAGAGTTGCGTACCTTGGTTAGGGTCTCTTTAGTGCTATATATAATCAAGACATAATGTGAGAAAGAATAATGAAATGATATTAATTTGTGTTCTGCAAATTTCTATAATCATACACAAACTTTCTCCAAGAAAGATTGATAGGGGAATGTTTTTGTTGCCTGTTTCTATGGCGTCACGGAAAGGGTCAAAAGTAAAAGAGCAGCATAAGCTATATTTGACATACCAAAAGGGTCAATATATATTTGTCTGGTTATGCTGCATTTTAATCGCATATGCTATATTACAAACACTGACTATGCTATATTTTCAAATTGTAGCATATGCTGTACTATTTCAAACACATCAATAAAGGGTCAAAACTCGAAAGTAGCATAGGCTGTATAATTTATTTTGATTGGACTGTATATCTCACTGTTGGAAGGCGTGTTTAACGAATCTAGTAAATTGTCATCACTTAAGTCTCCGCCCTTTTTATCAATACTTCTAGAAATGAAATGTATAATACGATCATTTGAAAACAAAACAAAACTTTTTAATGATCAAGTCCGAGTTTATTGAAAAAAATCATTTTTAATATTATTACATTTTATATATTCATATGTTTTGCCTGGTATATTAGTGGATTTTATCTCACTGGCATCGGGTAGTTTTAAAACAAGGGAATGGAAAGCGGCACACATGAACAATAATTTTCTTATATCATCTCTGTCTCGGTGATGTATTAATTATGTACCCATAGAGCCTTCTCGCTAACCAATGTACTGTCATTTCCATTGAAGTTGTATAATCGCTGCACTTGCTATACGAAACTATGTCATTAATATGAAATTAATCACGCTTTATTTGACATAAACAAATTTCTCAACGATAAATGATTTTAAACTAAATAATTTGTCGGACTACAAACTTCTGAAAGTGGCAATTAAGCACCTGCAGTGTCATTTAGTAAATGTTCAGATCTTAATAATTAAATCAATAGGTCTAAGTATAATACATTGAATGCTTCTTTAATTAATTTCATATGGTTGTATTAGCGTTGAGCGCGCTTCATACAAAAGTTTCAAAACCTGATAATAAAAATATCAAGACATTATCCAAATAATCTTTGAACTTTTGACTAAGGCCGAAACACGAACAGATATGCCAGAGACAAAAAAGTACATGCAGCAGGAAAATTTGATTTCAGCTTTAAAGTGGGGCTAAGTTCATAATTTGATAATATTTATTTTTTAAAGTCTTTTAAAATATTCACTGGCAATAGTACTGGTCTTATATATAAGACATTAACAGGAACATTTTGGGGACTAGTCTTTACTGCTGTCGACGCCAAGCTCTTAATTTGAACAAGAAATATAGAAAAGTGTTGAAACGGGCTATTCCTTAATTTTAGAAAAACTGCATCCAGGAAACTTACTCCCTATTTTGAAATGGCACCAAAATCTAAGTTCTGTCATACATAATTCTATAGTTTTGGAAATATTCAGAGCCCTCTGTAACATCCATAAACAAATAAAGAACACAAAAACCCAGAACAGAATGAACTATTTCCTTGAACATCGGCACAAGCAATAAAACAGAGTTTCAGCTTTAAATCGAGAACAAGCGGTCATAATTCTATATTACACAGTTTTGAGGTTTTAGCTTGACAGAATCCAGAAACATGGGAAAAAATAATATATCTCATAAGTGAAAAGTTCGTGTATGTTAACTTTTAACTATGAACGTAGTTTTGTGTATGTTGAAGGAAATTAAGTGTAATTTGTTTATAAGCTCAATTTAGTTTATTTCATGATATATTTTGGAGTTTAGTATGACGTCCATTTCCACTGAACTAGTATACATTTTTGTTTAGTGGCCAGATGAAGCAAGCCTCTGGGTGCGGGATTTTCTCGCTGTATTGAAGACCCATTGGTGGCCCTCTGCTGTTTTCTGCTATTTTCGTCGGGTTGTTGAAACATTCCCAATTCCATTCTCAATTTTGCAATTAATTATCAAATGTTTATATATTTATCCTGGCAATAATTACACCCAGATTATTTCAGGCTAATAATGACTATCTGAGATCATTGTAAATTAAAACAATTGAATATAGTAAGGCAGTTGATATTTGTCCGGCTAGCCGGACAAATATTACCAGGACTACGTGTCTGGTCAATCAATGCGTATGTCACTTCTTGTGCGTGCGTGTGATATTATCTTCTAGCACCAGATGATCGCAAATTACATACATTTTGCAAATGGTGAAGTTGAAGTCATCCCTTCGTAAATTTTACGGACACCACCACGAGTTTGTTTGGCCGTTATGGAATAACTGTTTCTCAGATAATATCATATATGTTCCTTATGTCGACATGTAACAACAATACCATTCCCTTTTCACGTATGTGACCCACCGAATTAGACTATTTACCGGAATTGTAATAACATAAGCAACACGGCGGCTGCCACACTAGTGGCTGCCACATGTGGAGCAGAATCTGCGTACCCTTCCGAAGCACCTGAGATAACCCCCAGTTTTTGGTGAGGTTCGTGTTGCTTAAGTCTTTAGTTTTGTATGTTGTCTTCTGTACTATTATTTGTCTGTTTGTCTTTTTATTTTTTAGTCATGGCGTTGTCAGTTTATTTCCAATCTATGAGTTTGACTGTCCCTAGCTCTAGTATCTTTCGACCCTCTTTTAAAAAGCCTTTTTTGGCAATCTTAAATTGCAAAATTAGCGGCTCAATCTTGTTACTGGTAGTTGAAGTTGTAATCATCCGAAATAAGAATACTAGCGAACAAACACATTATTTGTGGCAGAAAAATTGCTGTTACTGGCAATTACAGAAAGTATACAGTTTTTTGTGGTATTCTTCACTGTTTCTGTTTTTTTTCGCTCAATGTTTTCTTGTTCTTGTGTTTCTGGTGTTATTCTCACCCTTAATTGTATGAAATTTTACTGTGTGTTTTGGTTTGCTTTTTGTGTTTCTTTCATAATTTTTCGTTGTGATATGCTGTTTTCTTGTTATTCTTATAATTCATGTGTGGTCTCTATTTTTTTTTATGTTGTCTACATGTAAAATAACCAATAGCCTTTTTTTTCGGCTATATAACAGTCACTGTGACTACCAGTTTTTTTGTTGTTGCAAATAAAGCTTTATGGAGATATGGAAACTAAAAAAATGGTTAAAGATACAGAGGTATGGTAGGCTTTTATCTCTCTTCTTTCCAAAGACATTTTCTGATTAATTCAGAAAGGCATTACTGTTAATCTTGTTGTATGGAATGGTTGTATAAAGAGTAGAGAAATAAAAATGTATTGTGCAATTTCGAAATTCCAAAAAATGTTCATTATAGAAATTTTAATAAATCTTTCAAATTCCTACTCCTTGAGTGAGCTGTGTCTGAGTACTTCTGGATGCTGTTACACTCTACAATCTACAACTCCTCTGAAACTACCAAATTGATTTCCACAGAAATTTTATCTTTAAGTTCTGCACTTTATATTGTAACTGCACGATGCGGTTTTACGACTTCGAATGTCACTCTGGTTTCATTAGCCACTCTTTTATGGTGGGTGTCTTCTGGAAAGTGTAGGGAATGGTAAATCTACAGAAACCCAAATACAATACAAAGTAATTACATTCGTTTTTAAATGAATGTTGAAACGATTCGTTCAGCGTTTAATGACTTGTTTGGCACATTAAATTTTTCATTGAGCGGCAAAATTGATTTCTTGCATGTTGCAAGTTTGAAATGATACATTGTATAAATCATTTTAGACTTTCTCGTTTCTCATGTTCTAGATTAGACCGTTGGTTTTACACTAGTAATATTTTGGGGCCCTTTATAGCTTGTTGTTCGTGTGAGCCAAGGCTCGGTGTTGAAGACCGTGCTTTGACTTTCACCTATAATGGTTTACTTTTATAAATTGTGATTTGGATGGAGAGTTGTCCCATTGGTACTCGTACCACATCTTCCTATATATATTCTCTTTAAATTATTCTAACAGTGTAACTAATCTATTCAAACCTCGCAACAATTTCGTGTTTTCAAAAGAACTGTACAGTGAATAAATTTATAATCAAGATTGTACAAAATCTTAACTTGCAACAACTGATTTCAACATTGCAACGAATCATTTGAACTCCATTTTTTTTTAGAAAGGTTGACATAGATATATGTGTAAATGTTTTATTCAATCGAGGTTTAACCTCTCTCAAATAATGTTACAAAACCATTTTTCAACGGTGCAACTTTGCATCTCCCTTTAAAATACCTGATGCATTTAAACAGAACTTGGATTAGGTCTCTTTTGTACATTCTTATAAAAAAGAAGATGTGGTATGATTGCCAATGAAACAACTGTCCACAAGAGACCAAAATGACACAGTTTTGCAAGTGGTATTACTTTTAGGGTCCATTGGGTGAATAAATGGGTTATTATCGCGATTGGAGTTTAGGATGTAATAAACTGAGTTTATGCGACACTCTGCAGTCCTTAATTCCGCTGAAATTGATGAATATCTCAAATAACCTATTAAGTGGTTTCTAGTAAGAAGATTAAAACGTGAAAAATTTACAATTTATCAGACAATTTACCAAATGATGGGATACCTCATTGCAAAGCTTACATGTCTTAAAAATTAGGTGTAATCATGGATTGTTCCCATTTTCCCTAATCTATATCTTGGTGAAGAGTGAATCAAATTTCATTTATTAAAATAAATTTTTTATTTATGAATATATACATTTTTAAGAACAAAACACATCATAAAAATACAAAAGAAAATCCAAACTATGTTTTCCAACACAATTCAATACTATACAAACAAATGATACAAAATTTACAAAGAAGTGGCTACAGCTCATGTGACCATCATAATATAACTAATGAGCCTATAATCGCTAACCTCAATTAACTGTGATCAGAATGTTTCAGGGGGAACTAACACAGTCTTTGAAAGCCATTTAGTTCTAATTTCTCTATGAGTTTCAGAGAAGATTTTTAATGATTCTTTGTCAAAATAATTATAAGCCCAATTTGCTTATTTTTCAAAATCAGTAAAAGTAATTTGGAAAAATCTGTGCCGCCTAATGTTATGTTGTACACTTGTTTTTCTTAAAACTGACTTTTTTTCTCCAACTTAAGCCTCTTGTTTTGTCTTTTTCAAATAACTGGAAGTCCATTTAATTGTATTCACTTTCTTATGAACTTTGATATCTTTGTATAGATATAATACCAGAATGGCTTTATGCTTTTCTGACTTTAGAAAGTTAAAAAAGGGTTATTTCTCATAAAAAAGGTATATCATCAAAAATTTAATTCTAGGGATTTGAGTGAATAAGGAAATAAGCTAGAATCGTGAAAATCCAACTTGACCTGTAACTTGTCATAATAAAACAATACATCAAATATCAAATCAATATCTTCAAGCATGAAGAAAAAAGTCTGGAAAACTGAATTGCAGACAGACAGACAGACAGACAGACAGATCAATATTTTTGCAGATACTTTTAAGATCTGGTAGACAGTTTCAGAATGGTATATATATTATTTCGGTTTAATAGAAAACCTTTTTACTAAGAGGTTAAATTTGACCAAAGCCAGGACCTGAAACAATAGATTCAATCATTATGTCCTTAAAGGTATTGTAATTCTTTAAATGAAGTGGTAGAACAACTTCAAATGTACATGTTGAAACTGTAGGATATTTTCTTTCTTCAGTAAAACCAATTCAATTGAGAAGCGAGCATCAAATCCTCCTGGAGGTACTGAGCTGCAACCAGTTATAAATCTAAGAATATCATCCACTTTAACACCTTTTACAGCTGACTATGCGGAATGGGCTTTACTCATTGTTGAAGGTCGTATGATAACCTATAGTTGTTAATTTCTGTGTCATTTTGGTCTCTTGTGGAGAGTTGTCTCATTGGCAATTATATCACATCTTCTTTTTTATATTAACAAATTAAGAAATGATAAAAAAATCTACATGAAAGTCGAAAAATATTATATGGTATGTATGACAGAAAAAAAGGGTTCTAGAAGGGGTTCTCCTAAGATCAAATGGTCACTTTTAGAAATTTCTTCAGTTAACCAGGCCATCTAAGGCAAACTATACAGTTCTAAACTGATCTGGTTCTCGGTTTTAAACATTTTAAAAGTAAAGCAAAAAGGGCATAACTCGGGAACAGTTGAAGTGACGCCAACAAAATTCAAACTTGAACTCTGTTTTGTGGTAATAAGCATTGTGTATATGTTTCATAACATTTGGTTGAGGCAAACTAAAATTAGAAAATGGAAACCAACTTTGTGGCGACTAACGTACTGACGGACATGGGTAAGATTTTACCCCCCCCCCCCACCCCTATTTGCGGCATGGCCATAAAAGTGTTTATTTTAGTTTTGACCCTTGTACCTTGAATAGATAAAATGTGTGCAATGCGCGGGACATTGGATATTTGTTCTTTTATTTTACATGGCACACTAAAGTTTTGTATTCATGACTACAACTTATTGCGACTAGAAATCATTCATACTTACAAAGAAAAATAAGATTGGTATGTACTGCGCTGTTTCTAATGTTGTAGTTAATTGAATAAGACCATGTGTGTAATTTGTCTTCAAATTAAGTGTTATTAATCTATACTGACCGACTTTAGAAACGCAACACTAGATTATTCTTTTTAATTCCCATTTTCAAATATGCAATTTTTTGTAAACAAACTTATAAACAGAAAGTTCTTTCATTATTTCAATGTTTAAAAAAAACCGCCAATTCGAAAGTAGAATTGATTACGTTATTTTCAATGTTCAAATATTGTTGTATCAAGGAGGTTATATGGTCTCATATAACCTCCTTGGTTGTATACAGTGAAACCCTGGTTTTCCCTTACCAATGAACGGGTCACCGTCAAAAGCAATGACTGCCTGTAACAAACGTCAAAATGATTGTCAGAAAGGTCAACCAATTCTGTTTGGCACGTTTTGGGTTCTGTTTTGTACCTTCTGATTTTGCCGTTGTTCCACCCATTACAATGGGTTTTGGCTATTATGCGGTTGGAACTTTAAGGCTTTAAATGTTTTTCTGCAGTCGATTCTTTAGCAGTTCAGTTAATGGGAAACATTTATGGCATAAATTTGTGTAAAATGGCATTCAGCAATTTGATTAGCAGTTGACGTTGCAACCGTAGACCTGTCTAGCAAATGACGTTGCGTATTCAAATTCTATTGACGTTGTATTGTCAACACATATTGATCTGGTCATTGATGGTCTTCAACAAATCCCGTCTACTGGTATCATTGTCGGAAGGACAGTAAGACGAATTTCTGACGTCAAATTGTCTGGTTGCAGCACGTTCACGTTTACTGTTTGCAATCTTTTAATGGGTTGATTCAGTTTTTTATTCCTCAGTCTTGGCAATATGGAGATACACCTTTTTTAGCTGATTTAAGTGTGGCCAAAGATTGAAAGAACTGTTTCATTTATAAGAAGAAAAAAATGAATTTTTTTTTTATTGGTTCGAAATTTTGCTTTCTGAAATTCTTGCGATTTCAATTATCCGGTAAGATCAATAACCACAGGTAAGTTAGATGTTGATTTTTTTTTTTCGAAAGAGAAAGAAGTATGATTAACATGAATAGTATAGTTGTATGAGGATCAAACATGATTTGGTAAAAAAAAATCTACAAAATGAGTGTTGCGTTTTTAAAGTCAGTCAGTATATATTTTTTTAATCTTATCTATGCAAACATTCTCAGCTCAATGGTTTCATTCCAAATCTCAGGATTAATGCACAGTCTTGTATAAAGGTTACAGAGACAGATACAGAAAATAGGGGCGTAATTCATGAAAAGGTAAAAAAAACCAAAACGATGAGAGTAGCAAAACGATTTTTTTTTAATATTCAACCTGAAAAAATGATACATTTTTTACTATCTTAAAGGAGAGGAGGGGGATTTCAGAAGGATTACAAGTGTGCATCAGCTGACACCCTCCCCACACACACACAACAAGATCGAATGTTATCGGAAGCATGAACTTATGAGATATATGTAGTACGGTGCATAGTAAGGAATTATTCATAATTAATACAATTATTTTGTACAATAATTTTGTTTTGATAATTTTGCCGGTAATGGCATAATTATTTTCAATGACCGGGTTAGCACAATTCCAACTTAGCAGATGGGTAAAGTCAAAATAAATGGTCCAAATTTATTTTTTTGCCAAATTTCAACATTGTTTTAGTGCATTTTCTTTTGTTGTATCTTGATACATATACATTAAAGTTAACAAATCCAAAAGGATATAAAAAGAATAAAGAAATAAAAAGTTCTGAAACTTTATTGACATAAACCAATAAAACAAATTTAAATCAAGTATACCTTTTGGGAATATGATTTCAGACAAACACTATCAAATATTTATATTTTTTTACCCCAATTGATTGCAGAGATCCAAACATTACTTTTGATGCAAAGATTAATAATCTCATCTTTCATTATCATTTTTGGGGGTTTTGGCTATTTTTGTATCAATTCATTGATAGTTGATTGAAAAGTTTTGATTAAAAATAATTCATCATTAGTTGATAAAAACTTCTCCATATTTAAATTAACCCTTTTCAAATTCACTGAGGACAAAAATTGATAGATAAATCTTTTAATAAAGAAGATATATCAAATAGAAAATACATCAAATTTCCCTGTTTTTGTTGCACTCCTGACATATTATACACCAAACTAAAATACAGAAACTAGAACAAAATACTCATGATTTTTTTAATTTGTAATCATTGCTGGTTTATAAAGACCTAAATCTGTCATTTGAATGTTATTTCTATTTTAACTTATGCATCTTTTGCTCTTCAGATCATATTTAAATTGATTTTTCTGACACATTATTATAAAAATGAGGTTAAGTTACCAAACTATGAACTAAATTTTATTAAATATTCAGCAGAATTGCTGTTTGACAACAAAATGAGATCTGCAATCTTCAAAGTTTTCTGAACTAATATTTTTTTTAATTATTACCTATATAAGGTACTTTATTTCTCCTATCTTGTTGCACTCCTGACATTCAATATATATTATATCAAAACAGTTATACATCATCAAAAAGCCCATGATTTCTATTTTAAGTGTATATACCTTTCAGATTTAAAATTTTAATTTCATTTAAACAATATTTTTAACTATATCATACATATCACTTATTGTATACATAAGTTCACATCTCATCATATTTGGCTACATTTTTTTAATGGCATCCATTGCAATGTTAAAATTGGCTGAATTTTGTGGCTTGATGTGAAGAATAATCCTGCAAAATATCTTTGGAAAATCGCAAGTATTAAAAATTACGTTAAAAATATGTCAAAATTGTCAGGAGTGCAACACTTTTCTGGACATTTTGAAAATTTATTCTTTTAAAGACACAGCAACTTGCAATTTGATGATATGTGCCATAGATTCTTATGTATATTACAACTATTATGTCTTAGTGATGATTTCAGCTACAAATGAAGCTTGTCCATTGAACAGTTTTGATACAGATGTGTTTTGAAAAAGATTGTGCCATGTCAGGAGTGCAACACAAAAAATAGTATTACTAAGGAATAGAATGATTTTTGCTTAAATGACTCACACCTAAACATAAACAAAAGTTTATCCTGTGAAACAAATATGTCTTTTCTAGAATAAATAGTTCATTTACCTGATTATTGATATAAATAATGTGAGCGTCTAGTAAATAAGTCCTCCTATAAATGTCAGGAGTGCAACTTTGGAAGTTTAAAGACTCACACTAAAAAAATACAAAAGCCAATATATGGTTCTGTTTTATTTTTCAAAAGATACTATACTAGATACAAGATTGCACTCAAAGAGTAGCCTGATAGACAAGGAAATTTTCTTTTAGAACCATTTCTTTGATGTCAGGAGTGCACTAGTTTAAAATGACATTTTCTTGGACATACATTTTAAGATAATCTCAGCTCCTAGTGACTTATTTGCATATAAACATGTTTTCTAACTATTTAGGTTACATGTATGAGTTATAACAAATTCTTAAATGTAAATTTCAAAGCAGGACTTTGATCCAAGAATCATTGTTTGTCACGACACAAGCAAAAATATTTGAATGATGAATTTTTATATAAGTTTAGAATTTAGGAAGCTAATTGTTCATAAACTGTGAATTTCGATTAGCATGATTAGAAATAACCATATTTCAATTTAAAAGTTTTATAATGGTTTCATGTTATACTTATTAAATTATTATAACTACATGTATAATAACAAACAATTAATTTTGTTGAACTCCTGAAATGAATTTACCAAAAGAAGAAGTTGTGTACAGATTTAATAATTTTAAATGAATGAAAGATGGGAAAGATAGTTGATGAAACTAAACTAACTTGAGAATAAAACCAGACAGACTAAGGGATCAAAACACACCATCAAAGTCAACATCGACTATAACTTTGATGAGCAGAAAATTAAGAAAAACTCTGAAAGAAGATCCACCTCAAGAACACTAGACAAATAAAACCAAAGAAAGAACAAAAAAAAACAAAAACAAAAAACAAAACAATGTAAAACTAAATTACAAAGACTTAGACCTGAAGACAAAAACACAGATGGATAAAAAATGAAAAAACAGAGAGATTGGCAACAGAAGAGAAGAAGAAAATTTACAAAAGCCAAAAAATTGCAAACCCACAGAAAAATGTCCAGTCAAGAAGCAAAAGTACAGGTGCAGATACACTATCTACAGAAATCAGAAAGAGAAGACAAAGTATAGGAAAATTCTTCCTGACCAACCCAACCTTGCCCTAAAACAATGGAATACATCATATCACAGCTACACCAAGGTAGTTGTAAGAACTAATCAGTACTGATGGAAGTGTGCTAGAAATTGATGGGTGCTGAAGTGGAAACAAAGTTGAGAGACCCTTAATAGATCTGGAAATTTGAAAAGAAACTGGCAATTTCAAATAGAATAGAGGATACCTGAAAAACTTAAGACTTAAAACTAAGGGACTCTTTGAAAATGCCATTTCCTTTTATACATTTTTGAGATCTTTAAGGGGTTCCTCAACTTTGTTTATACTTCAACATGTTCAAGACTCATCAAATTCTTGCACACAGCTACCATCAGTTCACATTAACTCTGACAACCACCTTGGTGTAGCTGTGAACATGATGTGCTCAATTGTTTTAGCCCAAGATTTGAGATGGTCTGGAAGATCTATAATGTCTTATTCTTTGACTTCTCTTTCTCATTTCTCTAGGTATTGAAGTGCATTTGTACTTTTGCTACTTGACTGGACAATTTTCTGCTGTTTTGCAACTTTTTTAGCTTGTAAATTTTTTCTTCTCTTCTGTTGTCACTTTCTGTTTTGTTTTTTTTTCTCATGTGTTTAATTCTGGTCTAAGTCTTTTAATTCTGTGTTACATTGTTTTGTTTTCTTTGTTCTTTCATTGTTTATATTTGTTTAGTTTGTCCTTCAGATTTGGATTTTATTTCTGTGTTTTACTCAATTTTCTACTCCTCAAAGTTGAAGTTGTTGACTTTGATGGTGTGTTTGTATGCACTTAGCCTGTAAGATTTTATTCTAAAGTTTAGTTTCACAACCATCTTTCCCATCTTTCATTCATTCAAAGGTTGGGTAATAAAATTGAACTCAAATTGTGCAAAACAGCTTAGTATGGTAAATTCATGTCAGGAGTGCAACAAAATTAATTGTTTGTTATAACAATTATAATGATTTAATAAGTATTACATGAAACCATTATAAAGCTTTTAATTGAAACATGGTTATTTCTAATCAAATGACAAAGTTTAAGACAATTAGCTTCCATAATTTGAAAATAATATGAAAATTAAGCATTCAAATATGTTTGCTTGTGACAAACAATAATTCTTGGATCAAAGTCCTGCTTTGAAATTTCCTTTCAGAATTTATTATAACTCATGCATGTAACCTAAATAGTTAGAAAACATGTTTAGATGCAAATAAGTCACTAGAAGCTGAGATTATCTTAAATGTATGTCCAAGAAAATGTCATTTTAAACTGTTGCACTCCTGACATCAAAGAAATGGTTCTAAAAGAAAATTCCTTGTCTTTCAGGCTACTCTTTGAGTGCTATTTTGTATCTAGTGTAGTATCTTTTGAAAATAAAACAGAACCATATATTGGCTTTTGTATTTTTCAGTGTGGTCTTTAAACTCAAAGTTGCACTCCTGACACTTACAGGAGGCCTTATATCTTGACTCTCACATTATTTATATCAATAATCAGGTAAATGAACTATTTATTCTAGAAAGGACATATTTGTTTTACAGGATTGACTTTGTTTATGTTTAGGTGTGAGTCATTAAGCAAAAATCATTCTATTCCTCAGTAATACTAATTTTGTGTTGCACTCTGACATGGCACAACTTTTTCAAAACACATCTGTGCCAAAATGGTTCAATGGAAAAGCTTCATTCTAAGCTGAAATCATCACCAAGATATATAAGTTGTAAAACAAATATGAATTTAAGGTATATTCCTCCATACAACAATTTGCTGTGTCTTGAAAAAAGTATTTTTCAAAATGTCACAAAAGTGTTGCACTCCTGACAATTTTGACATCTTTTTAACGTTATTTTTAATACTTGAGATTTTCCAAAGATGTTTTTCAGGAATGTTCTACACATCAAGCCACATCATTTGAAATCAATTTATCCAATCAAATGATCAGCATGATTGATAAATATTGCTTTATATGCAAGGAACCATTTATTTTGACTTTGCCCAGATGTATCTTCGTCTATCTCGGAGATCCCGAATTCCAATTGCGGAATAGTAGTACAACAAAGGAGTTATTAATGATATGTTAATAGCTATATATTAAGAGGATTCCATTATCTTGGACTTCTAATATCAACGATCACCAATTGACTATTATTATTTTTTAAGTCCCCACCGACTTAATATGTGTTCAATTTGCCCGTCCGTCTATCCATCCGTCTATCACACTTCAGTTTCAGTTTAGAAATGCTTTGACCAAATGATTCTATTTTTGGTGTTTACGCTTATTATTATGTTACAGGTCAAGTTTGTGATTTAAGCTGGTGGGATAACATCTCAGACTTGTGTGTGCCCTAAGAAATTAAGAATTTTTTACAATTGTTAAGGGCCATATTTTATCTTGCCATACCATAAGCCAGGTTGGCCCGGCTTTTGCAATCCCATGAAGGTCACCATCTGTTAACTTTCAAAAATTGATTATAAGTTGATGAACGTGTAACAAAGTCCGACCAAACGCAATTATCTTTTTAAGGCTCTACTTGGATGAAACATTTAAAAAAAACATACCCCCTTTCCTGACCCTCCAACCCCAATGTTAAATTATATATTACATTTATTGAACCGTCTGAAAAAAAAAGACAAGACTGTGAGTGAAGCAAAGAATGAAGTCATATTCCAATTTGAAAATAAACACAGTCTGGAGCTGGCATGTCAGTTAACTGCTAGTAGTAGTCTGTTGTTATTTATGTATTATTGTCATTTTGTTTATTTTCTTTTATTACATCTTCTGACATCGGACTCGGACTTCTCTTTAACTGACTTTTAATGTGCGTATTGTTATGCGTTTACTTTTCTACATTGGCTAGAGGTATAGGGGGAGGGTTGAGATCTCATAAACATGTTTAACCCCGCCGCATTTTTGCGCCTGTCCCAAGTGAGGAGCCTCTGGCCTTTGTTAGTCTTGTATTATTTTTACTTTTAGTTTCTTGTGTATAATTTGGAGTTTAGTATGACGTCCATTATCACTGAACTAGTATATATATTTGTTTAGGGGCCAGCTTGAGGACGCCTCTGGGTGCGGGAATTTCTCGCTGTATTGAAGACCTATTGGTAACCTTCTGTTGTTGTCTGTTCTGTGGTCGGGTTGTTGTCTCTTTGACACATTCCCCATTTCCATTTTCAATTTTACCCTCTATTTATGTTTTTTTTTACGTAACTTTCCATTTATGAAGTTTTTAAATGAATGTTGCTATGGATAATCTTTGTTTCAATGGTAACAATTGAAGTCAACAACACTTGACGATAGCAATTTAAAGTTTGCGTTAGCTTTTATGTATTTTCTTATCGGTTATGAAACAATTCAGGACATTTAAAAATCGGTAGCTATGGTGATAAAACTAAAGAAAGTCCCACGCATTTTTCTATTTAATTTGGTAAAGTAGTATCCAAACTTCACTGAAAAACACCAGAGAAAATTTGATAATTTCGCAAAAATCTCAAAATTCAGAAAAGTTGAAGATATGCATTTTTGGCAAAATTTTTCAAATTTGGTTGACATGCAATCTTAACTAAAATGAAGCTTAAAGCAAGTTGTATCAATGTTACATATGAAAGTTAATGAAATATGCTTGATTCTATTCATTATCAGGCTCTGAATTTTAGGGATTTAGCGGATTTTTGAAAGTTTTTACCACGCTTAACAACCAAAACATAGAGTGTCTGTTACCGTGGCAACCAATCATATTTTCCCACTCAAATTTATTTTTTGAGCAGTATTCAAGTTATGCATCTACCAGGCAATTTATAGAAACAATCTGAATTCAGTGGTTGTCGTTTGTTTATGTGTTACATATTTGTTTTTCGTTCATTTTTTATATAAATACGGTCGTTAGTTTTCTCGTTTGAATAGTTTTACATAGTCATTTCGGGGCCTTTAATAGCTGACTATGCGGTATGGGCTTTGCTCATTGTTGAAGGCCGTACGGATACCTATAGTTGTTAATTTCTGTGTCATTTTGGTCTCTTGTGGAGAGTTGTCTCATTGGCAATCATACCACATCTTCATTTTTATATGAAACCCTCATATATCGCACTCTGTCTGGTTCTTACAAAGATCTCCGGCTTGAATATATAACGTTATATAAAGGGTCATTACTCAAGAACGTTAAAATACTTTAGTATACACCACCCAAACTCGGACTTGATCTATGTTGTATGGTACATTTTGGTTGAGTCAAAATAAAGTTAGAGAACGGAAACACATTATTGGGACGAACGTATCTACGAACGGACAAGGGTAACACTTAGTGCTGCCTCCGTTGCGATGGGGCATAAAAAATGAGACGTTTTCTTAAGATAGGTTCACACTGCCGATCAGATCAACTTGATCAAGCCCGATAAAGACAGAATAATTGATCGGGAGACTGTTCTGACTCAATCGACAAGAATGTTCGTGGTAGTCTACCTTGCTCGTAATCGGTCTGACTCTCTACCCGAGATTTTTTGACATGTCAAAAACATTCAAGTAAGAATCGAGAAGCGAGTCACTCGAGAAGAGATCAGGAATTCGTCGAGTAGCGATCGAACTGATCGGGAAAGGATCGTGTAGAGATCGAATTTGGTCGGATTACAAATAATTTACCGATCAGTATCAGTATTCGATCATTTCTATCTTTGCTCGACTAATACACGATCATTTCCCGATCAACGCCAACCTATTTGATATGTGGTCCAGATTAACTCGACCAATGCCCGATCGCTTCCAGATCACTGCGACTTCTATTATTTTTTATCCCAGACCAATTCGACAAATACCAGGTCTCTACGTGACCACGTTCGACTATTCTTCGATCTCTATTCGGTCATACAATAGTACACATGACTGCTAAGCGATTCTCTTAAGGAGTGTGCAGATCTGATTAACTTTTACAACTTTGCTACTGCAAAAATATTTTGTCATTGTACATTAATTTTAATTGAAGATTAACTCCGCCAAAATTACTTCATGTACAGTACTTGTCTGTACTTCTACAGGAGGTTAATATATAAAAGAGAGGCAAACGATACCAAAGGAACAAACAAATTCAAGGTCGAAAACAAACCGACATAGCCATGGCGAAAAACGAAAACCGACGAGACGACAAACAGCAGCCAACATATCACAGCATAGAAAAGAAAATAGCAAACGAAACCCATTTAAAAACTGGGATGATCTCAGGTCACCGGAAGGAAATTATATCCTGCATTTTTGCCACGGAGGATTTTTTTCAAACATGAAAGTAATTGTGCAATAACAATCATTTTTAGAAAGCCTTCAAAGTTTGTTTATATGAACATCAAGATTATTTTTCACCCGTTTTATGGGTTATTTTATTTTTGACTGTTCGTATTTTCCTTAGGTCCAGAAATTATTGTAGTATATATTTCAACACAGGGAGAAAATCTCTCACCCGGTGGCGGGCTACACGTGGCCCCTAAAAGAAAATGTGTACTAATTCATTGAAGAGGCCCCTGACTTTGTAGATGCACAAACATGCGGCGGGGCCAAATGTTTACAAAAACTTCTTTTTGACGCAATTTTACCAAAAAAAAAAAAATGAACGAAAGTCAAATGATTTTTATTTGATCTCTTGATGGATATATGTAAACAGTTTGAGAAGCGATTGAAATTCTACTTTAGACCAAATTTTGAGGAAATGTGTGACATCTTTACACCACTTTTAGCAAAAACATGTTGGTACCATGGATACGTCAAAAATACGTTTAAGCTTTAACCTTTCAACTTCTGGATATCAAATCTATAGAAAATACTGATTACATACATATACACATATATGACACAAACAGTAAGCTTAATTTGCAAGAAAGGAAAGAAAAGGGGATGGTAAAATTTATGTATATTGCTATCTAACACAAGTACCAATCTGGGGACAAATCTCATTTGGTGATGTCATTTTCAGGAAAAGAGCCACGAAAACTACCATAACACATCAGCTTCCTACTCTACTTTGAGAACGTTTTTATAAACATTGGGGGTCTTCTTTGTTGAACTCCTGCGAGTCTTTCATTTTGCCCATACAGCTGTCGTCATACACCTAGACGCCTTGGCGCACGTTGCTGTCGACGACTTTTCGTTTTTCAAGGTCCTTCACAGCTGTTAACCTGTCATTTGGAGGACTTACCACCCTGCTTAAAGGTCTGATTTTACTCAGATCTTCTGTAAACTACTGAATCTAACCAAATTAATTAAATAGAGAATTTGTCCATGGGATACAAATAATGCCCCGCTTGCATATAGCGTTATAAAGGGTCATTACTCAAAAACGGTAAAAGTGACGCCATCCAAATTCGCACATGATCTGTGTATTATGATAAAAAGCATTGTGTATAAGATAAGATATATAAGATAAGATATTTTTATTCCAATTAAAGGGCCCATGAAGAGCAAAGTAATTTATTACAATGATTTTTGTAATTGTTACAATAATGTTGACATAAATCATAAATATGACTTTAACTATTTCAATTCTTAGATGTTAAACCACAGCCAGATCAGAGCCATACACATAAAAAAAGGCATAACAATATATCTATAATTATTAACAGGCAAATATTCTCAACGTCTTAAATATAACAATATCTATACTATATTGATAGTTTTCTCAGTTCCAAACATTTATTAATATAAATTGCAAAATTTTTTCATAACCTCTAGGTTTTCTTGAATAAAAAGCCAATTAAATTTGGCACTTGTGCTTAACTTTTCAAAATTTTTACAACCTATTAAAATATTATCATAAAATTCTTTTCTTAAAAAGTTATAAAGGGGACACTGACATGTAAAATGTTCTTCGTCTTCAACTTTATCTAAGGTGCATTTTTTACATAATCTTTGTGATTTATCTATATAGGTTTTAGCATATCTATCTGTCTCTACTTTTAGGGGGTGTGCACTTATTCTGATCTTACACAGTGCTTGTCTATCTTTAAATTCTTTTAATTGCAGATATTTTTCTGTACCAAAAATGTTTAATTGAAAAATAGGTCAAGAGTTTACCTCTACCTGATTTAACAGTATTTTCTCTAAATTCTTTCCAATGATTATGAAAACTTGTACATAATTTATTCTTAACTATAGTACATAAACGGCCAACACTTAAATTTAAGTTTGGTAAGTCTAGTTCTGTCATTAAATAGTCAATACTAGAAAACAATGCAGTGATATTGTTTGCATGTAACTTTTATTACAAATATATGCATCATATAATAAACCATCCTTTGTGTTCACTAACCTATGAGCATATTTTAACATTGCCAATACAATTGAAAAATATACAGGAAATCTTCCTAACTCAGACATAACAGCAAAATTACTTGCTTTTCTGTTAACCCCAATAATACTTCATGAATTTGGTGTGCGACTTTTCAGATATGTCTTTTGAATAAATCTTTTCTAAAATATAATCGTTATTCTTCTTACATGCCACTGAAGTGGTTGAAAAGATTCCCATATTTCACTGCCATACATTAAAATAGGTTTAATTGTATGGTCATAAAGGTGCATTAAAGTTGTGACACTAGGATTTGATGATGCTAGGCATTGTTGTAATCCAAAACAAGCTTTTATAGATTTCTTGTATAGCTCATCTTTACACTGTGTAAATTTACCACTAGATACAAAAGTAATTCCTAGGTACTTATAACATTTTACACTTTCAAGCTGTTGCCCATTCAAATACACTGGGCAATCAACATGTTTTCAGGTTTGTTTAAAATTAAAACTTTTGTTTTATTAAGGTTTACATTTAAACACCATTTTCAGAAATATAATTGTAACTTATCCATTCTCTCTTGTAAACCATGTTGTGTTTCAGAAAAAATAACAATGTCATCTGCATACATAATACAATCAATTCTGTTGTCATTTACATGTCAGTACATGATGAAAAAGTTTCTGGCATATCATTTATAAACAATTTGAAAATATTTGGGCTTAATACATCGCCCTGTCTAACTCCTATAAAAGATCTAAAGATAGGGGTTAATTCATTTTTAATTTTTACACATAGTTTATTTTTACTATACATATCTTTGATAATAGAATAAAATTTGCCTGTTATATTTAGTTTTAAAAGTTTATATTTTATGCCTGCATGTATAACAGTATCAAATGCTTTTTTAAGGTCGACAAAGCAAGCGAATAGTTTTCCACCTTTCTTTTTGTTACTGTATTTGTCGATTAGGGTTTTTAAAACAAACATATGGTCAGAAGTTCTTGATTTTTTACAAAACCCAATTTGTGATTTACTTATTATATTTTTTTCTTCTAAAAATTTATCTAACCTTTTATTCAAAATAGAGTTGAATAATTTACCAAGGCAGGAATTAATTGCAATACCACGGTAATTTTCTGGTTTGCTTGGGTTACCGCTTTTTAAAATTGGTGACAAATATGCGGATGACCACTGTGTAGGATATTGACCTGAAGACAGCACTGCATTGAAGAGTCTACGTGTGATAACATTTGGTTGGGGCAAAATTTAGAAAGAAGGGAAACTAACTGATTAGACGTACGTACGGATGGACAAGGTTAACACTTAATGCCCCCTCCGCTGCGGCGTGGCTTAACAAATTAAGACGTTTTTCATACCCGATAATTTGCCGACTATCCCTACCACCAGGTCGACCTGGTCTGGCCGAGATCGGGATGAGATCGAGTATAGCTGAGTTGGTCTAGCTAGTTGAGTAAAGATCGTCTAGAGATTGTGAATTGGTCGGAATATTCGAATATGTTTTCAATTAGTGGTCGGGTGGGAGTCTTGATATAGACATTAAGGAGTCGTGTACAGTCAGATAGCGATCGGGTAGAGGTAGTAAACATGCCCAATCACGAATTAATTTACGCTTGGTCGTGAAAATTTGACAATCGGGATCATCGAGTTGATCTGGTTGGCAGTGTGAACCTAGCTTTATACTGAAATATTACATACGACCAATTCCCGGCTATCCCTACGACCCCTATACGATCAGGTCGATCTGGTCTGGTCGAGATCGGGCTGACATCGAGTATAGTTGATTTGGTCTAGCTAGTCGAGTAAAGATCTTAGATTGGTCGGAATAATCGTATATGAATTCAATCAGTGGTCACGTTGGAGTCGTTATGGCCTCACGCCATGAGTAATTTAGAAGTAGTGAATGGCCGAGTTAAAGTCGTGTACTGTCGGATAGCGATCGGGTATAAGTCGTAAACAGGCCCGAACAAGAATTTGGTTACGCTTGGTCGTGGAAATTTGGACCATCGGTTCATCGAGTTGATCTGATCAGCAGTGTGAACCTAGCTTTATAAATATCTGATTGTTGTCGTGATTAAGGTGGTATGGGTGTCTTTCGCCATCTTTGATTGTAAAAAACACACAATCTAAGGTTCAGATTTTCAATCAAATTAGAAAAATTTGATGCAGGAATGCAGATAACTAATGTGAATTTGCATTTAAAGAACAAATTAATAAGATTATAACTTATAAATACTAATATTTTGACAGTGTAGATTATTTTTTTACTTTGATTTTTAATGTTTTAAAATTGGCATTTTAAGGGGAGGTAACTCTGAAATAGTGCATTTTCTGAAGGAATCTACATGGAATTTTGCTATATTGTATTTTAGCCGAAATTCAAAGATTTTAGAAAGTCAAAATTTCGAGATTTGAAAAGTTAAAATTTCGAGTTAAAGTCGAAATTTTAAGATTTGAAATGTCAAAATTTCGACTTTGAAAAAATTCACTATCAATTTTATGTTTAATATGTCCCTAATGCGCTTCCGTACAAACGAAACAGCGGAAACATACATGTAATATAGTAGTCAGATGTCGGTAATTTGCATCTTTTCTGCCTGCTTTTCTGTTGCTAATCAGTCATGTTCTTTGTCTTACAATGGCACACCATTTTTATGGCAGTGACAATATACAACTACATCCAGTTTGATGAATCGATGTTACCACTGTGCTACCATCTTGTTGTTCTATTTCACATTGCTTTCCTCTTTTACAACAGCCAAGAGAGAACCGAGGAATGTTGAAAATCAGTTTACCAATTATCATGGTCAATTTGTATCGATTTAAAACTGTCTGAACATCGGAAGATAATGTCTATTCTTTACAGGTGAAACTGGTCACCGTCAATGCTGACAAATACAAACTTTGAATATCGATCACGAATTCTTTGACTATTACAAAAATATATGTCTCTATTACATTTAAATATTAAAAAAAAAAACAAATTTGTACATATTTTTATAAGACGTATTGTTCATCTGCAATGCCATATTCTTCGATACAATTTGACATTCATTATAGCGTTTTTTTGGGTATAAAATTGAAATGTCAAAAACTGTTATGTATAATTGTTTTTTGTGTTGTTTTATATTTGTTGTATTGATAAATAATTTGTATGCTATCAAACCTTTTGGGGATACAACTGTGTGCATCAATAAATAAATAAAATTCAAACCAAAGATAAGATACCATAAACTTTATTTCAGACTATAATATATACAGGTTTCATCCTTGGCACTTTTGAATATTCTAAAGTCTGGTATTTCTTACTAGAATCATAAAAATCCGATGGACAATGTATAATTTACAGTGGCAGACATATATATATATATTATATTTTTTCGTTTGGGCTTGTATTATATTTGCCTTCGGGTTTATATGATCCGTTCATCCTATTTTGACTCCTCAAATTTCAAGAGTCTATCCAAAATTGAGGTAAATTATGTGGCCTTCCAATAACCGTTTCGATTCCTAACATCACTGAAGAGACATTAATTGTCGAAATCCGGATATGGTGTACAAAAAATCTTTGCACCTTTGTTTGCGGTATACCATCTTCGCCGCAAGTTTATTGTTTTCAGTTTGGTATTAAATTTATAGTTAAGATCCATTTATTACACCTTGTGATCCGTTTATTTGGCAATCGCCAATGGCAGTCAGCAGGATTTAATAACATTTGTTGTTCGACCTGTTAGTCAAATGCGTTTTGTTAAAATATACTTTTTCACTTTTTTGGTCTTTTGGAAAATGTTGTTTGTGCTGTATTTAGACCCCTCCAACAAGAAATTTGTTTTGCATGCACACGTATAAAAATTGCGGTTTTTATCCAACGCAATCATAGGTTTGAACGTTGTTTTCAATTTAGACTTGTTACACGGAAATTCCATTTTTTGCCATCAGTAAGGAGAGTTGTACAAATAATGCGAATACACAGAACCCCGATCCAATTCATCTTTTGCTAAAAATATTTATCATTTTCTGTTTTATATCTCCTAACATCATTCCATTTTTCTCTAATTTCGATTAAAATATGCCAAAACCTGCAGTTAAAATAGATGTATGCCCCAAATAAACATTCCCCGATTGGTTGAACTACTATGGCGTCGATGTAAAGCGACGCAAGCCTCGATGTAAAGCACACGCTTCCCAAGAGTAAGGAGAGTTGTACAAATAATGTGAATACACAGACCCCCGATCCAGTTTATCTTTTGCTAAAAGTGTTCATCATTTTCTGTTTTGTATCTACCAACAACATTCCATTTTTCTATAATCCCGATTTAAACATGTCGAAACCTGCAGTAAAAATAGATGTATGCCCCAAGTAAACATTCCCCGATTGGCTGAAAAGCTGTGGCCTCGATCTAAAGCAACGCAAGGACACGCAAAAATTTCCGTTGATATGTTGAACTTCGACCCCGGGATTCAGCCGATTCACATAGAGATTTTCTTGCGCTCAAATGTAATTCTAAGTGAAGTATACTGGTAAACTAAAATTATATTCTTTACAGAAATATTAACACATTTTATCATTAATGTATTGTCATGCTTCTGCATATTTACGCTGAGTTTTAGTTAAATATAATTCTATACAAATTTTGTTACGTCAAGCATTAAGAGTAAGAATATTTCGCGCCAAAACAAGAAAATAATCTGTATCACCAAATAAGTTTATCAGCATCATTCTGAAATTTTCCAACAGAAAATAGCGTTAATTATAGAAATTTTGGTAAGTATTACTTATTAATGTTAAGGTTCTCCAGAGGTGGTTCTCTAGACCTTCTTGGCGGTCAATTTAATCCCATTTATCAATTATGATAATTATTACCGATGACACCCAGTCGATTTGTGTCATGAGTGAAAATCTGATCTATTTGATGAAATAACTTCTTCATTAACTGTACATGCAATATTTTTGTAGTTTTTGATAACCGTGCACATTCCCATTGCATGTCCGCAAGATAAATGGGTTATGCCTTTGTGAATTGTGTAATTACAGTAATTGTGTAATAAGAATAATGGCGGACGATAAAAATTTGTGACGTCAGTGCGTGATCACGTGACATTATTATTTGTAAACAAACGGGCTCCCCATGCAACACGTGTCGGAACTATACAAGGTGCAATCAATCTTATATTTCACTATTTGATGATATTACTGTGTCTGTTTGTAGGTTTTGCAGATCAGATGTCATAGTGTATTTTCATAGACAAAAAAGTACCATTGTTCTTGTTCAGTAGTTAGTTCTGATATTTTTTATAGAATTAGAAGGTAAGTCTACATTAGTCATTATTTAAATTAAGTCTGAAAAAAAATGACTCAATTCTCTGTGTAATTTTTCCTTAATTTTTGAAACACGCATAATTTAAAGAGCATTTGCTTCCCTTGAACCCCCCTTACAAATTTTCCAAAACTCATACTCATAGTCCGAGATTACTCTGACGTCCAACGTCTGTTTTGCGATTCCAGCATTTTAACTCTTTATTTTCAAATTGAACACACTCGGCCATTCAGCTTATTTGCATCATAAATGAACGAGGTGTTAGATTATGTTTTCCTGTTGAATAAGGGTCATTTGCTTAAATCAGCTCCCATAATGCATTGTAAATTACTTTTTCTGTTGGTCATGTCACAATCTTTTAAAGTGAAAGTAAAAATGCCAGTATTGATGTGTCAATGTGAAAACTGTCCAAATATGAGAAAATAGTGTGTGGCAGGTCGATTAAACTTACTTAAATGAAGAGAAAAATGAACAAATTGAGGCTCGATTTATATGGATTATGTTTTCCTATTGAATAAGGGTCATTTGCATAAATCAGTTCCCATAATGTTGGTCATGTGACATTCTTATAAAGTGAAAGTTAATATGCCAGTATTGATGTATCAATGTGAAAACTGTCCAAATATGAGAAGATAACGGGTGGCAGGTCGATCAAACTTGCTTAAATGAAGAGAAAAATGAAAAATGAACAAATTGAGGCTTGCAATTGATTTATATGGATCCAGAAGCAACGAAGCAGCACATCCACTTTGGACGGGCAAATATCATCTATCTGATATGGGACGAGCTGAAGTCCCACTGCCCTAGCTGGTGTCGCAAAACAGTCTTTGGAGGTTAGAGTAATCTCCGACTACAAAACTCAATTCCAATGACAAAAATGCCCCAATCTTAAATTGAAAGCAATGGAAAAGTTAACTGTAAATTATAATTTTGACAATGACCACATTTTGTTTTAGTTCAATGTATGTATATGTAATAATATGCAGGATAATACATGGACTTGATACTGCTTCAAGGTTATACAGGTTTGTCAATGTAAAAATAAAATAATTTGTTTGCTAACTTAGGGAGCAACCATTTGATTTTTAGGGGGAGGTCTAGGATGAAATTTGAAAAAAAGGCAGGAGATGAGTTTTTAAGTAAAAAAAAAAGGCAGGATGAGACAATTTGAAAAAAAAGGCAGGATGACAACAATTTATGTAAAAACAAGTCGGGATAAACTAATAGAAAAAAAGGCAGGACAAATTACAACTAAAAAAAAAAATGCAGGACTAGATTTTCATCAGCCCCCTTTTCCCCACAAAATGGAAAGGAAGCTCCCTTATAGTGTTTCCTTCAGAGGGTGTTGGCCTGGAATGGTACAAAATGTACCCTGCAGTTTTCATACGCCTGTTCATGAGAAATATTATGGTATGCCTTTGTCCGTCTGTCTGCCCTGATCTGTCTGCTGTCTGTTTCTAGCATGTTGTTCACCAACTCAGAAATATTTTCACCAATTTGCATGAAACTCTGGTGAATTGATCAATCTACTGACGTAAAACTCTGGTGAATTGATCAATCTACTGACGTGAGCTAGCTCCCTTTTAGATTTTAGGAATTTTATAATTTACGTTTTCAAAATGTGAGGTTTTATTCATTAAAAAGGGTGATTTTCATGTTAACGCCCATTAACTCTAAAATGCTTTGTTCATTAACTCTTCAACACTTTAACCAATTTGCATGAAACTGTTGTGAATTGATTATTTTATACATTTAGGTTTCCTGTTTCAGAGTTATATGGGATTGTATTCATGTATTGATGTGAGCTCCTTTAGATTGTTTTGGAATTTTAGAATTTACATTATCCAGTTACAATGTAAGGGTTTTATTCATTCAAAAGGGGATTTCCATGTTTTCGGACATTTACTCCAAAATGCTTTAAGCAGTTGTCATTTGTCATGAAACTTTGGTTTATTGTTTATATATATCTATTGATGCAAGCTCCTTTCAATTTTATAAATTTAAGGTTTTAGGTTTCAGAATTGTGGGATTTTATTCATAAAAAGAATGGCTTTCCCAGTTTGCTGATCAAATTCAAAAGTTTGTACATGCACTTCTCTGGCATGTTTCAGTAAATGTGTAAATTATAACTGACATAACTAACTTTGACAATGACCACATATTTTTAAGTTCAATGTACATGAAATATACAACTTGTCAAACTAATGCATATAGACTCGATAATGCTGCAAGGTTATACAGGGTTGTCAATGAAAAAAAACCAATTTGTTTGCCAACTTAGCGTTTCCTTCAGAAGGTTTTGGTGTGGTATGACACCCTGTCATTTTTATACGCCCATTTATGGGACGTACTATGGTATACCGTTGTCCGTCTGTCCGTCATCAACATGTCGGACATTAAATCAAAACTGCTTTAACCAATTTGCATAAAACTTTGGTGAATTGTTTATATCTATTGACATGAGCTCCCTTTCGTTTTTTATAAATTTAAGATTTAACGTTTCCGAGTTATGGGGTTTTATTCATTAAAAAAAGGGGGATTTTCCAGTTTTCGGACAATAACTCAAGAATGCTTTCACCAACTTGCAAGAAATTGTGGTGAGTTGTTTATATATATTGATATGAGCTCCCTTTCGATTTTTATATATTTTAGATTTTACATTTCCGAGTTACAGGGTTTTATTTATGAAAAAAGGGGGGATTTTCCAGTTTCGGACAAAAAATCAAAAATGCTTTTAGCAGTTCGTATGAAACTTTGGTGAATTGTTTATATCTATATTGATGTAAGCTCCGTTTAGAATTTTATAAATTTTACATTTTACATTTCTGAGTTATGGGGTTTTATTCAATAAAAAAGGGGTGATTTTCCAGTTTTCGGACAATAGCTCAAAAATGCTGTCAGCAATTCTCATGAAACTTTGGTGAATTGTTTATATCTATTGATGTAAGCTCCCTTTACATTTTCATAAATTTCTAATATGACTGGGAATTAATTGAACTTTATTTATTTATAGTCTTGACGACAGATAACTAAGTATTGCGCAACAGCACAGTGTATATTGCATAACAGCAAGAAATCTTTAATTTCATCACGTTCTAATGAAGTAACAAGCTTATTTTGCTGAAAGTTAGAATGATTTGATCTACGCTAGAGTAACAGGTACCAGAAATGATAAAAAAATTGTCTTTATGAAAATAACATGCAACCACCTTTAAAATCAATGCTAACCTTCTTAAGAAAATATATCATTTATGTCTTTGAATTTCTTTACTTTCAAATGAAAAATTGCTGTTTCATCGACTTGGTAAATGTTGAATATTGCCGATGACGAAAGCGACTGAAAGCGAGTAGTGTAAACAACAGGGCGACTAGATTTCCCTTTTGAAGGTCGGTCAAAGCGAAGTGACAACCGGGAAAGCGACTTTGTCGCCCCAGTTGCATGGTAGCGTGAGCCCTGCACAATGCTTATTACTTTAAAACACAGTCCTGTAATATGGTTGCGTAGAATCCTTTAGGATTTTTTTTTATTTTACTTTGAATATTGCCTGCTTATTTCAGCAACTATTCTTACAAAACATTATCCTCTATTTATCCTAGGTGTTGCAGAAATGTTGATTATATTTATATGTATATGTAGTAAAGTGAATGCAACCCCCTTTTTGAAGGTAAGTAACAGTTAACAAACTTTATCACTTATCAGTAGTTTAGAATGGTTGGGCCAACATTAAAAATATCTTTGTTTCCCCTCCCCCGACTGAGGTTGTCAGGGTATGGGTAGGTAGGTAGGCAAATTATTTTATTTTATTTCTTGATATGGTTTTTCTATATTGAATTTGTACAAAATTCAACAGGTAAAGCTCAAGTCAAGAAAAGTGGGGTATTCCTGTATTCAGTGTACACCCCAGTTTTCTGGTGTTAAAACAGTATACAGGGACCTCCTTTTTTCCTATTCATTTTATGGTATGAAATCAACAAAAGCGCACATTCTACATGTGATAACAATGTTTAATGATAGCAAGTGTTTTATTAGTTAAAAATCAAGCTTATTTCAAGTCTAATTTGATGCATAACTCACAACAAAACAATTCCTTTGTTCACCAATTCATACCTTGATCATCAATTATGAGATGACAAAAGATATGTTAATCACTTGGGAATTAAAATTCAATGAATAAAATTTTCAATAGAAGAGAACATAATTCAGTTATGTTCAGTTACACCTGGATGATGCAGCTTGGTCAATTGATTCTTAAACAAAAGATTTGTATGTTTTTTCGAGTTCTAGAAATAACTTCCGGTTTAGCCAAGATGGCGTGGCTAAATTTTGCTCTCCTTTTTATAAGCTTTTTAACACGATTCTATCCACCTAGAGACCAATATTATGAGCCAGTACTTAAAGCTGAAGATCTAGGATATTATGCTAGTACGAACATAGAATATTTTAAAATTAATGACTTATCAGTTGAAAATTATCTGATGCAAAACAACTTACGAAAATTTAAAAATGGCGGCCTCCATGCCCGAAATGGAAAAGCACTTTTTTCTCTTATAAACATTCTGGTATGTGGTGACATAGCTTCCAATCCTGGCCCAGTAAAATACCCATGCGGCAGCTGTACAGTCTGTTCGTTCCAACCAGAAAGCAATAATGTGACCAATGTGATCTATGGTTCCACATTAAATGCATGAACATCACGGTAACATCATACAACATCCTATCTCAAAGCATAGATGTATAAACCCATAGATAAAGCTCGTCAAAAGTTCCCTACTGTTCTCTATTGTTAGATAAAAAGAACCATGACCAAATTGACTGTCTTTGATGTTTCATGTGTGTTGTCCTCAATCAAGTAACTCTAGCTACATCTCTTATCTGTTGATCTGTATTGACCAGTACAGCAGAATGGATTTTCTTAATTGTCTTCTCGAGTTATCTCCCTTCTGTTGTGAGAGTATGTCTATTTTTAGCGCACTGGACAGACAAATAAAATGGTGAAAAAATGGATGAAATCGGTCAGAAATTGCGCATTTTATGTTAGAACTCACCGACTCTGGTTCACAATTGTTATCGTCGTGTTGATTTTGATCATCATCCTCGAAAAAAAGAGTCTGAAAAATTTGGTAATTGACATTTCGAACAATACCATTCATCATCACTTTGAGCATAGATGTATAAACCCATAGATGATGGGTTTATACATCTATGGTTCTAACGAAACTCCAAAAAATGACAATTTACATTCTGATGAAGTCTTTAAATGTTTCCAGAAGGGAATGCACTTTATTCACCTGAATGCCCGCTCGTTACTTACAAAAATTCCTGAGCTACAGACTATTGCGTTTAAAACAAAAGCAGCAGTGATATCTGTAACCGAGACATGGTTTGATGAAACGATGACCAAGACAGAGGCTAACATCCCTGGATACACTATCCTCAGAAAAGACCGTAACAGATGTGGAGGTGGTGTGTATGTACATTAAAGAAAATCTTGCGTTCACACCAATGAATTTGGACGAAATAAACAATAATGATGAATTTTTGTGTATTGAATTATTATTACCAAAATCTAAACCTATTTTTGTCGGGACTTGTTATCGACCCCCTCAAAATTGTAATTTTGTTGAGAAATTTGAAAATTTTTTGTCTCAGCTAAGAGAGGATTGTGAAATTATATTACTTGGTGATTTGAACATATGTTTTAAAGATCAGAGTGGATCACTGTATAAATCTTTAAATGAGCTTTTAAAATTGTTTAATTTAAGTCAAATTATTAAAGAGCCAACAAGAATTACAGAATTTACAGCATCTGTAATAGATCATATTTTATGTAACAATACTGAGAAAATCTCTCAGTCTGGTGTACTAAATATTCTTGTTAAGACCTGGATTTTGTGTTATTCGCATTCGTTTCGTCATTTGACAATTATTTTGCATTTACATTTTCATTACTGTATTTATACTTTACGTATTATAGCTTATATGATATTGTTATGTTTTAATGGTACAGTTGGTAATAACATTGAATCAATTACATTGACGTACATTTATGATTTCATGTTTGATTCTGATTTAATTCGGTATTGTATTGAATTAAAAACACGAATAATTTGATATTATAATTTGCTTCAATTATAATTGAAAGTAACTAAATTCATTGCAAATCATTGAAATTATAGCATTTGAATAAATTTTATGTGGAATGAATCTTAAGAATTATAAATTCTTTACAATGTGTACATAATGAAGTTAATGAAAGCTTGATTATTATTTCGCTTGAATTTTAGAATTAGAATTTATGAAGTTTACACGGACAAAAAAATTGTATCTTACTGGCAAACATTGAATTAACTTGAAATCAATTGTTATCATTTACTGCGATTGTTAAGTAGTTTAATCATGTACTATGTTATATAAAATTGACTATTCTAGTTATGTCTTGTTTATGTTTACATAGTTTATCGCATTCATCTATAATGAGTATTTTTGCAAATTTTAATGTGTACATGTTGCATTTATGACATGTGTTATTGTATCATTGTTGTACATTGATCTAGGCATTATTTGTTATTGTACTATTCACTTTCGTCTTCATCTCTATGTATATAAGTTATCATAAGTCATTTACTAAGATCGTTAATATAGTTCAGTAATGACCAATCGGTATGTTTTGATCAATTGTTGAAGCATAAGTTGGATAGACTATTACAAGCGTTAAACTAGTACATGACACTGATTGGATGTTGTGTAATTTGAGTGTTCTTCAATAGTTACATCGTTAACTTTTAATGAACGTCAATTCATTGACGGTTTTGACTAGATTCGCTTGAATTATCGTATAAAGTTGCTTACCAGAAGTTATCTTACCGAATCGACTTAGTTTAGACAACTATCAAGACATAAGTAGATCGGAAGAGACGATTTCGGAGTCGATCAGATCGGAATGACGTAGATTGAATCATTTGTCGATAGCATATTAATTTCGATAGTTTTCAATTTTTCGAAACGTCACGATCAGTCCAGATGACTTTGACAGTGATGTCCATATGACAATGCGATTCAATTACTCGACTTCAGTAGTCTTATCAGACTTCGACTACTCACTCTGACGTTGACTATCTCGATATTGGTCTATCAACTAAGTCGTACGATTCTTAACGTTCAGAATCTGATGTCTTACTTGCATAATTTTATAGCATTGTAATAATAATGGATTACTCAGAATTGACTGTCATGTACAGTAGTTTTACGAGAGACGATATCAGGATAACATATAAGTGAACGATAGTCATCATCGATAAGTCGACAACAACCACATGCACATTGCCACTAATATCAGTGACAATTAACGCAATCGATACTTCATCTACAGATCGATGATCTTAACGCATTATCACGGATATATGCATTGATATCGTCAATACAATTTCAAACATCAAAGATTGACAGACATATTATACTTTTTGAAAATTTGCATACAGTTATTTACGTCATGAATTATTGACTTTCTATACGTAGAATCTGACTTCTACAGGCAGAATTCTCCGTTGGAGCTATGTGCAATCCTAAAGATTTACAAATGATAGTTGAATGAATGCAAAATGCACATGAAGCCATAAATTGTTATGAGAAACTTCGAAAATGTAACAGTAAAGTGATTATTTACTGTAGTAATATTAACGAAACATTGGATGACATTTAACCAATTTAGAAATCGATGAATTACACATTTGAAACATGTTGCTAAATGACTATCGTCAAAGAACTTAGCATTGTAACATCAATTGAAACTGAAATTATCAATTACCAAATATTACATAATTATAACGATATATGAACAAAAGTTAGAATTTCAGATTATTTGTATCGTATCATTTATCAACATGGATACAATTGACAATCTGAGCATGCATCTTCATAAGACAATAATATCATTACGCATGCTAATTACTTTGCACTGTTTTGTCACTTGGTTCAAATTTTGATCTCATATTATGCATAAAGTACATAGTCTCTACGTGGACCGACGTATTTTAGAATTCTATAAGCGCTCATGAGACTTAATCCTGTCAAGGTGGAACAACCTGTTAGACATTTACCACCTTACTTTACACAACTTTGAAATACGAATGTAATTATATTAATGCTGGATCAAATTAATCCCATAAGATTAATACATATAACATCAAAAGACTATCGAAGTAAAGCTGTATGATAAATTATGATCAAAGAGATTACAATTCAGATATTAGTAAATGTATCAATAGTAATAGCAATTTATCACTGAACTTTAATTAATGCTTACATCAAATTCTAAATATAAATGCTTAACTATTAAAACATGATCCATGAACAGACATAACATAAGCATATTCATCGATTTATACGAATAGTATTAAGCTTATTAACTATATTAAATATACTGTAAGTTGCATCAATTTATAATTTTTAAATCATTGTGATTTCATTATTAGAGCATAATTCAATTTCATAAGTTCAAAATTATTATACTAAACTTAAAAGTTTAGCATATTAATCTGGTCATTTACTAATAATTTAAATCAGTTATTATATTCAAAGGCTTACTAAGTCACTTTTAGTCATCAAACTCTTGCATGTTCAAATTTTAATATTATCAATTCAATATTTTAGTTTATATTTAAAATTACTATGATAATCATGTTAAATTTTTCAAATTGTAATATTACTGAAACCATAAATTATTAATTAAAATAAATCATTACAACTATTCAATTTTAACAGTTATATAATGTAACATACTAAAATCGATATGTTAACTTACTTAATTTAAAACTTGTTCTGATAAAATATAAGTTAAATTTACTTCATTTATAAATAAATTATTAAATTTATTAAAATTTTGAAAAGTATAAAGGAAAAAATTAGTAAAATAGTTCTACACATTACAATTGAAAATTATTTATGATTATTTGAAAAAGTAATAATACAATTTTATTATTAAAGTTTCCATTTTAATTTTTTAATTACTTTTTTTATAAAAATTAAATTTAATTTTCTCTCCGATTTTTATTTCCTAACTTTAAATTATAAAAACACCTTAAAGTTGTTAACCAATTTTTAATTTTAAATTAATTCATAAGTTTACCAATTATTTTGTTGCTTAATTTCTTCAAAAGGCATATAAATTCCATTTTTTAATAAAAAGGCCAAACAAAAATAGAGACTGTTGGTCCAATTTAAATCTTAAATATATAAGAAGATGTGGTATGAGTGCCATTGAGATAACTCTCCATCAAGTCACAATTTGTAAAAGTAAAACCATTACAGGTCAAGGTACGGTCTTCAACACGTAGCTTTGGCTCAGACCGAACAGTAAGCTATAAAGGCCCCCAAAAATGACATGTTCGAGGGGTACCAATCTGCTCTATCACCCTCTATGTGTTATTTAATTTTTTATACTGAATGTCCTATCATTATTGTTATTTACAGATGAATTTTATCTTAAAGGATTTTCTATGACGTCATGTTCATAACAACGTTAGGGGTATCAGAAAAATCATCAGAAGCGAAGCAAGATGTTTTATTTTTTTATTTTGACAATCAAATAATAGAATCTGATCCAAAACGTAGAAATTAAGCATTGTCTTTATCATTTGATGTAAATTCAATTCATTGTCCTTCAAATTATCAATTTTTGATTGGCCTGGACGAGAGGGTGATCGACATTCAAAAAAAATTGTCAACCGATTAGCCATGTGATAGAGTTAATTAACACCCTCGTATTAGCCAATCAAAATATGGCATTTTAACGTGAAGTATAATAATACAAAATATCAATTGAAATGGCTTAACTCAGGAAGAAGAGAAAATATATCGCTGCATAGTATTTTAATGTTTGCAACTGGAGCTGATGAAGAACCAATTCTTGGATTTGCAGTAGGCCCAGAGATCTGTTTTTCTGAGAGTGAAACATATAATTCTTTTCTGCCTACTTCAAACACCTGCATAAATAGACTTACTTTACCAATTCCATCAGCAGAGAAGGATTTACCAACAAATGAAATCTTATTCCACTTGTATGACGTAGCCTTTGCCAATACTTATTATGGATTAAGTTGAACATATTGTAACATTTTGTATTTGTGATCATTCAGTTCAAATGATGTGAGTCTGAAGTACGACTGCAACAGATTTTTTGGGTTCGAAGAATAATGTTATGATGTTGTCTGCATCGTTTTCGTCTGAAGGCACATTTTGTTTCTGGACATTAACTTGTTTAATTGAATGGATCGGTTGGGATTGATTTTGGGGGTTATGGTACCAACAGTTTAGAAATTAGGGGCCAAAAAAAAGCATTTTAATAGTGTCCGCAAAATAACTTGTTTCTAAGTGTATAGATCTCTCCGACATTGTACCATAAGAAAGACTAGGATTTAATTGTGGGTATGTATTCCCCAAACATGCAGGAATTGGGGACAAATAAAGAGGCCAAAAATAAGCATTTTTTCAGTTTCCAGACAATAACATGTGTTTAAGTGTATGCATCTCTCTAAAATTGACAACAAGGTTCTGTACTACAAAGGGAAGGCTGGGATTGAGTTTGGGGTAGTGCTCCAAAAAGGGGTGGAATTTTTTTAAGGGCTTACTTTTTTGTTATACATTTTAAATTCTAAATTTTTTCAAAAGCCTCAAGAAGAAATCTTCAATTGCACAGTCTTGTTCAATACATTTTTAAGATCTCTGACAACATTTATTTTGTGTCAGAAACCTATATTATATTATGTCCCAAATTTTATCACTATCAAAATTCAGACCGTATCAAGCTTGAATATTGTGTCCAAATTTGCCCCAACTGTTCAAGTTCAACCTCTGGGGTTGTACTGTATCAGCGAAGCATTTAATTAGTTAGAGTTTTTGGTCAAGGTAGTTGTTGATGAAGTTGAGAAGTCCAATCAACTTGAAACTAAATAGTACACATGTTCCCTATGATATGATCTTTCTAATTTTCATGCCAAATTAGAGTTATAGCCCCAATTACACAGTCCAATTAAAAAAGAAAATGATAGTATGGAAAGGGCATCCATGTACTATAGACACATTCTTGTTTTTAGCTCACCTGGCCCAAAGGGCCAAGTGAGCTTTTCTCATCACTTGGCGTCCGTCGTCCGTCGTAGTCTGTCGTCCGTTAACTTTACAAAAATCTTCTCCTCTGAAACTACTTGGCCAAATTTGACCAAACTTGGCCACAATCATCATTGGGGTATCTAGTTTAAAATTGTGTCGGTGACCCGCCAACCAACCAAGATGGCCGCCATGGCTAAAAATAGAACATAGGGTAAAATGTAGATTTTGGCTTATATCTCTGAAACCAAAGCATTTAGAGCAAATCTGACATGGGGTAAAATTGTTGATCAAGTCAAGATCTATCTGTCCTGAAATTTTCAGATGAATCGGACAATGGGTTGTTGGGTTGCTGCCCCTAAATTAGTAATTTTAAGGATTTTTTTTCGTTTTTGGTTATTATCTTGAAAATTATTATAGATAGAGATAAACTGTAAACAGCAATAATGTTCAGCAAAGTAAGATCTACAAATAAGTCAACATGATCAAAATGGTCAGTTGACCCCTTAAGGAGTTATTGCCCTTTAAAGTAATTTTTTACCAATTTTTTGTAAATTTTTGTAATCTTTTACAAAATCTTCTTCTCTGAAACTACTGGACCAAATTCAACCAAACTTAGCCACAATCATAATTAGGTATTTAGTTTAAAAATGTGTGCGGTGACCCAGCCAACCAACCAAGATGGCTGCCATGGCTAAAAATAGAACATAGGGTAAAATGTAGATTTTGGCTTGTAACTCTGAAACCAAAGCATTTAAAGCAAATCTTACAGGGATTAACTTGTTTGTCAAGTAAATATCTATCTGCCCTCAAATTTTCAGATGAATTGGACAACTGGTTGTTGGGTTGCTGCCCCTGAATTGGTAATTTTTAAGGAAATTTTGCCGTTTTTGGTTATTATCTTGAAAATTACTACAGATAGAGATAAACTGTAAACAGCAATAATGTTCAGCAAAGTAAGATCTTCAAATAAGTCAACATGATCAAAATGGTCAGTTGACCCCTTAAGGAGTTATTGCCCTTTAAAGTAATTTTTTACCAATTTTTTGTAAATTTTTGTAATCTTTAACAAAAATCTTCTCCTCTGAAACTACTGGACCAAATTCAACCAAACTTAGCCACAATCATTATTAGGGTATTTAGTTTAAAAATGTGTGTGGTGACCCAGCCAACCAACCAAGATGGCTGCCATGGCTAAAAATAGAACATAGGGGTAAAATGTAGATTTTGGCTTGTAACTCTGAAACCAAAGCATTTAAAGCAAATCTTACAGGGATTAACTTGTTTATCAAGTAAATATCTATCTGCCCTCAAATTTTCAGATGAATTGGACAACTGGTTGTTGGGTTGCTGCCCCTGAATTGGTAATTTTTAAGGAAATTTTGCCGTTTTTGGTTATTATCTTGAAAATTATTACAGATAGAGATAAACTGTAAACAGCAATAATGTACAGCAAAGTAAGATCTACAAATAAGTCAACATGACCAAAATTGTCAATTGACCCCTGAAGGAGTTATTGCCCTTTATAGTCATTTTTACAATTTTCATAAATTTTGTAAATTTTGTAAATTTTACAAAATATTTTCCACTGTAACTACTGGGCCAAGTTCATTATAGATAGAGATAATTGAAGCATCAATAATGTTCAGCAAAGTAAGATTCAAATAAGTCAACATGACCAAAATGATCAGTTGACCCTTAAGGAGTTATTGCCCTTTATAGTCAATTTTAACAATTTTCATTAATTGGGTAAATTTTGGTAAGTTTTACAAAATGTTTTCCTTTTGTAATCTTCTTTTCTGAAACTGCAGTAGAAAATCAATATAGAAAACAATCTACTAATGTACTGGCAATAAAAATAATTGATAATTCTATAACATGAAAAAAAACCACATTAATACCTGATGATGGTGTTTCTTTCTTTACATTGAAAATGATGTCACAACTATAATCCCGAACAATAGGTCGAATGTCAGATATGTTTCAGTACTTTGGCTTCATTTTCTACAGATTCTGAAGTGCAAATGATGCTTGAATTCCTACACTAATTTATACAGACTTCATCCCTTTCACAGGTAATGCCTGCCTCATATTATATTTAAAACTTTAATAGAATATCAGAAATTTTGAGAGAAAATTAATCAACCATGCAAGATCTAAAACTTAATTAATATTGTTCAAATTATCAATTAACTATTAAAAAGAAAATTCTCATTAAAAAATATAGTTCTTCATTTTATATTTTATAAGAAATTTAGGAAAAAATTGAATTTAATTGTGTCCCTTGTTCTCATTTCCTGGGATAAATCCAATACAAATTAAAGTATTGGTATTGAATTAATATTTAAGAAATATTTCAAACCTTATCATTTTCTTCACAAGAATGAAGACCATATTTTCAGTGTCATGAGTATCAGTCATCATATTTGTTGTACTTTGTTGTTTAAAAGTTGAATACAAAAAAAGATCAACAAAGCAATTCAAAAACCACTTGAATTTTGCAACAACAAATGAGAGTTTTTAACGACCTCAGCTGGCTATACAACCCTTGCACAATCAACTGAAGTTTGCAGAAATCATTAATAGGAAAGATTGCCCTTAAATGATAATTTTTTATTACCTTTTTGTTTTTGGGGGTTGCGAACAACAAAACTTCACAACAAACTTTCTCATCACTCAGATTTCTCGTTAAATTTTACAAAAATTCTCCCTGAAACTACTGTCAAATTAAACCAAACTTGGTTTAAATCACCACTTGGATATCCAGGGACCACTGTGTATGATGACCCTGCCTGCCAACATGGCACACATGGCTGAAATAAACGCACTTTTAGTCTTATATCTCTGAAACTAAACGACAGTACAACAGTTGCATTTATCATGCATCAATTGTAAATAAAAATATCAGGTGAGCGACACAGGGTCCTTGGAGCCTCTAGTTTTTATACCCCACGCAACGAAGGGCGGAGGGTATAATGTTTTGACCCGTCCTGTCCGTCCGTCCGTCTGGCCAGTCCGTCCGTCCGTCCGCCCATCTGTCAGTCCGTCCGTCCGTCCGTCAGTCCTGTTTTTGTCATCGCAACTCCTCTCAAACCACACAACAGAATTTCATGAAACCTTTTAGATAATAAGGACATACTATGTAGTTGTGCATATTGACAGGAAATTACGATTCAATTCTTTTTCTAGGAGTTACGCCCCTTTGAAATTATTTACTTTAATGTACTACTGCAACTGTTTGTCATCGCAACTCCTCTCAAACCACACAACAGAATTTCATGAACCTTTTCAGATAATAAGGACATACTACGTAGATGTGCATATCGACAGGAAATTATGATTCAATTTTTTTTCCAGGAGTTAGCCCCTTTGAACTTATTTGCCCAATATACTACTGCAACCTTTTGTCATCGCAACTCCTCTCAAACCACACAACAGAATTTCATGAAACCTTTTCAGATAATAAGGACATACTACGTAGATGTGCATATTGACAGGAAATTACGATTCAATTTTTTTTCTAGGAGTTACGCCCCTTTGAACTTATTTGCCCAATATACTACTGCAACCTTTTGTCATTGCAACTCCTCTCAAACCACACAACAGAATTCATGAAACCTTTTCAGATAATAAGGACATACTACGTAGATGTGCATATCGACAGGAAATTACGATTCAATTTTTTTTCCAGGAGTTAGGCCCCTTTGAACTTATTTGCCCAATATACTACTGCAACCTTTTGTCATCGCAACTCCTCTCAAACCACACAACAGAATTCATGAAACCTTTTCAGATAAGAAGGACATACTACGAGATGCATATCGACAGGAAATTACGATTCAATTTTTTTCCAGGAGCTACGCCCTTTGAACTTATTTGCCCAATATACTACTGCAACCTTTTGTCATCGCAACTCCTCTCAAACCACACAACAGAATTCATGAAACCTTTTCAGATAATAAGGACATACTACGTAGATGTGCATATCGACAGGAAATTACGATTCAATTTTTTTCCAGGAGTTCGCCTTTTGAACTTATTTGCCCAATATACTACTGCAACCTTTTGTCATCGCAACTCCTCTCAAACCACACAACAGAATTTCATGAAACCTTTTCAGATAATAAGGACATACTACGTAGATGTGCATATCGACAGGAAATTACGATTCAATTTTTTTCCAGGAGTTAAACCCCTTTGAACTTATTTGCCCAATATACTACTGCAACCTTTTGTCATCGCAACTCCTCTCAAACCACACAACAGAATTTCATGAAACTGTGTAGATAAGGACATACTATGTAGATGTGCATATTGACAGGAAATTATGATTCAATTTTTTTCTGATACAGTTTTTTTTCTTACACTTATTTTATTTCTCCAATGACAATGTGGGATCGGGGTATGTGAGCACGCTCACTAAGGTTCTTTCATTTTTTTTTTTCATCCTTTGGTCATAAATTGAAGGCATAAATGGGGGAAATGGCCTCCATCACCAGCTTGTTTTGTGCAATTTTACATATTTTTCTGACGGACGCAGTATCAACTTTATTTATAGTTTGTAAAGTCATCAAATGCCTTTATAAAACATTTAAGACTTGTTTCATTCCATTACAGCAATTAAGGCTTAGGGTTTACTGTAACCTAGAATTTTAATTTACTATTTTTGTTAAACTTTGAAAGAATTTTTGTTTACTGAAAATTTTACCAGAGAAAATATACATACAAAAAAAATTAATGTAACCTGATATTGTCTTCAAATTGGACAAACATGAGTTTCATCATTTTAGGGAGGTATATTTGGAGGAAATGATAAAAACTAAGAGTTGCGTACCTTGGTTAGGGTCTCTTTAGTGCTATATATAATCAAGACATAATGTGAGAAAGAATAATGAAATGATATTAATTTGTGTTCTGCAAATTTCTATAATCATACACAAACTTTCTCCAAGAAAGATTGATAGGGGGAATGTTTTTGTTGCCTGTTTCTATGGCGTACGGAAAGGGTCAAAAGTAAAAAGAGCAGCATAAGCTATATTTTATAGCTTATGCTGCTTTGTAGCATAAGCTATATTTGACATACCAAAAGGGTCAATATATATTTGTCTGGTTATGCTGCATTTTAATCGCATATGCTATATTACAAACACTGACTATGCTATATTTTCAAATTGTAGCATATGCTGTACTATTTCAAACACATCAATAAAGGTCAAAACTCGAAAGTAGCATAGGCTGTATAATTTATTTTGATTGGACTGTATATCTCACTGTTGGAAGGCGTGTTTAACGAATCTAGTAAATTGTCATCACTTAAGTCTCCGCCTTTTTTATCAATACTTCTAGAAATGAAATGTATAATACGATCATTTGAAAACAAAACAAAACTTTTTAATGATCAAGTCCGAGTTTATTGAAAAAAATCATTTTTAATATTATTACATTTTATATATTCATATGTTTTGCCTGGTATATTAGTGGATTTTATCTCACTGGCATCGGGTAGTTTTAAAACAAGGGGAATGGAACGCGCACACATGAACAATAATTTTCTTATATCATCTCTGTCTCGGTGATGTATTAATTATGTACCCCGCAGAGCCTTCGCTAACCAATGTACTGTCATTTCCATTGAAGTTGTATCATACGCTGCACTTGCTATACGAAACTATGTCATTAATATGAAATTAATCACGCTTTATTTGACATAAACAAATTTCTCAACGATAAATGATTTTAAACTAAATAATTTGTCGGACTACAAACTTCTGAAAGTGGCAATTAAGCACCTGCAGTGTCATTTAGTAAATGTTCAGATCTTAATAATTAAATCAATAGGTCTAAGTATAATACATTGAATGCTTCTTTAATTAATTTCATATGGTTGTATTAGCGTTGAGCGCGCTTCATACAAAAGTTTCAAAACCTGATAATAAAATATCAAGACATTATCCAAATAATCTTTGAACTTTTGACTAAGGCGAAACACGAACAGATATGCCAGAGACAAAAAGTACATGCAGCAGGAAAATTTGATTTCAGCTTTAAAGTGGGGCTAAGTTCATAATTTGATAATATTTATTTTTAAAGTCTTTAAAATATTCACTGGCAATAGTACTGGTCTTATATATAAGACATTAACAGGAACATTTTGGGGACTAGTCTTTACTGCTGTCGACGCCAAGCTCTTAATTTGAACAAGAAATATAGAAAAGTGTTGAAACGGGCTATTCCTTAATTTTAGAAAAACTGCATCCAGGGAAACTTACTCCCTATTTTGAAATGGCACCAAAATCTAAGTTCTGTCATACATAATTCTATAGTTTTTGGAAATATTCAGAGCCCTCTGTAACATCCATAAACAAATAAAGAACACAAAAAAACCCAGAACAGAATGAACTATTTCCTTGAACATCGGCACAAGCAATAAAACAGAGTTTCAGCTTTAAATCGAGAACAAGCGGTCATAATTCTATATTACACAGTTTTGAGGTTTTAGCTTGACAGAATCCAGAAACATGGGGAAAAAATAATATATCTCATAAGTGAAAAAGTTCGTGTATGTTAACTTTTAACTATGAACGTAGTTTTTGTGTATGTTGAAGGAAATTAAGTGTAATTTGTTTATAAGCTCAATTTAGTTTATTTCATGATATATTTTGGAGTTTAGTATGACGTCCATTTCCACTGAACTAGTATACATTTTTGTTTAGTGGCCAGATGAAGCAAGCCTCTGGGTGCGGGATTTTCTCGCTGTATTGAAGACCCATTGGTGGCCCTCTGCTGTTTTCTGCTATTTTCGTCGGGTTGTTGAAACATTCCCAATTCCATTCTCAATTTTGCAATTAATTATCAAATGTTTATATATTTATCCTGGCAATAATTACACCCAGATTATTTCAGGCTAATAATGACTATCTGAGATCATTGTAAATTAAAACAATTGAATATAGTAAGCAGTTGATATTTGTCCGGCTAGGCGGACAATATACCAGGACTACGTGTCTGGTCAATCAATGCGTATGTCACTTTGTGCGTGCGTGTGATATTATCTTCTAGCACCAGATGATCGCAAATTACATACATTTTGCAAATGGTGAAGTTGAAGTCATCCCTTCAAATTTTACGGACACCACCACGAGTTTGTTTGGCGTTATGGAATAACTGTTTCTCAGATAATATCATATATGTTCCTTATGTCGACATGTAACAACAATACCATTCCTTTTCACGTATGTGACCCACCGAATTAGACTATTTACCGAATTGTAATAACATAAGCAACACGGCGGCTGCCACACTAGTGGCTGCCACATGTGGAGCAGAATCTGCATACCCTTCCAAGCACCTGAGATAACCCCAGTTTTGGTGAGGTTCGTGTTGCTTAAGTCTTTAGTTTTGTATGTTGTCTTCTGTACTATTATTTGTCTGTTTGTCTTTTTATTTTTAGTCATGGCGTTGTCAGTTTATTTCCAATCTATGAGTTTGACTGTCCCTAGCTCTAGTATCTTTCGACCCTCTTTTAAAAAGCCTTTTTTTTGGCAATCTTAAATTGCAAAATTAGCGGCTCAATCTTGTTACTGGTAGTTGAAGTTGTAATCATCCGAAATAAGAATACTAGCGAACAAACACATTATTTGTGGCAGAAAAATTGCTGTTACTGGCAATTACAGAAAGTATACAGTTTTTTGTGGTATTCTTCACTGTTTCTGTTTTTTTTCGCTCAATGTTTTCTTGTTCTTGTGTTTCTGGTGTTATTCTCACCCTTAATTGTATGAAATTTTACTGTGTGTTTTGGTTTGCTTTTTGTGTTTCTTTCATAATTTTTCGTTGTGATATGCTGTTTTCTTGTTATTCTTATAATTCATGTGTGGTCTCTATTTTTTTATGTTGTCTACATGTAAAATAACCAATAGCCTTTTTTCGGCTATATAACAGTCACTGTGACTACCAGTTTTTTGTTGTTGCAAATAAAGCTTTATGGAGATATGGAAACTAAAAAATGGTTAAAGATACAGAGGTATGGTAGGCTTTTATCTCTTCTTTCCAAAGACATTTTCTGATTAATTCAGAAAGGCATTACTGTTAATCTTGTTGTATGGAATGGTTGTATAAAAGTAGAGAAATAAAAATGTATTGTGCAATTTCGAAATTCCAAAAATGTTCATTATAGAAATTTTAATAAATCTTTCAAATTCCTACTCCTTGAGTGAGCTGTGTCTGAGTACTTCTGGATGCTGTTACACTCTACAATCTACAACTCCTCTGAAACTACCAAATTGATTTCCACAGAAATTTTATCTTTAAGTTCTGCACTTTATATTGTAACTGCACGATGCGGTTTTACGACTTGAATGTCACTCTGGTTTCATTAGCCACTCTTTATGGTGGGTGTCTTCTGGAAAGTGTAGGGAATGGTAAATCTACAGAAACCCAAATACAATACAAAGTAATTACATTCGTTTTTTAAATGAATGTTGAAACGATTCGTTCAGCGTTTTAATGACTTGTTTGGCACATTAAATTTTTCATTGAACGGCAAAATTGATTTCTTGCATGTTGCAAGTTTGAAATGATACATTGTATAAATCATTTTAGACTTTCGTTTCTCATGTTCTAGATTAGACCGTTGGTTTTACACTAGTAATATTTTGGGGCCCTTTATAGCTTGTTGTTCGTGTGAGCCAAGGCTCGGTGTTGAAGACCGTGTTTTGACTTTCACCTATAATGGTTTACTTTTATAAATTGTGATTTGGATGGAGAGTTGTCCCATTGGTACTCGTACCACATCTTCCTATATATATTCTCTTTAAATTATTCTAACAGTGTAACTAATCTATTCAAACCTCGCAACAATCGTGTTTTCAAAAGAACTGTACAGTGAATAAATTTATAATCAAGATTGTACAAAATCTTAACTTGCAACAACTGATTTCAACATTGCAACGAATCATTTGAACTCCATTTTTTTTAGAAAGGTTGACATAGATATATGTGTAAATGTTTTATTCAATCGAGGTTTAACCTCTCAAATAATGTTACAAAACCATTTTTCAACGGTGCAACTTTGCATCTCCCTTTAAAATACCTGATGCATTTAAACAGAACTTGGATTAGGTCTCTTTTGTACATTCTTATAAAAAGAAGATGTGGTATGATTGCCAATGAAACAACTGTCCACAAGAGACCAAATGACACAGTTTTGCAAGTGGTATTACTTTTAGGGTCCATTGGGTGAATAAATGGGTTATTATCGCGATTGAGTTTAGGATGTAATAAACTGAGTTTATGCGACACTCTGCAGTCCTTAATTCCGCTGAAATTGATGAATATCTCAAATAACCTATTAAGTGGTTTCTAGTAAGAAGATTAAAACGTGAAAATTTACAATTTATCAGACAATTTACCAAATGATGGGATACCTCATTGCAAAGCTTACATGTCTTAAAAATTAGGTGTAATCATGGATTGTTCCCATTTTCCTAATCTATATCTTGGTGAAGAGTGAATCAAATTTCATTTATTAAAATAAATTTTTATTTATGAATATATACATTTTAAGAACAAAACACATCATAAAAATACAAAAGAAAATCCAAACTATGTTTTCCAACACAATTCAATACTATACAAACAAATGATACAAAATTTACAAAGAAGTGGCTACAGCTCATGTGACCATCATAATATAACTAATGAGCCTATAATCGCTAACCTCAATTAACTGTGATCAGAATGTTTCAGGGGAACTAACACAGTCTTTGAAAGCCATTTAGTTCTAATTTCTATGAGTTTCAGAGAAGATTTTAATGATTCTTTGTCAAAATAATTATAAGCCCAATTTGCTTATTTTTCAAAATCAGTAAAAGTAATTTGGAAAAATCTGTGCCGCCTAATGTTATGTTGTACACTTGTTTTTCTTAAAACTGACTTTTTTTCTCCAACTTAAGCCTCTTGTTTTGTCTTTTTCAAATAACTGGAAGTCCATTTAATTGTATTCACTTTCTTATGAACTTTGATATCTTTGTATAGATATAATACCAGAATGGCTTTATGCTTTTCTGACTTTAGAAAGTTAAAAAAGGGTTATTTCTCATAAAAAAGGTATATCATCAAAAATTTAATTCTAGGGATTTGAGTGAATAAGGAAATAAGCTAGAATCGTGAAAATCCAACTTGACCTGTAACTTGTCATAATAAAACAATACATCAAATATCAAATCAATATCTTCAAGCATGAAGAAAAAAAAGTCTGGAAAACTGAATTGCAGACAGACAGACAGACAGACAGACAGATCAATATTTTTTGCAGATACTTTTAAGATCTGGTAGACAGTTTCAGAATGGTATATAAGGTAGATTTGAATATATATATATTATTTCGGTTTAATAGAAAAACCTTTTTTAACTAAGAGGTTAAATTTGACCAAAGCCAGGACCTGAAACAATAGATTCAATCATTATGTCCTTAAAGGTATTGTAATTCTTTAAATGAAGTGGTAGAACAACTTCAAATGTACATGTTGAAACTGTAGGATATTTTCTTTCTTCAGTAAAACCAATTCAATTGAGAAGCGAGCATCAAATCCTCCTGGAGGTACTGAGCTGCAACCAGTTATAAATCTAAGAATATCATCCACTTTAACACCTTTTACAGCTGACTATGCGGAATGGGCTTTACTCATTGTTGAAGGTCGTATGATAACCTATAGTTGTTAATTTCTGTGTCATTTTGGTCTCTTGTGGAGAGTTGTCTCATTGGCAATTATATCACATCTTCTTTTTTATATTAACAAATTAAGAAATGATAAAAAAATCTACATGAAAGTCAAAAATATTATATGGTATGTATGACAGAAAAAAAGGGTTCTAGAAGGGTTCTCCTAAGATCAAATGGTCACTTTAGAAATTTCTTCAGTTAACCAGGCCATCTAAGGCAAACTATACAGTTCTAAACTGATCTGGTTCTCGGTTTTAAACATTTTAAAAGTAAAGCAAAAGGGCATAACTCGGGAACAGTTGAAGTGACGCCAACAAAATTCAAACTTGAACTCTGTTTTGTGGTAATAAGCATTGTGTATATGTTTCATAACATTTGGTTGAGGCAAACTAAAATTAGAAAATGGAAACCAACTTTGTGGCGACTAACGTACTGGACGGACATGGGTAAGATTTTACCCCCTCCCTCCCTATTTGCGGCATGGCCTTAAAAGTGTTTATTTTAGTTTTTGCCCTTGTACCTTGAATAGATAAAATGTGTGCAATGCGCGGGACATTGGATATTTGTTCTTTTATTTTACATGGCACACTAAAGTCTTGTATTCATGACTACAACTTATTGCGACTAGAAATCATTCATACTTACAAAGAAAAATAAGATTGGTATGTACTGCGCTGTTTCTAATGTTGTAGTTAATTGAATAAGACCATGTGTGTCATTTGTCTTCAAATTAAGTGTTATTAATCTATACTGACCGACTTTAGAAACGTAACACTAGATTATTCTTTTTAATTCCCATTTTCAAATATGCAATTTTTTTGTAAACAAACTTATAAACAGAAAGTTCTTTCATTATTTCAATGTTTAAAAAAAACCGCCAGTTCGAAAGTAGAATTGATTACGTTATTTTCAATGTTCAAATATTGTTGTATCAAGGAGGTTATATGATCTTATATAACCTCCTTGGTTGTATACAGTGAAACCCTGGTTTTCCCCTTACCAATGAACGGGTCACCGTCAAAAGCAATGACTGCCTGTAACAAACGTCAAAATGATTGTCAGAAAGGTCAACCAATTCTGTTTGGCACGTTTTGGGTTCTGTTTTGTACCTTCTGATTTTGCCGTTGTTCCACCCATTACAATGGGTTTTGGCTATTATGCGGTTGGAACTTTAAGGCTTTAAATGTTTTTTCTGCAGTCGATTCTTTAGCAGTTCAGTTAATGGGAAACATTTATGGCATAAATTTGTGTAAAATGGCATTCAGCAATTTGATTAGCAGTTGACGTTGCGGCAGTAGACCTGTCTAGCAAATGACGTTGCGTATTCAAATTCTATTGACGTTGTATTGTCAACACATATTGATCTGGTCATTGATGGTCTTCAACAAACCCGTCTACTGGTATCATTGTCGGAAGGACAGTAAGACTAATTTCTGACGCAAATTGTCTGGTTGCAGCACGCTCACGCTTACTGTTTGCAATCTTTTAATGGGTTGATTCAGTTTTTATTCCTCAGTCTTGGCAATATGGAGATACACCTTTTTAGCTGATTTAAGTGTGGCCAAAGATTGAAAGAACTGTTTCATTTATAAGAAGAAAAATGAATTTTTTTTATTGGTTCGAAATTTTGCTTTCTGAAATTCTTGCGATTTCAATTATCCGTAAGATCAATAACCACAGGTAAGTTAGATGTTGATTTTTTTTCGAAGAGAAAGAAGTATGATTAACATGAATAGTATAGTTGTATGAGGATCAAACATGATTTGGTAAAAAAATCTACAAAATGAGTGTTATGCTTTTAAAGTCAGTCAGTATATATTTTTTAATCTTATCTATGCAAACATTCTCAGCTCAATGGTTTCATTCCAAATCTCAGGATTAATGCACAGTCTTGTATAAAGGTTACAGAGACAGATACAGAAAATAGGGCGTAATTCATGAAAAGGTAAAAACCAAAACGATGAGAGTAGCAAAACGATTTTTTTAATATTCAACCTGAAAAATGATACATTTTTACTATCTTAAAGGAGAGGAGGGGATTTCAGAAGGATTACAAGTGTGCATCAGCTGACACCTCCCACACACACACAACAAGATCGAATGTTATCGGAAGCATGAACTTATGAGATATATGTAGTACGGTGCATAGTAAGGAATTATTCATAATTAATACAATTATTTTGTACAATAATTTTGTTTTGATAATTTTGCCGGTAATGGCATAATTATTTTCAATGACCGGGTTAGCACAATTCCAACTTAGCAGATGGGTAAAGTCAAAATAAATGGTCCAAATTTATTTTTTTGCCAAATTTCAACATTGTTTTAGTGCATTTTCTTTTTTGTTGTATCTTGATACATATACATTAAAGTTAACAAATCCAAAAGGATATAAAAAAAGAATAAAGAAATAAAAGTTCTGAAACTTTATTGACATAAACCAATAAAACAAATTTAAATCAAGTATACTTTTGGGAATATGATCAGACAAACACTATCAAATATTTATATTTTTTTTACCCCAATTGATTGCAGAGATCCAAACATTACTTTTGATGCAAAGATTAATAATCTCATCTTTCATTATCATTTTTGGGGTTTTGGCTATTTTTGTATCAATTCATTGATAGTTGATTGAAAAGTTTTGATTAAAAATAATTCATCATTAGTTGATAAAAACTTCTCATATTTAAATTAACCCTTTTCAAATTCACTGAGGACAAAATTGATAGATAAATTTTAATAAAGAAGATATATCAAATAGAAAATACATCAAATTTCCTGTTTTGTTGCACTCTGACATATTATACACCAAACTAAAATACAGAAACTAGAACAAAATACTCATGATTTTTTTAATTTGTAATCATTGCTGGTTTATAAAGACCTAAATCTGTCATTTGAATGTTATTTCTATTTTAACTTATGCATCTTTTGCTCTTCAGATCATATTTAAATTGATTTTCTGACACATTATTATAAAAATGAGGTTAAGTTACCAAACTATGAACTAAATTTTATTAAATATTCAGCAAATTGCTGTTTGACAACAAAATGAGATCTGCAATCTTCAAAGTTTTTCTGAACTAATATTTTTTTTAATTATTACCTATATAAGGTACTTTATTTCTCTATCTTGTTGCACTCCTGACATTCAATATATATTATATCAAAACAGTTATACATCATCAAAAAGCCCATGATTTCTATTTTAAGTGTATATACCTTTCAGATTTAAAATTTTAATTTCATTTAAACAATATTTTTAACTATATCATAATATCACTTATGTATACATAAGTTCACATCTCATCATATTTGGCTACATTTTTTTCAATGGCATCCATTGCAATGTTAAAATTGGCTGAATTTTGTGGCTTGATGTGAAGAATAATCCTGCAAAATATCTTTGGAAAATGCAAGTATTAAAAATTACGTTAAAAATATGTCAAAATTGTCAGGGTGCAACACTTTTCTGGACATTTTGAAAATTTATTCTTTTAAAGACACAGCAACTTGCAATTTGATGATATGTCATAGATTCTTATGTATATTACAACTATTATGTCTTAGTGATGATTTCAGCTACAAATGAAGCTTGTCCATTGAACAGTTTTGATACAGATGTGTTTTGAAAAAGATTGTGCCATGTCAGAGTGCAACACAAAAATAGTTTACTAAGGAATAGAATGATTTTGCTTAAATGACTCACACCTAAACATAAACAAAGTTTATCCTGTGAAACAAATATGTCTTTTCTAGAATAAATAGTTCATTTACCTGATTATTGATATAAATAATGTGTAGGTCTAGTAAATAAGTCCTCCTATAAATGTCAGAGTCAACTTTGGAAGTTTAAAGACTCACACTAAAAATACAAAAGCCAATATATGGTTCTGTTTTATTTGTCAAAGATACTATACTAGATACAAGATTGCACTCAAAGAGTAGCCTGATAGACAAAAATTTTCTTTTAGAACCATTTCTTTGATGTCAGGAGTGCACTAGTTTAAAATGACATTTCTTGGACATACATTTTAAGATAATCTCAGCTCCTAGTGACTTATTTGCATATAAACATGTTTTCTAACTATTTAGGTTACATGTATGAGTTATAACAAATTCTTAAATGTAAATTTCAAAGCAGGACTTTGATCCAAGAATCATTGTTTGTCACGACACAAGCAAAATATTTGAATGATGAATTTTAATAAGTTTAGAATTTAGGAAGCTAATTGTTCATAAACTGTGAATTTCGATTAGCATGATTAGGAAAAACCATATTTCAATTTAAAAGTTTTATAATGGTTTCATGTTATACTTATTAAATTATTATAACTACATGTATAATAACAAACAATTAATTTTGTTGAACTCCTGAAATGAATTTACCAAGAAGAAGTTGTTACAGATTTAATAATTTTAAATGAATGAAAGATGGGAAAGATAGTTGATGAAATCTAAACTAATTCGAGAATAAAACCAGACAGACTAAGGGATCAAAACACACCATCAAAGTCAACATCGACTATAACTTTGATGAGCAGAAAATTAAGAAAACTCTGAAAGAAGATCCACCTCAAGAACACTAGACAAATAAAACCAAAGAAAGAACAAAATAAAACAAAACAAAAACAAAACAATGTAAAACTAAATTACAAAGACTTAGACCTGAAGACAAAAACACAGATGGATAAAAATGAGAAAATACAGAGTTGGACAGAAAGAAAATTTACAAAAGCAAAATTGCAAACCCACAGAAATGTCAGTCAACAACAGTACAGGTGCAGATACACTATCTACAGAAATCAGAAAGAAGACAAAGTATGAGGAAATTCTTCTGACCAACCCAACCTTGCCCTAAAACAATGGAATACATCATATGCACAGCTACACCAGGTAGTTGTAAGAACTAATCAGTACTGATGGAAGTGTGCTAGAAATTGATGGGTGCTGAAGTGGAAACAAAGTTGAGAGACCTTAATAGATCTGGAAATTTGAAAAAAACTGGCAATTTCAAATAGAATAGAGGATACCTGAAAAACTTAGACTTAAAACTAAGGGACTCTTTGAAAATGCCATTTCCTTTTATACATTTTGAGATCTTTAAGGGTTCCTCAACTTTGTTTATCTCAACATGTTCAAGACTCATCAAATTCTTGCACAGCTACCATCAGTTCAATTAATCTGACAACCACCTTGGTGTAGCTGTGAACTGATGTGCTCAATTGTTTTAGCCCAAGATTGAGATGGTCTGGAAGATCTATAAGTCTTATTCTTTGACTTCTCTTTCTCATTTTCTAGGTATTGAAGTGCATTTGTACTTTTGCTACTGACTGGACAATTCTGCTGTTTTCAACTTTTTTAGCTTGTAAATTTTTTCTTTCTTTTGTCACTCTGTTTTGTTTTTCTCATGTGTTTAATTCTGGTCTAAGTCTTTTAATCTGTGTTACATTGTTTTGTTTTCTTTGTTCTTTCATTGTTTATATTTGTTTAGTTTGTCCTTCAGATTTGGATTTTATTTCTGTGTTTTACTCAATTTTCTACTCCTCAAAGTTGAAGTTGTTGACTTTGATGGTGTTTGATGCTAGCCTGTAAGATTTTATTCTAAAGTTTAGTTTCACAACCATCTTTCCATCTTCATTCATTCAAGTTGGTAATAAAATTGAACTCAAATTGTGCAAAACAGCTTGTATGGTAAATTCATGTCAGAGTGCAACAAGATGTTTGTTTATAACAATTATAATGATTTAATAAGTATTACATGAAACCATTATAAGCTTTTAATTGAAACATGGTTATTCTAATCAAATGACAAAGTTTAAGACAATTGGCTTCCATAATTTGAAAATAATATGAAAATTAAGCATTCAAATATGTTTGCTGTGACAAACAATAATTCTTGGATCAAATCCTCTAATCTTTCAGAATTATTATAACTCATGCATGTAACCGATAGTGAAAACTGTTTGATGCAAATAAGTCACTAAACTGATTATCTTAAATGATGTCCAGAATTCTTTTAAACTGTTGCACTCCTGACATCAAAAATGGTTCTAAAAAATTCTTGTCTTCAGACTACCTTAAGTATTTTGTCTGTGTGTACTTGAAAATAAAGAACCATATATGGCTTTTTTTCAGTCGTCTTTAAACTCAAAGTTACTTGCACTTAGGGCCTTATCTTGACTCTACATTATTCTATAGTCAATAATCAGTAAATAATATTTTCTAGAAAGGACATATTTGTTACAGGATTGACTTTGTTTATGTTTAGGTGGGTCATGCCCTAAAAAATCATTTATTCCTCAATTCTATTAGTGTTGCACTCTGACATGGCACATTCAAAACATCATCTGTGCCAAATGGTTCAATGGAAAACTTCATTCTAAGCTGAAATCATCACCAAATATAAGTTGTAAAACAAAATGAATTTAAGGTAATATTCCTCCTACAACAATTTGTGTCTTGAAAAAGGTATTTTTAAATGTCAAAAAGTGTTGACCTGACAATTTTGCATCTTTTAAGTATTTTATACTTTAGATTTCCAAAGATTTTCAGGAATGTTACATCTTTACAGCCACTCATTTGAAATCAATTTATCCAATCAAATGATACATGTTGATAAATATCTTTATGCAAGAACCATTTATTTTGACCTTTGCCCAGATGTATCTTCGTCTATCTCGGATCCAATTCCAAATGCGGAATAGTAGTACAACAAAGGATTATTATGATATGTTAATAGCTATATATTAAGAGGATTCCATTATCTTGGACTTCTAATATCAACGATCACCAATTGACTATTATTATTTTTAAGTCCCCACCGACTTAATATGTCAATTGCCCGTCCGTCTATCCATCCGTCTATCACACTTCAGTTTCAGTTTAGAAAGCTTTGACCAAATGATTCTATTTTTGGTGTTTACGCTTATTATTATGTTACAGGTCAAGTTTGACCAATGCCCGATCGCTTCCAGATCACTGCGACTTCTATTATTTTTATCCCAGACCAATTCGACAAATACCAGGTCTCTACGTGACCACGTTCGACTATTCTTCGATCTCTATTCGGTCATACAATAGTACACATGACTGCTAAGCGATTCTCTTAAGGAGTGTGCAGATCTGATTAACTTTTACAACTTTGCTACTGCAAAAATATTTTGTCATTGTACATTAATTTTAATTGAAGATTAACTCCGCCAAAATTACTTCATGTACAGTACTTGTCTGTACTTCTACAGGGAGGGTTAATATATAAAAAGAGAGGCAAACGATACCAAAGGAACAAACAAATTCAAAGGTCGAAAACAAACCGACATAGCCATGGCGAAAAACGAAAACCGACGAGACGACAAACAGCAGCCAACATATCACAGCATAGAAAAGAAAATAGCAAACGAAACCCATTTAAAAACTGGGATGATCTCAGGTCACCGGAAGGAAATTATATCCTGCATTTTTGCCACGGAGGATTTTTTTCAAACATGAAAGTAATTGTGCAATAACAATCATTTTTAGAAAGCCTTCAAAGTTTGTTTATATGAACATCAAGATTATTTTTCACCCGTTTTATGGGTTATTTTATTTTTGACTGTTCGTATTTTCCTTAGGTCCAGAAATTATTGTAGTATATATTTCAACACAGGGAGAAAATCTCTCACCCGGTGGCGGGCTACACGTGGCCCCTAAAAGAAAATGTGTACTAATTCATTGAAGAGGCCCCTGACTTTGTAGATGCACAAACATGCGGCGGGGCCAAATGTTTACAAAAACTTCTTTTGACGCAATTTTACCAAAAAAAAAAAATGAACGAAAGTCAAATGATTTTATTTGATCTCTTGATGGATATATGTAAACAGTTTGAGAAGCGATTGAAATTCTACTTTAGACCAAATTTTGAGGAAATGTGTGACATCTTTACACCACTTTTAGCAAAAACATGTTGGTACCATGGATACGTCAAAAATACGTTTAAGCTTTAACCTTTCAACTTCTGGATATCAAATCTATAGAAAATACTGATTACATACATATACACATATATGACACAAACAGTAAGCTTAATTTGCAAGAAAGGAAAGAAAGGGGATGGTAAAATTTATGTATATTGCTATCTAACACAAGTACCAATCTGGGGACAAATCTCATTTGGTGATGTCATTTTCAGGAAAAGAGCCACGAAAACTACCATAACACATCAGCTTCCTACTCTACTTTGAGAACGTTTTTATAAACATTGGGGGTCTTCTTTGTTGAACTCCTGCGAGTCTTTCATTTTGCCCATACAGCTGTCGTCATACACCTAGACGCCTTGGCGCACGTTGCTGTCGACGACTTTTCGTTTTCAAGGTCCTTCACAGCTGTTAACCTGTCATTTGGAGGACTTACCACCCTGCTTAAAGGTCTGATTTTACTCAGATCTTCTGTAAACTACTGAATCTAACCAAATTAATTAAATAGAAATTTGTCCATGGGATACAAATAATGCCCCGCTTGCATATAGCGTTATAAAGGGTCATTACTCAAAAACGGTAAAAGTGACGCCATCCAAATTCGCACATGATCTGTGTATTATGATAAAAGCATTGTGTATAAGATAAGATATATAAGATAAGATATTTTTATTCCAATTAAAGGGCCCATGAAGAGCAAAGTAATTTATTACAATGATTTTTGTAATTGTTACAATAATGTTGACATAAATCATAAATATGACTTTAACTATTTCAATTCTTAGATGTTAAACCACAGCCAGATCAGAGCCATACACATAAAAAGGCATAACAATATATCTATAATTATTAACAGGCAAATATTCTCAACGTCTTAAATATAACAATATCTATACTATATTGATAGTTTTCTCAGTTCCAAACATTTATTAATATAAATTGCAAAATTTTTTCATAACCTCTAGGTTTTCTTGAATAAAAAGCCAATTAAATTTGGCACTTGTGCTTAACTTTTCAAAATTTTTACAACCTATTAAAATATTATCATAAAATTCTTTTCTTAAAAAGTTATAAAGGGGACACTGACATGTAAAATGTTCTTCGTCTTCAACTTTATCTAAGGTGCATTTTTTACATAATCTTTGTGATTTATCTATATAGGTTTTAGCATATCTATCTGTCTCTACTTTTAGGGGGTGTGCACTTATTCTGATCTTACACAGTGCTTGTCTATCTTTAAATTCTTTTAATTGCAGATATTTTTCTGTACCAAAAAAATGTTTAATTGAAAAATAGGTCAAGAGTTTACCTCTACCTGATTTAACAGTATTTTCTCTAAATTCTTTCCAATGATTATGAAAACTTGTACATAATTTATTCTTAACTATAGTACATAAACGGCCAACACTTAAATTTAAGTTTGGTAAGTCTAGTTCTGTCATTAAATAGTCAATACTAGAAAACAATGCAGTGATATTGTTTGCATGTAACTTTTATTACAAATATATGCATCATATAATAAACCATCCTTTGTGTTCACTAACCTATGAGCATATTTTAACATTGCCAATACAATTGAAAAATATACAGGAAATCTTCCTAACTCAGACATAACAGCAAAATTACTTGCTTTTCTGTTAACCCCAATAATACTTCATGAATTTGGTGTGCGACTTTTCAGATATGTCTTTTGAATAAATCTTTTCTAAAATATAATCGTTATTCTTCTTACATGCCACTGAAGTGGTTGAAAAGATTCCCCATATTTCACTGCCATACATTAAAATAGGTTTAATTGTATGGTCATAAAGGTGCATTAAAGTTGTGACACTAGGATTTGATGATGCTAGGCATTGTTGTAATCCAAAACAAGCTTTGTGGTTCTTACTCCATTCTATTTTTTGATTTCTTGTATAGCTCATCTTTACACTGTAAATTTACCACTAGATACAAAAGTAATTCCTAGGTACTTATAACATTTTACACTTTCAAGCTGTTGCCCATTCAAATACACTGGGCAATCAACATGTTTTCCAGGTTTGTTTAAAATTAAAACTTTTGTTTTATTAAGGTTTACATTTAAACACCATTTTCAGAAATATAATTGTAACTTATCCATTCTCTCTTGTAAACCATGTTGTGTTTCAGAAAAAATAACAATGTCATCTGCATACATAATACAATCAATTCTGTTGTCATTTACATGTCAGTACATGATGAAAAAGTTTCTGGCATATCATTTATAAACAATTTGAAAATATTTGGGCTTAATACATCGCCCTGTCTAACTCCTATAAAAGATCTAAAGATAGGGGTTAATTCATTTTAATTTTACACATAGTTTATTTTACTATACATATCTTTGATAATAGAATAAAATTTGCCTGTTATATTTAGTTTTAAAAGTTTATATTTTATGCCTGCATGTATAACAGTATCAAATGCTTTTTAAGGTCGACAAAGCAAGCGAATAGTTTTCCACCTTTCTTTTTGTTACTGTATTTGTCGATTAGGGTTTTAAAACAAACATATGGTCAGAAGTTCTTGATTTTTACAAAACCCAATTTGTGATTTACTTATTATATTTTTTCTTCTAAAAATTTATCTAACCTTTTATTCAAAATAGAGTTGAATAATTTACCAAGGCAGGAATTAATTGCAATACCACGGTAATTTTCTGGTTTGCTTGGGTTACCGCTTTTTAAAATTGGTGACAAATATGCGGATGACCACTGTGTAGGATATTGACCTGAAGACAGCACTGCATTGAAGAGTCTACGTGTGATAACATTTGGTTGGGGCAAAATTTAGAAAGAAGGGAAACTAACTGATTAGACGTACGTACGGATGGACAAGGTTAACACTTAATGCCCCCTCCGCTGCGGCGTGGCTTAACAAATTAAGACGTTTTTCATACCCGATAATTTGCCGACTATCCCTACCACCAGGTCGACCTGGTCTGGCCGAGATCGGGATGAGATCGAGTATAGCTGAGTTGGTCTAGCTAGTTGAGTAAAGATCGTCTAGAGATTGTGAATTGGTCGGAATATTCGAATATGTTTTCAATTAGTGGTCGGGTGGAGTCTTGATATAGACATTAAGGAGTCGTGTACAGTCAGATAGCGATCGGGTAGAGGTAGTAAACATGCCCAATCACGAATTAATTTACGCTTGGTCGTGAAAATTTGACAATCGGGATCATCGAGTTGATCTGGTTGGCAGTGTGAACCTAGCTTTATACTGAAATATTACATACACGACCAATTCCCGGCTATCCCTACGACCCCTATACGATCAGGTCGATCTGGTCTGGTCGAGATCGGGCTGACATCGAGTATAGTTGATTTGGTCTAGCTAGTCGAGTAAAGATCTTAGATTGGTCGGAATAATCGTATATGAATTCAATCAGTGGTCACGTTGAGGTCGTTATGGCCTCACGCCATGAGTAATTTAGAAGTAGTGAATGGTCGAGTTAAAGTCGTGTACTGTCGGATAGCGATCGGGTATAAGTCGTAAACAGGCCCGAACAAGAATTTGGTTACGCTTGGTCGTGGAAATTTGGACCATCGGTTCATCGAGTTGATCTGATCAGCAGTGTGAACCTAGCTTTATAAATATCTGATTGTTGTCGTGATTAAGGTGGTATGGGTGTCTTTCGCCATCTTTGATTGTAAAAAAACACACAATCTAAGGTTCAGATTTTCAATCAAATTAGAAAAATTTGATGCAGGAATGCAGATAACTAATGTGAATTTGCATTTAAAAGAACAAATTAATAAGATTATAACTTATAAATACTAATATTTTGACAGTGTAGATTATTTTTTTACTTTGATTTTTAATGTTTTAAAATTGGCATTTTAAGGGGAGGTAACTCTGAAATAGTGCATTTTCTGAAGGAATCTACATGGAATTTTGCTATATTGTATTTTAGCCGAAATTCAAAGATTTTAGAAAGTCAAAATTTCGAGATTTGAAAAGTTAAAATTTCGAGTTAAAGTCGAAATTTTAAGATTTGAAATGTCAAAATTTCGACTTTGAAAAAAATTTCACTATCAATTTTATGTTTAATATGTCCCTAATGCGCTTCCGTACAAACGAAACAGCGGAAACATACATGTAATATAGTAGTCAGATGTCGGTAATTTGCATCTTTTCTGCCTGCTTTTCTGTTGCTAATCAGTCATGTTCTTTGTCTTACAATGGCACACCATTTTTATGGCAGTGACAATATACAACTACATCCAGTTTGATGAATCGATGTTACCACTGTGCTACCATCTTGTTGTTCTATTTCACATTGCTTTCCTCTTTTACAACAGCCAAGAGAGAACCGAGGAATGTTGAAAATCAGTTTACCAATTATCATGGTCAATTTGTATCGATTTAAAACTGTCTGAACATCGGATTAGAAGAAGATAATGTCTATTCTTTACAGGTGAAACTGGTCTCCGTCAATGCTGACAAATACAAACTTTGAATATCGATCACGAATTCTTTGACTATTACAAAAATATATGTCTCTATTACATTTAAATATTTAAAAAAAAACAAATTTGTACATATTTTTATAAGACGTATTGTTCATCTGCAATGCCATATTCTTCGATACAATTTGACATTCATTATAGCGTTTTTGGGTATAAAATTGAAATGTCAAAACTGTTATGTATAATTGTTTTTGTGTTGTTTTATATCTACTTTGAGAACGTTTTTATAAACATTGGGGTCTTCTTTGTTGAACTCCTGCGAGTCTTTCATTTTGCCCATACAGCTGTCGTCATACACCTAGACGCCTTGGCGCACGTTGCTGTCGACGACTTTTCGTTTTCAAGGTCCTTCACAGCTGTTAACCTGTCATTTGGAGGACTTACCACCCTGCTTAAAGGTCTGATTTTACTCAGATCTTCTGTAAACTACTGAATCTAACCAAATTAATTATATAGAGAATTTGTCCATGGGATACAAATAATGCCCCGCTTGCATATAGCGTTATAAAGGGTCATTACTCAAAAACGGTAAAAGTGACGCCATCCAAATTCGCACATGATCTGTGTATTATGATAAAAGCATTGTGTATAAGATAAGATATATAAGATAAGATATTTTTATTCCAATTAAAGGGCCCATGAAGAGCAAAGTAATTTATTACAATGATTTTTGTAATTGTTACAATAATGTTGACATAAATCATAAATATGACTTTAACTATTTCAATTCTTAGATGTTAAACCACAGCCAGATCAGAGCCATACACATAAAAAAGGCATAACAATATATCTATAATTATTAACGGGCAAATATTCTCAACGTCTTAAATATAACAATATCTATACTATATTGATAGTTTTCTCAGTTCCAAACATTTATTAATATAAATTGCAAAATTTTTCATAACCTCTAGGTTTTCTTGAATAAAAGCCAATTAAATTTGGCACTTGTGCTTAACTTTTCAAAATTTTACAACCTATTAAAATATTATCATAAAATTCTTTTCTTAAAAAGTTATAAAGGGACACTGACATGTAAAATGTTCTTCGTCTTCAACTTTATCTAAGGTGCATTTTTTACATAATCTTTGTGATTTATCTATATAGGTTTTAGCATATCTATCTGTCTCTACTTTTAGGGGGTGTGCACTTATTCTGATCTTACACAGTGCTTGTCTATCTTTAAATTCTTTTAATTGCAGATATTTTTCTGTACCAAAAAAATGTTTAATTGAAAAATAGGTCAAGAGTTTACCTCTACCTGATTTAACAGTATTTTCTCTAAATTCTTTCCAATGATTATGAAAACTTGTACATAATTTATTCTTAACTATAGTACATAAACGGCCAACACTTAAATTTAAGTTTGGTAAGTCTAGTTCTGTCATTAAATAGTCAATACTAGAAAACAATGTAGTGATATTGTTTGCATGTAACTTTTTATTACAAATATATGCATCATATAATAAACCATCCTTTGTGTTCACTAACCTATGAGCATATTTTAACATTGCCAATACAATTGAAAAATATACAGGAAATCTTCCTAACTCAGACATAACAGCAAAATTACTTGCTTTTCTGTTAACCCCAATAATACTTCATGAATTTGGTGTGCGACTTTTCAGATATGTCTTTTGAATAAATCTTTTCTAAAATATAATCGTTATTCTTCTTACATGCCACTGAAGTGGTTGAAAAGATTCCCCATATTTCACTGCCATACATTAAAATAGGTTTAATTGTATGGTCATAAAGGTGCATTAAAGTTGTGACACTAGGATTTGATGATGCTAGGCATTGTTGTAATCCAAAACAAGTCTGTTCTGTGGTTGGGTTGTTGTCTCTTTGACACATTCCCATTTCCATTCTCAATTTTATTTTATAGATTTCTTGTATAGCTCATCTTTACACTGTGTAAATTTACCACTAGATACAAAAGTAATTCCTAGGTACTTATAACATTTTACACTTTCAAGCTGTTGCCCATTCAAATACACTGGGCAATCAACATGTTTTCCAGGTTTGTTTAAAATTAAAACTTTTGTTTTATTAAGGTTTACATTTAAACACCATTTTCAGAAATATAATTGTAACTTATCCATTCTCTCTTGTAAACCATGTTGTGTTTCAGAAAAATAACAATGTCATCTGCATACATAATACAATCAATTCTGTTGTCATTTACATGTCAGTACATGATGAAAAGTTTCTGGCATATCATTTATAAACAATTTGAAAATATTTGGGCTTAATACATCGCCCTGTCTAACTCCTATAAAAGATCTAAAGATAGGGGTTAATTCATTTTAATTTTACACATAGTTTATTTTACTATACATATCTTTGATAATAGAATAAAATTTGCCTGTTATATTTAGTTTTAAAAGTTTATATTTTATGCCTGCATGTATAACAGTATCAAATGCTTTTTAAGGTCGACAAAGCAAGCGAATAGTTTTCCACCTTTCTTTTGTTACTGTATTTGTCGATTAGGGTTTTAAAACAAACATATGGTCAGAAGTTCTTGATTTTTACAAAACCCAATTTGTGATTTACTTATTATATTTTTTCTTCTAAAATTTATCTAACCTTTTATTCAAAATAGAGTTGAATAATTTACCAAGGCAGGAATTAATTGCAATACCACGGTAATTTTCTGGTTTGCTTGGGTTACCGCTTTTTAAAATTGGTGACAAATATGCGGATGACCACTGTGTAGGATATTGACCTGAAGACAGCACTGCATTGAAGAGTCTACGTGTGATAACATTTGGTTGGGGCAAAATTTAGAAAGAAGGGAAACTAACTGATTAGACGTACGTACGGATGGACAAGGTTAACACTTAATGCCCCCTCCGCTGCGGCGTGGCTTAACAAATTAAGACGTTTTTCATACCCGATAATTTGCCGACTATCCCTACCACCAGGTCGACCTGGTCTGGCCGAGATCGGGATGAGATCGAGTATAGCTGAGTTGGTCTAGCTAGTTGAGTAAAGATCGTCTAGAGATTGTGAATTGGTCGGAATATTCGAATATGTTTTCAATTAGTGGTCGGGTGGGAGTCTTGATATAGACATTAAGGAGTCGTGTACAGTCAGATAGCGATCGGGTAGAGGTAGTAAACATGCCCAATCACGAATTAATTTACGCTTGGTCGTGAAAAATTTGACAATCGGGATCATCGAGTTGATCTGGTTGGCAGTGTGAACCTAGCTTTATACTGAAATATTACATACACGACCAATTCCCGGCTATCCCTACGACCCCTATACGATCAGGTCGATCTGGTCTGGTCGAGATCGGGCTGACATCGAGTATAGTTGATTTGGTCTAGCTAGTCGAGTAAAGATCTTAGATTGGTCGGAATAATCGTATATGAATTCAATCAGTGGTCACGTTGGAGTCGTTATGGCCTCACGCCATGAGTAATTTAGAAGTAGTGAATGGTCGAGTTAAAGTCGTGTACTGTCGGATAGCGATCGGGTATAAGTCGTAAACAGGCCCGAACAAGAATTTGGTTACGCTTGGTCGTGGAAATTTGGACCATCGGTTCATCGAGTTGATCTGATCAGCAGTGTGAACCTAGCTTTATAAATATCTGATTGTTGTCGTGATTAAGGTGGTATGGGTGTCTTTCGCCATCTTTGATTGTAAAAAAACACACAATCTAAGGTTCAGATTTTCAATCAAATTAGAAAAATTTGATGCAGGAATGCAGATAACTAATGTGAATTTGCATTTAAAAGAACAAATTAATAAGATTATAACTTATAAATACTAATATTTTGACAGTGTAGATTATTTTTTTACTTTGATTTTTAATGTTTTAAAATTGGCATTTTAAGGAGGTAACTCTGAAATAGTGCATTTTCTGAAGGAATCTACATGGAATTTTGCTATATTGTATTTTAGCCGAAATTCAAAGATTTTAGAAAGTCAAAATTTCGAGATTTGAAAAGTTAAAATTTCGAGTTAAAGTCGAAATTTTAAGATTTGAAATGTCAAAATTTCGACTTTGAAAAAAATTTCACTATCAATTTTATGTTTAATATGTCCCTAATGCGCTTCCGTACAAACGAAACAGCGGAAACATACATGTAATATAGTAGTCAGATGTCGGTAATTTGCATCTTTTCTGCCTGCTTTTCTGTTGCTAATCAGTCATGTTCTTTGTCTTACAATGGCACACCATTTTATGGCAGTGACAATATACAACTACATCCAGTTTGATGAATCGATGTTACCACTGTGCTACCATCTTGTTGTTCTATTTCACATTGCTTTCCTCTTTACAACAGCCAAGAGAGAACCGAGGAATGTTGAAAATCAGTTTACCAATTATCATGGTCAATTTGTATCGATTTAAAACTGTCTGAACATCGGAAGATAATGTCTATTCTTTACAGGTGAAACTGGTCACCGTCAATGCTGACAAATACAAACTTTGAATATCGATCACGAATTCTTTGACTATTACAAAATATATGTCTCTATTACATTTAAATATTAAAAAAAAAACAAATTTGTACATATTTTTATAAGACGTATTGTTCATCTGCAATGCCATATTCTTCGATACAATTTGACATTCATTATAGCGTTTTTGGGTATAAAATTGAAATGTCAAAACTGTTATGTATAATTGTTTTTGTGTTGTTTTATATTTGTTGTATTGATAAATAATTTGTATGCTATCAAACCTTTTGGGGATACAACTGTGTGCATCAATAAATAAATAAAATTCAAACCAAAGATAAGATACCATAAACTTTATTTCAGACTATAATATATACAGGTTTCATCCTCGGCACTTTTTGAATATTCTAAAGTCTGGTATTTCTTACTAGAATCATAAAAAATCCGATGGACAATGTATAATTTACAGTGGCAGACATATATATATATATTATATTTTTTCGTTTGGGCTTGTATTATATTTGCCTTCGGGTTTATATGATCCGTTCATCCTATTTTGACTCCTCAAATTTCAAGAGTCTATCCAAAATTGAGGTAAATTATGTGGCCTTCCAATAACCGTTTCGATTCCTAACATCACTGAAGAGACATTAATTGTCGAAATCCGGATATGGTGTACAAAAAATCTTTGCACCTTTGTTTGCGGTATACCATCTTCGCCGCAAGTTTATTGTTTTCAGTTTGGTATTAAATTTATAGTTAAGATCCATTTATTACACCTTGTGATCCGTTTATTTGGCAATCGCCAATGGCAGTCAGCAGGATTTAATAACATTTGTTGTTCGACCTGTTAGTCAAATGCGTTTTGTTAAAATATACTTTTCACTTTTTGGTCTTTTGGAAAATGTTGTTTGTGCTGTATTTAGACCCTCCAACAAGAAATTTGTTTTGCATGCACACGTATAAAATTGCGGTTTTATCCAACGCAATCATAGGTTTGAACGTTGTTTTCAATTTAGACTTGTTACACGGAAATTCCATTTTTGCCATCAGTAAGGAGAGTTGTACAAATAATGCGAATACACAGAACCCCGATCCAATTCATCTTTTGCTAAAAATATTTATCATTTTCTGTTTTATATCTCCTAACATCATTCCATTTTTCTCTAATTTCGATTAAAATATGCCAAAACCTGCAGTTAAAATAGATGTATGCCCCAAATAAACATTCCCCGATTGGTTGAACTACTATGGCGTCGATGTAAAGCGACGCAAGCCTCGATGTAAAGCACACGCTTCCCAAGAGTAGGGAGAGTTGTACAAATAATGTGAATACACAGACCCCCGATCCAATTTATCTTTTGCTAAAAGTGTTCATCATTTTCTGTTTTGTATCTACCAACAACATTCCATTTTTCTATAATCCCGATTTAAACATGTCGAAACCTGCAGTAAAAATAGATGTATGCCCCAAGTAAACATTCCCCGATTGGTTGAAAAGCTGTGGCCTCGATCTAAAGCAACGCAAGCACACGCAAAAATTTCCGTTGATATGTTGAACTTCGACCCCGGGATTCAGCCGATTCACATAGAGATTTTCTTGCGCTCAAATGTAATTCTAAGTAAAGTATACTGGTAAACTAAAATTATATTCTTTTACAGAAATATTAACACATTTTATCATTAATGTATTGTCATGCTTCTGCATATTTACGCTGAGTTTTAGTTAAATATAATTCTATACAAATTTTGTTACGTCAAGCATTAAGAGTAAGAATATTTCGCGCCAAAACAAGAAAATAATCTGTATCACCAAATAAGTTTATCAGCATCATTCTGAAATTTTCCAACAGAAAATAGCGTTAATTATAGAGAAATTTTGGTAAGTATTACTTATTAATGTTAAGGTTCTCCAGAGGTGGTTCTCTAGACCTTCTTGGCGGTCAATTTAATCCCATTTATCAATTATGATAATTATTACCGATGACACCCAGTCGATTTGTGTCATGAGTGAAAATCTGATCTATTTGATGAAATAACTTCTTCATTAACTGTACATGCAATATTTTGTAGTTTTTGATAACCGTGCACATTCCCATTGCATGTCCGCAAGATAAATGGGTTATGCCTTTGTGAATTGTGTAATTACAGTAATTGTGTAATAAGAATAATGGCGGACGATAAAATTTGTGACGTCAGTGCGTGATCACGTGACATTATTATTTGTAAACAAACGGGCTCCCCATGCAACACGTGTCGGAACTATACAAGGTGCAATCAATCTTATATTTCACTATTTGATGATATTACTGTGTCTGTTTGTAGGTTTTGCAGATCAGATGTCATAGTGTATTTTCATAGACAAAAAAGTACCATTGTTCTTGTTCAGTAGTTAGTTCTGATATTTTTTATAGAATTAGAAGGTAAGTCTACATTAGTCATTATTTAAATTAAGTCTGAAAAAAAATGACTCAATTCTCTGTGTAATTTTTCCTTAATTTTGAAACACGCATAATTTAAAGAGCATTTGCTTCCTTGAACCCCTTACAAATTTTCCAAAACTCATACTCATAGTCCGAGATTACTCTGACGTCCAACGTCTGTTTTGCGATTCCAGCATTTTAACTCTTTATTTTCAAATTGAACACACTCGGCCATTCAGCTTATTTGCATCATAAATGAACGAGGTGTTAGATTATGTTTTCCTGTTGAATAAGGGTCATTTGCTTAAATCAGCTCCCATAATGCATTGTAAATTACTTTTTCTGTTGGTCATGTCACAATCTTTTAAAGTGAAAGTAAAAATGCCAGTATTGATGTGTCAATGTGAAAACTGTCCAAATATGAGAAAATAGTGTGTGGCAGGTCGATTAAACTTACTTAAATGAAGAGAAAAATGAACAAATTGAGGCTCGATTTATATGGATTATGTTTTCCTATTGAATAAGGGTCATTTGCATAAATCAGTTCCCATAATGTTGGTCATGTGACATTCTTATAAAGTGAAAGTTAATATGCCAGTATTGATGTATCAATGTGAAAACTGTCCAAATATGAGAAGATAACGGGTGGCAGGTCGATCAAACTTGCTTAAATGAAGAGAAAATGAAAATGAACAAATTGAGGCTTGCAATTGATTTATATGGATCCAGAAGCAACGAAGCAGCACATCCACTTTGGACGGGCAAATATCATCTATCTGATATGGGACGAGCTGAAGTCCCACTGCCCTAGCTGGTGTCGCAAAACAGTCTTTGGAGGTTAGAGTAATCTCCGACTACAAAACTCAATTCCAATGACAAAAATGCCCCAATCTTAAATTGAAAGCAATGGAAAAGTTAACTGTAAATTATAATTTTGACAATGACCACATTTTGTTTTAGTTCAATGTATGTATATGTAATAATATGCAGGATAATACATGGACTTGATACTGCTTCAAGGTTATACAGGTTTGTCAATGTAAAAATAAAATAATTTGTTTGCTAACTTAGGGAGCAACCATTTGATTTTAGGGGAGGTCTAGGATGAAATTTGAAAAAAGGCAGGAGATGAGTTTTAAGTAAAAAAAAGGCAGGATGAGACAATTTGAAAAAAGGCAGGATGACAACAATTTATGTAAAACAAGTCGGGATAAACTAATAGAAAAAAGGCAGGACAAATTACAACTAAAAAAAAAATGCAGGACTAGATTTTCATCAGCCCCCCTTTCCCCACAAAAATGGAAAGGAAGCTCCCTTATAGTGTTTCCTTCAGAGGGTGTTGGCCTGGAATGGTACAAAATGTACCCTGCAGTTTTCATACGCCTGTTCATGAGAAATATTATGGTATGCCTTTGTCCGTCTGTCTGCCCTGATCTGTCTGCTGTCTGTTTCTAGCATGTTGTTCACCAACTCAGAAATATTTTCACCAATTTGCATGAAACTCTGGTGAATTGATCAATCTACTGACGTAAAACTCTGGTGAATTGATCAATCTACTGACGTGAGCTAGCTCCCTTTTAGATTTTTAGGAATTTTATAATTTACGTTTTCAAAATGTGAGGTTTTATTCATTAAAAAAGGGTGATTTTCATGTTAACGCCCATTAACTCTAAAAATGCTTTGTTCATTAACTCTTCAACACTTTAACCAATTTGCATGAAACTGTTGTGAATTGATTATTTTATACATTTTAGGTTTCCTGTTTCAGAGTTATATGGGATTGTATTCATGTATTGATGTGAGCTCCCTTTAGATTGTTTTGGAATTTTAGAATTTACATTATCCAGTTACAATGTAAGGGGTTTTATTCATTCAAAAAGGGGGATTTCCATGTTTTCGGACATTTACTCCAAAATGCTTTAAGCAGTTGTCATTTGTCATGAAACTTTGGTTTATTGTTTATATATATCTATTGATGCAAGCTCCCTTTCAATTTTATAAATTTAAGGTTTTAGGTTTCAGAATTGTGGGATTTTATTCATAAAAAAGGATGGCTTTCCCAGTTTGCTGATCAAATTCAAAAGTTTGTACATGCACTTCTCTGGCATGTTTCAGTAAATGTGTAAATTATAACTGACATAACTAACTTTGACAATGACCACATATTTTTAAGTTCAATGTACATGAAATATACAACTTGTCAAACTAATGCATATAGACTCGATAATGCTGCAAGGTTATACAGGGTTGTCAATGAAAAAAAACCAATTTGTTTGCCAACTTAGCGTTTCCTTCAGAAGGTTTTGGTGTGGTATGACACCCTGTCATTTTTATACGCCCATTTATGGGACGTACTATGGTATACCGTTGTCCGTCTGTCCGTCATCAACATGTCGGACATTAAATCAAAACTGCTTTAACCAATTTGCATAAAACTTTGGTGAATTGTTTATATCTATTGACATGAGCTCCCTTTCGTTTTTTATAAATTTAAGATTTAACGTTTCCGAGTTATGGGGTTTTATTCATTAAAAAAAGGGGGATTTTCCAGTTTTCGGACAATAACTCAAGAATGCTTTCACCAACTTGCAAGAAATTGTGGTGAGTTGTTTATATATATTGATATGAGCTCCCTTTCGATTTTTATATATTTTAGATTTTACATTTCGAGTTACAGGGTTTTATTTATGAAAAAGGGGATTTTCCAGTTTCGGACAAAAATCAAAATGCTTTTAGCAGTTCGTATGAAACTTTGGTGAATTGTTTATATCTATATTGATGTAAGCTCCGTTTAGAATTTTATAAATTTTACATTTTACATTTCTGAGTTATGGGGTTTTATTCAATAAAAAGGGTGATTTTCCAGTTTTCGGACAATAGCTCAAAATGCTGTCAGCAATTCTCATGAAACTTTGGTGAATTGTTTATATCTATTGATGTAAGCTCCTTTACATTTTCATAAATTTCTAATATGACTGGGAATTAATTGAACTTTATTTATTTATAGTCTTGACGACAGATAACTAAGTATTGCGCAACAGCACAGTGTATATTGCATAACAGCAAGAAATCTTTAATTTCATCACGTTCTAATGAAGTAACAAGCTTATTTTGCTGAAAGTTAGAATGATTTGATCTACGCTAGAGTAACAGGTACCAGAAATGATAAAAATTGTCTTTATGAAAATAACATGCAACCACCTTTAAAATCAATGCTAACCTTCTTAAGAAAATATATCATTTATGTCTTTGAATTTCTTTACTTTCAAATGAAAATTGCTGTTTCATCGACTTGGTAAATGTTGAATATTGCCGATGACGAAAGCGACTGAAAGCGAGTAGTGTAAACAACAGGGCGACTAGATTTCCTTTTGAAGGTCGGTCAAAGCGAAGTGACAACCGGGAAAGCGACTTTGTCGCCCCAGTTGCATGGTAGCGTGAGCCCTGCACAATGCTTATTACTTTAAAACACAGTCCTGTAATATGGTTGCGTAGAATCCTTTAGGATTTTTTTATTTTACTTTGAATATTGCCTGCTTATTTCAGCAACTATTCTTACAAAACATTATCCTCTATTTATCCTAGGTGTTGCAGAAATGTTGATTATATTTATATGTATATGTAGTAAAGTGAATGCAACCCCCTTTTTGAAGGTAAGTAACAGTTAACAAACTTTATCACTTATCAGTAGTTTAGAATGGTTGGGCCAACATTAAAAATATCTTTGTTTCCCCTCCCCCGACTGAGGTTGTCAGGGTATGGGTAGGTAGGTAGGCAAATTATTTTATTTTATTTCTTGATATGGTTTTTCTATATTGAATTTGTACAAAATTCAACAGGTAAAGCTCAAGTCAAGAAAAGTGGGGTATTCCCTGTATTCAGTGTACACCCCAGTTTTCTGGTGTTAAAAACAGTATACAGGGACCTCCTTTTTTCCTATTCATTTTATGGTATGAAATCAACAAAAGCGCACATTCTACATGTGATAACAATGTTTAATGATAGCAAGTGTTTTATTAGTTAAAAATCAAGCTTATTTCAAGTCTAATTTGATGCATAACTCACAACAAAACAATTCCTTTGTTCACCAATTCATACCTTGATCATCAATTATGAGATGACAAAAAGATATGTTAATCACTTGGGAATTAAAATTCAATGAATAAAAATTTTCAATAGAAGAGAACATAATTCAGTTATGTTCAGTTACACCTGGATGATGCAGCTTGGTCAATTGATTCTTAAACAAAAGATTTGTATGTTTTTTCGAGTTCTAGAAATAACTTCCGGTTTAGCCAAGATGGCGTGGCTAAATTTTGCTCTCCTTTTTATAAGCTTTTTAACACGATTCTATCCACCTAGAGACCAATATTATGAGCCAGTACTTAAAGCTGAAGATCTAGGATATTATGCTAGTACGAACATAGAATATTTTAAAATTAATGACTTATCAGTTGAAAATTATCTGATGCAAAACAACTTACGAAAATTTAAAAATGGCGGCCTCCATGCCCGAAATGGAAAAGCACTTTTTTCTCTTATAAACATTCTGGTATGTGGTGACATAGCTTCCAATCCTGGCCCAGTAAAATACCCATGCGGCAGCTGTACAGTCTGTTCGTTCCAACCAGAAAGCAATAATGTGTGACCAATGTGATCTATGGTTCCACATTAAATGCATGAACATCACGGTAACATCATACAACATCCTATCTCAAAGCATAGATGTATAAACCCATAGATAAAGCTCGTCAAAAGTTCCCTACTGTTCTCTATTGTTAGATAAAAAGAACCATGACCAAATTGACTGTCTTTGATGTTTCATGTGTGTTGTCCTCAATCAAGTAACTCTAGCTACATCTCTTATCTGTTGATCTGTATTGACCAGTACAGCAGAATGGATTTTCTTAATTGTCTTCTCGAGTTATCTCCCTTCTGTTGTGAGAGTATGTCTATTTTTAGCGCACTGGACAGACAAATAAAATGGTGAAAAAATGGATGAAATCGGTCAGAAATTGCGCATTTTATGTTAGAACTCACCGACTCTGGTTCACAATTGTTATCGTCGTGTTGATTTTGATCATCATCCTCGAAAAAAAGAGTCTGAAAAATTTGGTAATTGACATTTCGAACAATACCATTCATCATCACTTTGAGCATAGATGTATAAACCCATAGATGATGGGTTTATACATCTATGGTTCTAACGAAACTCCAAAAAATGACAATTTACATTCTGATGAAGTCTTTAAATGTTTCCAGAAGGGAATGCACTTTATTCACCTGAATGCCCGCTCGTTACTTACAAAAATTCCTGAGCTACAGACTATTGCGTTTAAAACAAAAGCAGCAGTGATATCTGTAACCGAGACATGGTTTGATGAAACGATAACCAATACAGAGGCTAACATCCCTGGATACACTATCCTCAGAAAAGACCGTAACAGATGTGGAGGTGGTGTGTGTATGTACATTAAAGAAAATCTTGCGTTCACACCAATGAATTTGGACGAAATAAACAATAATGATGAATTTTTGTGTATTGAATTATTATTACCAAAATCTAAACCTATTTTTGTCGGGACTTGTTATCGACCCCCTCAAAATTGTAATTTTGTTGAGAAATTTGAAAATTTTTTGTCTCAGCTAAGAGAGGATTGTGAAATTATATTACTTGGTGATTTGAACATATGTTTTAAAGATCAGAGTGGATCACTGTATAAATCTTTAAATGAGCTTTTAAAATTGTTTAATTTAAGTCAAATTATTAAAGAGCCAACAAGAATTACAGAATTTACAGCATCTGTAATAGATCATATTTTATGTAACAATACTGAGAAAATCTCTCAGTCTGGTGTACTAAATATTGGTTTTAGTGATCATTGTATGGTACTAGAAAATTAGTAAAATCTGTATATAATAAGCACAGTAATGTTAAAGTCAGATCTGTGAAATCTTATAATAAAGATGAATTTATAGCTAAGCTTACTAAAGCAAAATGGGAAAGGTGTTTCAGTGCCTCAGACATAAATGAGGCCTGGTCATTTTTTAAAGAGATTTTTATGGATATCCTAGACAGTGTTGCCCCTCTTAAAGAAGTATGTATTAAACAAAGAACAGAACCATGGATGTCAGCTGAAATTTTGATAGATATTCAGCAGAGAGACAAATGTTTATCTGATTTTAAGATTTCTAAAAATCCTGAAGATTTCAAAAAGTTTAGTAAACTTAGAAATCATGTTCAAAGATCATGCAAAACTGCAAAATCTGACTATTACAGCAGTGAAATTGAAGAAAATAGAAACAACCCAAAACAACTTTGGAAAAGTTTTAAAAATTTAGGATATCAAAAAGATCCTAAATCAAATCCTAATATAGTATTAAATATTGATGGGCAAAACTGTCACGATAACAAAAAAATATCTAATAATTTTAACATGTTTTTTACAACTATAGCTGCAAAATTGGTAGAAAAACTACCAACTGCAAAGGGTTTATATAGTGCCACTACAAATATTGTTAGATCCTTTTATGTTCAGAGAAGGAAATCAGATACCTTTTTTAACCTAAAGCATGTAACCGAGGAATTTGTGTATAAAGAACTATGCAGTTTGAATATAAGTAAGAGCATGGGCCTAGATGGTATTCCAGCAAGGTTTCTTAAGGATGCAGCCCCAATTCTGAAAATACCCATTACTTTCTTGATAAATTTATCTATCTCTGAAGGTACGGTACCAGACGATCTGAAAATGGCTAATATCAAGCCCCTATTTAAGAAAAATGACAGACTTAAGCCTGAAAATTACAGGCCTGTTAGCATTTTAAGTATTGTTTCTAAAATTCTAGAAAAAGCTGCCTATAAGCAACTTGAAAAATTTTTGATTTCAAATAATTTATTATTTGAGTTTCAATCAGGATTTAGAAGTTCATATTCAACTGATTCTTGTCTCATTCACTTGATAGATCACATTAAAACTCAAACAGCCAAAGGTCTTTTTACAGGCATGGTCCTTTTAGACCTACAGAAGGCGTTTGACACAGTAGATCACAAGATATTATGTGACAAATTAGAAGTAATTGGGGTAGGATCTATACCTTGGTTTGAGTCATATTTGACAAACAGAAAACAGGTTGTAAGTGTAAATGGGGTGATTTCAGAAGTATGTAATATTACATGTGGTGTCCCTCAAGGTAGCTTACTGGGTCCACTATTGTTTTTGATATATGTCAATGATGTTCAAACTAGCATCGACTCGGATTGTAAAGTTTTGATATATGCAGATGATACTGCAATTTTATTTTCCCATATAGACCCTGGGGTCATCTCACATAAATTATCCAGAATGCTGGAATCATGCCATGATTGGTTAACTGACAATAAATTGTCCCTACATTTGGGAAAGACGGAGAGTATAATTTTTGGTCCTGGTCGAAAACTTCAATCTTTAATACCGGGTGATTTTGCTATCTCCTGTAATGGTATTAATATTGAATCCAAAACTTTTGTAAAATATTTGGGAATAATAATTGATCAGTTTCTAACTGGTGATTTTATTGTCAACTCTATAGTGAAAAAAGTCAACCAAAGGCTTAAATTTTATATAGAAACAAAGAGTGTCTAAATTTTCAATCTAGGAAAACATTGTGCTCTTCTCTAATTCAATGTCATTTTGACTATGCATGTGCATGCTGGTATGAAGGTATATCAAAACATATGAAGAATAAACTTCAAGTGGCACAAAATAAGATTGTGAGATTTATTCTGCAATTACATCCCAGAAAGAGTGTGACTTATATTGAATTTAAGAAATTGGGCTTTTTAAATATTAGTAATAGAGTCAAACAACTAAGACTCAATCATGTTTTCAACATTTTTAATAATATATGCCCAAATTATTTACATACTAATTTTGTCAGAAATGAAACATCTTTTAATACAAGATCTAGTAGTAAAAACTTTTATATACCAGGAATTAAAGGATGTGAATCCACCACTTTCTTTTATAATGGAATAAAAGACTGGAATTCGTTACCAGACATGATTAAAAGTTGCTCTAAAAAATATAATTTTAAAGTACAAGTGAAAAAGTTTTTGATGGATAAATTTAAATCCATCTTTAATAGTGAATTTGTTTTTTATTAATTATACTGGGGCTTTGACCATTTATCTGTGATAAAAGTCTAAATGATTTGTGTTTGTATTTTTCTATGTGTCAACCCTTGGTGTAAACTGGAAGTCACGTCATAAAAGGACCCCACTGGAAATAAGTTTTAATAACTTTTGTGGGTCATCCTAAGATATTAGGCTACAGTGAAAATCTAGTCAATTTAAATTTAAATTTCACTCATTATTTTATCTAGTCTATTCATATTATCAAAATATCATGAAAATTTTCATAATTTTATATTTTAAATTAAAATTTTTAGTAAACATGCAAATCTTTTTAGTGTCTATAAACTTTGTTAAGTGCTATATCTGTGTATTGTAATATATTGTATCTGTCAAATTCATGCCTTTTTATCTTGAATAAATATATAGAAAAAACAAGGCTTCGCTTATTCATGTTTTGTTGTTCATAGAATACTTGAAGTATTTACAAATTCAACTGATGCAGTTATAATGTTCAAACGTGCCCTTTTGTAAATTTCATGCCATAAATTGAAAAATCATTTAAACTGGTTTTTTTTTACACCAGAAATCAGGGACGTTCCCTGAAAGCAGGGAATACATGTATCCCACGGAGCGTCTTTTTACCACAGAACACCACAGAATACCACAGAACACCACAGAATACCACAGAACACCACAGAATACCACAGAACACTCAAAATATACCACAGAACTACACAATTTACAATAAAACGACTGAAATATACAACAGAACATCAAAATTACTTCATAAAATGCAAATCTAATAATTCAGAATTTTATTATTTCTTTAATTCAGGTTACACCATTGACATGACGATTGACTGGATGAGATAAAAATTAGCATAACTTTTTTGTTATTTGGCATATTTTTTTTTTACATTTGGAGACCTTTGAGACACTAAACTAATGCATTGTAATAATTTAAATCTAAAATAACCACTAAAAAATAGTTTTGAGCAAAAAAAAATTTACCATACAGTTTTCACAGTCACTGATCAATATACGCATTGAATATTGAATATATATATTGAACTGATCGATTAAAAGTGTTAATATTCGTGAAATCTGCGAGTAAGTTTATTAAATATGTTGTTTAACAATAAAAACTTTATATAAATAAAACATGTTTATCTACAAAAAAAGTTGGTCTGACAGATTTTACAAGCGAATATTACGCTATGAAAATATTGATCTGTTCGACAGCGCTAATATCGCTTCTTTTTTTTAAATTTCATTGAATTAAGAAACCTGCGAGATTAATGAATATTTTATATGAAAATATAGTCTAACCTCTAGTTTTCTACAAAAAAGGTTGACCTGACGAATTTTACCGGCGCGAATCACGCTATGAATAATATTGACTTGATTGGCAGAAAGAGCCAATATTTATCATATGTAACTGTTTTTTCTCTTAAATTAATAAACCTATAAGACAATAATTTTAATTTTTCAATTGAAATGATGGTGATCATCGGCTCACAGTATTCTTGAAATTACTTGACAATAGTACGTTAGAACAGGAAGACTGCTATCAACATACTATTTTTTATTGCCACCTGATTAAATATGGTAATTCAATTAAATGTATTTGATGTCTCAGGTGTGAAAACTTAAATGACATGTTAATTGGCTTGATTGGTGATTATGACAAGTGTCAAAATTGGTTAATCTTTTAAAATTTTGGTACTGTTATTGTGCAGGTGAACTTGCTAAGGTCAACATTATTTTGGACTAAAAAATATAGAAGCTCTATGTAAATGCTACTTATACCAGTTTTTTCGATATAAATTTTCAGTTCACCATTTCTAAATGCATACAAAATTTGATAAAATCCGAAATATTGTCAATGATTGGAGAAGATACACGCACAACACAAGACTCCAAAACAGTCATCGAACTTGAACTTTTGACAATTAAAAGACACGCTTATATATAATAATATGTTATTAGTCAGCTCAAATATTACTGTCCTATAACAACTTCAGATATCTTTTGAAAGTATTTGATTATTTATTGTAACAACTCTTTACATAAAATTAATAAAAAGGGAAGAAAAAACTGACAAACAAAATAAATTTAACAAGTAATTACGTAATGCATCTAAACATTTTCAAAATGAATTAAAATTACAAAAAGATTAAAATGTATTTAAAACAATATAAATAATCTTTGTATATTATGATCCCAATTATTGGCCATTCAGTTGGGGCGTAGCGATAGTGAGTCGACCCTAAATAGAAAAATTAAATTTATTTGAATAATAAATGTCAGATTAAAAAAAAGAATGAACAATAATACGATAATAATGTTTGAAATATTAAATATTTTGAAGTTCTGTGGTAAATTTTGGGTGTTCTGTGGTATTCTGTGGTGTTCTGTGGTAAAAAGACGCTCCCTGTATCCCACATTTCCTGACTTGTGCCCAACCTGTTCGAAGACAAGTAGATTTCAAAGCACGATTCAGACCATTTTTACTCAAAGATTTTATCCTTTAAACAGGAACAGAGGTTAAAGACAAAGCAAATCAAGGTGCACTCAGTGGGTTGAAAGATGCTTCAGATTTTTTATTTTCGAAGATCACCCTTGCACACAACACAAATCGTGTGGCAGGGCATTATGTTTGTTTTCCTTGATTCCGAATCATATAGACGCTTCAATGCAAACATGCCTTAATTTAATAATAATCATTGTAATAAATTATTTGTAATTATACTGCTCTCTTAGGGCGTCCTTGATTGACAATAAAAATATTGTATTGTATTGTATTGTTGTTGACTACAGCATCGGAAAAGTATCACAAAAACCAACGCTCGTTTACTACAGCATCGGAAAGATATCACCAAAAACCAACATAGCAAAAAAAAAAATTTTGGACAAGAATGGCCAATAAAATTTTTCGAGTCGCGGTGATTTTACCGGGTCGGTCGTGGGAGGGGAAACAAACAATATTTTATTTTTGGCCTTGAAAAAAAATCTAATAGATGTTACATGCATTTTGCCTTTCTCACAAAAAGTTTGCATGTGTTTTAAAGTGGTTATTTAGCAATGTATTTTTTTCCCTCAGTATTAACATTAATTTGGAAGTAAGTTAAAGGATTTCAGTTAACCAAAATTATTTCACGCCTGATTTATATAAACAAATCCCATGTCGATATATAACATGTACAACAATCAAACATCAACCCATGCCAAACTGGATGTAATTGAAAGACATCTAGAGGTCAATATAGTCTCGAACAAAAGACAAAATAAGGAAAAATATAGCGAATTTTTGAGAAGAATTATTATTGCATGTATTTGCAATATTTAAAATGTATCTATTAAAATTTTTTGAGTTTTAGGTTCCACCTACCATTTTAGAAAACTTGGATTTCATTGCAGCTAGTCTATTAGATAACATTTTATAGTTTTGAATGTTTCTTCATCAGTTAACTAAAATTAGGTGGAGGTATGTTCTTATTTCCGACAGAGGGGCACTCAACCTATATCAATTTGTATAATTTGTTATTATAATTTGTGCAAGAAGCGATTGATAGTTGCTAGATACTGAATAATTTTACCACAAATTTGTGAAAGTTTTAACCTGTGTATATACTTAAAATATGTTAATAAAGTTCATGTCTTTTTCAGGACTTCTGATCCAACCATGTAGTATGGCATGTTTGTGAGATATGGTTTTGGCCAATAGGATGTTCATGAAGGACCTGTAGTACAAAGTATATCACTGGATTGAGCTCATTGTCTAAGTGTATTATTTAAGTGCTTTGCTTTGAGCTCAGTTCATTGTTATGCAATTCATTCTTTGTGAAATAAAGATTTGACAGACAACTCTCATGTACAAGGAATTGTCAAAGCAGTATCCATTTTATGTACAATGTAAGTAATAGGGAGATAAAAGCATTTTATTTAGATTTTAACCAAACATTTTTTGTCCATTAGCCAAATTAAAAAAAAAAACACAAATTCACCAAACAATGCTACTCGCGCTACTAGCAATATGATGCTAGGTTCTTTTGTTACACTTTATTTTTTACATCTGTACTGCCTACTGGCGACTCAGTCCTGAGTGTAAATGGTCATTCAGTATGTTAAGAAAAAGACCAAAATTTATAAGGCCTATCTGGCCTAATTGATTTCTAAAATATATTTCATTGTACATGTTCAACATTTATCATTCATTTCTTAATTTGTGTGAATTAACAGTAAATGTTAATTACTACACTTTCATACCATAACAAAACTGCCTTATTGTATTGGTATCACTTATATTTGTATCCATATAACAAAAAAAAAATGAAAAGAGAATAATTTTGCAATACCTTTTTCATATTGAATACTATAACTTTTTAGATATTTAGACATATTAAGTAGATGTTCATAATATCCACTTGACATTTTATCATATGACTTCTGTGGTTAGTTATGAGTCTTTGAAGCATGCTCACAAAGGTTCTTTTGTTGATATCATTTTCATACTGGTCAAAACTTTTTTTTGCTTTGACCAGCTTTGGAGGAGATATTTTCAAAGAATTAATAGTTTTTGAAGCATGCTCACAAAGGTTCTTTTGTTGATATCATTTTCATACTGGTCAAAACTTTTTTTTGCTTTGACCAGCTTTGGAGGAGATATTTTCAAAGAATTAATAGTCTTTGAATCATGCTCACAAAGGTTCTTTTGTTGATATCATTTTCATACTGGTCAAAACTTTTTTTTGCTTTGACCAGCTTTGGAGAAGATATTTTCAAAGAATTAATAAAAAATAACACAGAAGTTCACTTTCTAGCTCATCTAGCCCCAATCATCACGTCAGGCATTGTCATTACTAAAAACTATTAAATGTCTTCTAATCTGAGAAACAATTTCGACATTTAACCGAAATCTTTTACTTATGATACTGACGATCCACCACACACAAAGTAATATAAATAGAACCATACAAATAGCAAGCAAATACATGTTCTCAGATACCATCTCCCATATAAAAAAATCACATTATGAAAAAAATGAACGTATTATGTGTTCCTCTCCCAGCTACAAAATGTATCCAAAATCAAAGATGTGGAACATATTCTATCATAATCATTTGGTAATTAATGCAATTAGTATCTCTTCCATGCCCGTGTTGAACATAAAAAACTAAATATTAAATAAACAACACCCCCTAATGCTCATCTTGGTTGTCATTGTGCAACACAGTTAATACATAGAAAACATAAAACATAGAACTCCTTTTGTCATATAAAACACTGTCAAACATCCAATCATACTATCCACACTGATCTGTGTCCACACTTGTTTGAGAATGAAAAGATAAGAATTGTTTACTGTTTTATATCATAAATATATATTTGGATAAAATTAAAGTCAGCTTTCTGACATTACATAACCTCTGTAGAAATCCTTAAATTCATCTAATGAAAAGATAAAATTAACAAAATCCTTCTTTTTTAATATTACAAGCTGGTATGCTCCTTAAAAAAAATATTCAAAAGACCAGCATAGTGTAATATATTAATCAGTAGTAATCTAGAAATATTATTTCTGAGTCATATACAGAATTCATTCAGAAATTAATGTTTATAGGAGTTATGTCCCTTTGATCATCAGTCAAATAGGATGTAGTTGAAGCACATTATCAATGATTCATTAATCTTCAAAATCTGTCAGAATAGTTAGCATTATATACAGAATAGCATACATTTCAAAGCATAACTTATTCATAACATTATAACTGATCATTTTTAGCATAAAAATAATGCCAAAGTCACTTGGCCTGTGCCAAATATTTATGAAAAAAAAATCACAAAAACATTGATTGACATTCTTTACTTGGGATGAATACAAGACAATAAGAAATAACAATAAAAATAAATGTATATATTTTTTTATAAGGGATTTGTTTTCGGATTGATTGTTTATTTTCCTCTGCTGCTACACATGCTTATTAATTTATGTTTTACCGCTATTGTACTGTGGTAAAATTGTTCATTTTTAAAATTCTCCTGATATTTGATGTTTGATGTAATCTATGATTACATATATCATTATTATTGATTGTTTTTTTTACTCACTTTATTCCTTGTGTATTTCTCTGGACGAACAGCACCATAACTAATGCACGCAATTCTTAGTTTCATCATTTCATCTGAATGAACTACCCCTAAATTACAAAAATCATGTCTGTCCAATTTGCAGATAATATCCGGTGTAATTTTTTCTCTTATAAACGTTTCGGATAAATTGCCTAAATTACAGGACTTCAGTAACTGTTCCATTTGAAATTTTGGTGGTGCATTATCAATTTTTGTCTTATATTTTTGACCGGATTCGGCAATGTCCGATAAAATTTCCGATGTTTACCGAATCTGAACCACCACCATCACTAACATCAATCATCATCATCACCATCACTGATCATCACCTTCATCGACAAAAAACGTATAATGTTGTGAGCACTGCATATAATGTTGTGAGCACTGCATATAATGTTGTGAACACTTCATATAATGTTGTGAACACTGCATATAATGTTTTCAACACTGCATATAAAGTTGTGACCGCTGCATATAATGTTGTGAACACTGCATATAATGTTGGGAACACTGCATATAATGTTGGGAACACCGCATATAATGTTGTGAACACTGCATATAAAGTTGTGACCGCTGCATATAATCCTGTGAACACTGCATATAATGTTGTGACCAGTGCATATAATGCTGTGATCACTGCATATAATGTTGTAATCACTGCGTATAATGTTGTGAGCTCTGCGTATAATGTTGTGAGCACTGCATATAATGTTTTTAGCACTGCATATAATGTTGTGATCACTGCATATAATGTTGTGAGCTCTGCGTATAATGTTGTGAGCACTGCATATAATGTTTTGAGCACTGCATATAATGTTGTGATCACTGCATATAATGTTGTGAGCTCTGCGTATTATGTTGTGAGCACTGCATATATATAATGTTGTGAGCACTGCATATGATGTTGTGAGCACTGCATATAATGCTGATTATTAACATAAGGCAGTCATGGCGTTCCATATTTGCGGACAATATCGTACATATGAGTCGTTGAAAATTGCCTAAATTTGGTTAGATTGTTCATGAAAAAACACATTTGTGTGCATTAAAAGAAATCTATGAGATAGAATTTTGAAATAAATTGTGAGAAGATAGGTTTTATAATATGTTTTTAGAAAATAAAAAGAAAAAAGGGTGTCACCGAACTTGTTTTCTTGCTACAAGTAAAAATAAAAAATTTCCCTATTAGTCCAGTATATATTTTTTACTAAAAGAGTTATCTCCCCTTAAATGGCTTATTTGAAAAAATTGATTCTAAAAACACAAAATTTGATATCTGCTTAAATATTTTAAATAATACAATAAATCACCAAGTTTTCTTTAATATTAATAAACAGTCTAATCAATAAATCGCATATATGTCTCCAAGTTTGCGGATTTGAGCAAATAACTAGACCGATTTTGTACTGCCAATGTACAATCCAAGATGGCAGTATACCATGAATCTACCTTAAATTCACATTGGAATGTTAAATAGCTAGTATTTAAATAGCGGAATTCAAAAGTTTTCAAATGTTTTTGACATCAAAACCTTCCAATCGATGTTTTGACAAAAACATGCTCTTTTCTATCATAGCCGGTATTTACCTTTACTCATCCTTAGCGTGTGACATAAGCCATATGATTATCGATTATTTCTGTCACCTGTGTATAATTGTGCAATCAACTTTTATCACTTGTCAATTATCCGACGGCTTGGTCAAAATATAAACATGTTAAAAAGTACGTTGCATACAGTAATGTCAGTCATACGGTATTCTTTCGATACACTCGGGCTTTCACTTTATATTTAAAACTAAACATTTGTAAATATCGTACATAGTAAAAATTGCGCGGGAAAATGTTCATTCATGAAATATTCATGAATGAAACGATGTCTCGCGTAGATTTCTTTTGATTTTCTCTTCAGCGCATGGAAAATCCGTGAAGTAGTGTTTGTAATAATCAAAATGAAGTTAAATTCACCTGAATTGTCGGTGAACATTCATTCCTTTTTTATTCAACCTGTAATCTTTTCAAAAGGACTCAAAATTTCAAAAGCATCTTCCTAGAGTCAGTATTCAAACACTAGTACTACATTATCTTGGAGCAGAACATTTGCGATAGTCTGTCACCGGAAGTTAGAGGCCGACACCTTAGGAAAGTATTGCTATAGCAAACTTCCCAAAAAAACAGTTTTAACACTTAGACTCATTTACAATTTCTAAAACAGTTTTATTATATTTAAATTCTATATTCTATAACGGTCTACCTTTTGAAAAAAATACAATTTTGCTTTTACACCCTCACTGGTAAATCATGTTGCATCTTCGGTGACTTGAAAGAACTGAAACCTTAATATAACCAATATACTAGTATATTATTCCAAGATACACCAAGATTGAAAAGACTAAATGAGAGAGTTCACAATGATCTGAATATAAACCAGCTTGAAAAACATTAAATGAGAAACTAACAGCTTAATCATGTGTTATTACTAGTTCAGTTCATAGAAAGATAAGAATATTTCTTAACTTCAAAGAAAAACACAGAAGAATAAGGCCATCACCACTTGGCATCATTCTAAAATAGACTGTAAAGAAGCTACTGCTTAATTTGATGAAAAGATACAACTCTATCTAGCTACTGAGAAGTGCTACAATGTTTATATGTATAAGTAGCACATAAACAGTAACAAGAAAGGCTGTGAACCTGTGAACTTTTAGACAGCAGCAATTTCAAAAGAGTGTTAAGACCTCACAACACCTTAGTTATACAATTTGTGCATTGAACCATGAATAAAAGGTCAATATCTTAAGTTGTCTGATCCATAGTTTAGTTATAGGTGATATAATATTTTCAAATCCACTTGCCTTATATCAGAGGTTGAAACGAGTCTTTACTTTAAATAAAAAGTTACTTATCACAAACGTAGAAACTAGCTTACTGTACTGTTTGTGTATTTCTTATTGTTGAAGGTCTTATGTGACCTTCGGTTGCTTATTTTTTTGGCTGATATTTATCTCATGGAACTTATACTAAATAAATGTAAGGCAGCTATATTTCCAAGTTTTCAAAGTTTAAATAAAACGGAAGACTATGGATATATTATATACACCTTCTGCAGGAACGAAAAAAAATAATCCCAAAAAGATGATATGCAAAATAAATTCAACTTTTATATATCTAGTGAATGTCAGGCCTTAAAACTTTCCAGACTGCACAGGTAAGTCTGTACACAGAGTAGATTTTGAGGTGAAAATACGACCAACAACGTATTCTGTATGCACTGTACAGTGTGGTACAGTATGCTATTAGCTTATTACAACAGACTTTAAGTGAATATATTTTTCGGAAGCATTCAAGTCCTCATTCGGAACTCGGCAAAATCATCTAATAAAAATAAGAATAAGAATTTTATTAGTTTAAAATCCAAACAATAGGATTGTTACTAAATAAACAAACCAATACAAAACAAAAACAAAACAAACAAACAGACAGACATGCATATTAATGACAAAACAATAGATATTAAACAATACAAACATGTAGCATTGGAAAAAAAATAATTTAAGATTATTAATATTAATCATAATACTATTTTTGACAGCATGCCTCCTATCAATTCAAATATGATATACAATATGTATAACATTATAAGTAAAGCAGCTAATTATACACAGTTCATATATTAACATGTTCTTGGATTAATTTGCACTTCTCATAAGTGCAAATTGGAACCACACTTTTTTTTAATCGTAGAATCATCAAATTTGACAATAATGTACCTCTGGGTATAGGTAACACAATACCAAAATTTTTTTTGTGCGGCTCGCCTGGTTCGGCAACTGGAGTGAAAACAGTGACAAAATCCTGTAGGATATTTTTTTCTCCCTTAGGATATTTATAAATCTACAGGATTTAGAGCAATCCTATAGGATAAAGTCATAATCCCATAGGATATTTTTTATATCCTACAGGATATTTAAATCCTAAGGGATTATGACTTTATAAATCCCTTAGGAGAATAAAAATATCCTATAGGATATATTTTCTCCCTTAGGACTAAAAACATCCCTTAGGAAAAATAAAAGCATTTCCTACAGGATATTTTTTATCCTATAGGACATTTAGCTAACAAAATAATCCCGTGGGATAAAAATATCCGATAGGATTAATAAAATCCTAAGGGATTTCATTACAGAAAAAATATCCTGTGGGAAAAAAAACTTCCTAAGGGATTTCATTACAGAAAAAATATCCTGTGGGATAAACAAAAATATTAAGGGAAAATAAAAATCCTATGGGAGATTAAAGCAAATCTTAAGAGAGAAAAAAATCCTATGGGAGAAAGAAATCTCCTATGGGAGAAAAATTTATTTGGGAACAAAAACAAAGAAAAGAGAATATTTTTATATGTTCTGGTAGTAAGTAAAGGTATTATTTTATTTTACCAAATATCCCCAGATTTCATTGTTCAAGAAATGTAAATTTTACTACCAATGACACTAAATCCCGATTATTGTACTTCAAGAATGGAGATTGCATTCAGTCACTGCTACTGGTCCTTTGTTATTTTATGTGTATTATTGCAATTTGCGTAGTTTCTTCTGTTACCTATTCTAACATCGAACTGTGACCTCTTTTGAATTGAGTTTTCTTCTGTTTAATGCAGTATGGTTGTTTATTCCTCATTTGCTTAAGGAATAGGGCCGGGTTGAGATACCAAAAGTCATAAATTACATTGTATCGCCTGTCCCAAAGCAGAAACCTTTATCCTTTGTTAATCTCGTGTGCTTTTGGTTGGGTTTTTTCAATCTAAGTTCAAAAGCGCATTTTGGTGTTTAGTGTAGCAACCATTTCACTGAACTAGTATACTTTATTGTTAAGTGAACAAAAGAGGTCCCTCTCCATGTGCGGGATTTTCTTTCTGCGTAGAGGACTCAATTTGAACTTATCAGGGAAGATTTATTTTTATTTAAGGTGGAAATATCTGAATAGTTTTGCCAGTTACTATATTTCTTCGTTTTTGTATTAAATATGCATGTATAGTATTTGCAACTGAACATTTACATTAACTTACAACAATAAATCCTTCAACATGATTTGATAATAACTCAAACTTTATGAAACCAAAAACTAGATGTTCTAAAGACTGAGAGTGTTTTTTTTTACCTAGGTCTATGTGCATTTCCGACAACAGACACGTCAACACGTTATACTAGAATATTATACGTGACTAAAATTTTCTTTTTTTTAAATTATTATTGCTTTTGATTTTTTTTTTTTTCTCTTCCGATGAACTTTTTTGTGTGCATGGCTTTGATGTGCGTCAACTCTCAAGTTAGAATATTGTCAGTTTGTTAAAATGATTATGTATTAAAACGTTTTATCAAGAAAAAAAGAATAGAAATGTCGACAATAACAAACTTTGATATTCTATGCTCAAAATAGATATGAAAATAAGTGGTATGAGTGCTAAAATTACAGTTGATTTGGCAATGCAGGAAAAGGTGTTCCTCTTCATCGAAAATTTTACAAACTTTACAGACTGTTCTCTTTGAATTTTTTATATCGACCTATTTCAATTTCCAAGTAATGGTCACTTACGCGGAATTTTGTTAAAAGTTGACGACTATTAAAAAAATATAGGTCACAGAAAGGCCTTCAACACGGAGCCTTAAATGTTGGATGTAGAGGGCCTCAAAATGACTAGTTTACAACCGTTCAAACAGAAAAACCAACGGTCTAATTTATACGAAAAACGAGAAACGAGAAACACTTATATGAAATATACATTAGCAAACGGCAACCACTGAACTACAGGTTTCTAACAAACTGCAACCACTGAATTACAGGTTTCTGGCTTAGAACAGGTGCAAACAAATACAGTGGTTTGTATGTTTAAAAGCCTTAATATACTCCCGAGACTTAAGTTACAATGTTCTTGATTTTACCAGAACCGTATGTGTTGATTTAGAGCAAGAGATGTAATTTTTATAATCTTTTTCTGAAACGACTTCTCGTCCTGAATATGCATGAAATGTTTGCCACTGGACGTTAAGCAACCAACAATCGACCAATTTAAATTTTGCTTTAAAATCAATTAAACAATGTAAACTTGAATTGTATCCATCACTTGTTGTCTGTTGTCTGTTTGTACAGTAAACATATACTGAATTCGTTTTGTCCAGAAACATATTGCTTAGACGAGTTCAAGTGTGTAAAGAAATGTATAGGGTATCAAGTGGTAGTCGAAATTTTTCAGCGCAATCATTTTGTGTACGTCGTCGTCTTCCATACATATCAAGTGTTGTATCCACTGTTTGCTGGTCGTTGTCTGTTAGGCCTCGGTCTGGGAATTATAGCCCCTATTTAGGTATTGACCAATCATAAGGGGGAAGGGGGTCTCGGGTCAAACATTTTTTCTCAATACAAAAAAAAAAAAAAAAAACACTTACCAATTTTCTATATTCTATCAGTAAATTAACGATGTATACTTTTGAATTAAAAAAAGATTGCAAATCAATAATAAATCCTAAATTCCAAAGTATTTTATGGTAAACATATTTAATGTTTGGATTATATTCTTATGCAAATAAGATTATCAGTTATGTAATTTGACACGTGTCTTACGGTTCACCGATTTTCGGCAAAATCTAAACATTGTTCAATTTATTCATTTATTTGTGTGAATCTTTTTCGATAAAATTTGGAATATATATCTCTACCATAATATGAATTTTGTTTACATGTAATACCACTCCTTTTGGTCCTTAGTACACCGAGGAGTTCTTAGGATTGTTTAGACGCACTCATAGGAGGACATTATGTTTTCTGTTCTGTGCGTCCGTTCGTTCATCCGTCCGTCCGTTCGGTTCGTCCGTGTGTTCGTCCGTTCGTTTGTCGGTTAGGTTCGTCCATCCGCTCGTTCGTTCCTTCGTCTGTCCGTCCGTCCGGTCGTTTGTTCGTTCGTCCGTCTTTCCTGCTTCAGGTTAAATAGTTTGGTCAAGGTATATTTTGATGAAGTTGAAGTTCTATCAACTTGAAACTAAATACTCATTTTCCCTATGATAATATGATCTTTCTAATTTGATTCCAAATTAAAGTTTTGATCCTAATTTCACGGTCCAACGAATATAGAAAGTGCTAGTCCGTGTATTATGGACACATTTTTTATATGTTAACTCAGAGAGATACATATATCTGGTTAACAACAAAAAAAGAGTGATATTTGCATTTGATGTTTCTTACTGTACATCGTTTTCCATGTGTTTTGGGTGGATCGGTGGGGGAGGGGGAGGGGCTTGGGGTATGTATTGTTTAATCGGAGAGTCACTTCATGATTGCAACTTTTCTGAAAATAAAAGACATTGTTCCAAAGGGGAATTAAAAAAAAAAACACACCTTTATCCAAAGTTACAGATAAAAACGTAAATTTACAAATATAAATAGTTCCTAGCTGTAATTTAAAAAAAAGCTAAATATTTATTTTAGTTATTCAAGTTAAGTAAGAGTTTATAACATTTATCCCACCTAGAACTCCTCTTAAAAGATGACTGGTGATGCTTTACAAACGTGATAATTTCTGAGACATGGTATATTCTGTATAGGTAGTGATTTACTTTGACATGTTCGGGTATTTTATTTTCACACCTAACAGTTCCTGGGTATATACACGAATACCATATACACATGGTGGTAAGCGTACACCATTAATGTTTAAGTAGGTGCGACATTTTAATCTCACTGGTAATTGAGATTAAATATAAATATACAATATTAGGTTTTGCGCCGAGTACAAAAAAGTTTATATTTTTATGACATTGACCTTATATTGTTTTTATACTGCAACTTAAATTAATAAAATGATAGCTTTTTTAATCGTAACACAAATGTTAAACTTATTTTCATCCCTTAATGGACCTCTGATTGTGGAGAAAGTGTTCCATGATGAAATTGACATTATACAAAATAAAGCTATGTTACTATATTTAGGAAATAAACACAACTAGTTGCAGTATAAATAAAAATACGAAGATGTCAAAAAATATTTAAACCTAACGTATACTACTGGCTGTTTTTCCTGTGACTTTTATCCTACTAATATCAAACATGTGTGACTTTTCCCGCATCATATATGCAAATCATGTATAGACAAATTTCTTTCGCCCATTTTTATTCCGTTAATAGAGTAGAAATTTATTATAGGTTGAGAAATATTGGGTAGTTATAATTTATTATTTCTATAGAATTTGTAAAGATTAAAGATAAAAAATTAGAAGATGCACCTTAAATACTGTATTTTGACTTAGTCAATTATGATTCCATTTTGCAGACTTTCCCTGAATCGTTTATTCCTTCTACAATTCGTGAGTGGAATAAACTTGATCCAAAAATTCTCAGTGTCGACTCTATTTCTAAATTTAAGAAAAAATTGAAAAACAATAGTCTACTAAGTAAAGTTGAAACGTTTTATTTGAACATCCTGAGGAAAATTGAATATTATCTTAACACAATTGCGATGCTCAGCTTCATTCTAAAATTATGAACTTTTTCGAGCTTAATATATTATCAGATTATAAATGATCTCTCTTGCCAATATGGATCAGATACTCGAGATCAGATATTGAGGATCGGTATGTCTACAAACCGCCCAAGACTTCCTGGGTGCACTCAGGACATAAAAAGTACACTCAGGACATGTTATAGGTATGCATTCGACAGAAAATTTAATTTTTGATCTTATATTTTCTGATTTGATAAAATCAATTCAATATTTGAGAAGCTATTTAAAAGTTTTTATCGACACGCGCCGACATTTTGGATTTGCAAGACCGATGATCATATTCACTACCAATTATCGTGTAGATAAGGTCGTTTGATATTAAATAATAGTGTGATTAGGGCTGGGGTGGTAATAAACACATAAAAGTAATAAACACATAAAAGTAATAAACATATTGTTTTGGCAAAAACGTTAAATAAACTTTTCGTTTTGTTTCAACTTTGTTTCAACTTTGTTGATAGTTGAAACCATTTGAGAAATCTTCAAAAAGTCGGAAAATTTTTCATTCAATTTATTTCATTTGAAAATGTTAAAAAAAAATAAAGATCGAGTTCATTAAAAAATGTGGCGTCCCAAGAGATCAAAACCCCGTTGTAACAGCGTTTATCTACTTTAGCCTATTCCTGAACTTGAAACTCGTCCTCAATTTCACCGAAATTATGATAAAGTATAAATAAAATGTTCTCTCTGATTATTTTACCATCTACCAATTTCAATACACTTTAGTGCATTCAAAGTTCTAAATCTACAAAAGAATCACTATTTTTGTAAAATTGAATACCAAAGAAAGCTTGGCAAGTTAGACTGTATTTTGTATAGTCTTTAATCGTTTTTATTCCATTCTTTTTTGGAAACTCGTACAGTTGAACATTATTAAAACACCTTATTCATGCAAATTTTGTTTAAAAAATGTATTTCGCCATTAAAACTCTTTATTGTCCAGTATTACATTTCTTGAACGAGTGCAAATCTGAAATAATCATTTTATAAGGCTTATATCTTTATTGCGATAGCCTATTAATGAAAAAAAAAGATCTAATTTTAAATTTCATGAAGTAAGATTTATACCACCGGAGACATATAATATACTACTGAGAAGACTTCATAAGTATGATTTACTTGTGTCTAATTCATTTTGCTTTTATTCAGCAAATAAAATATGTTTAAACTAAACACATGTACCGCTTAGAAGCAGGGGGTCCAACATAGGATCGGGAAAAAACAGGCAAGTGAAATATCTTAATTTCAGACATTTAAATTGCTTTTGTTTGATTATTTCCGTTTATATCGATAATCTGACGGTATTTAAGTACAAATCCAGACTTTTTTGTACTCTTTTGTCTCTTTGATGTTGGGATGTACACGTACCAGGCCACGTCCATTCTGTGTTTTTAATTTGTATCCATCTGATGAGTTCAGCCCTTTTCAACTGATTTTTATACTTCGTCCTTATGTTGTACTGCTACATCACTGTCCAAGGTTAGAGCGATCAGGTTGGGATCCCGCTAACATGTTTAACCTCGCCACATTCTGTATGTATGTGCCTGTCCAAATCAGTGGATTTCGTTTGTTGATGTGTTACATATTTGTTTTTCGTTCATTTTTTGCACATAAATTAGGCCGTTGGTTTTCTCGTTTGAATTGTTTTACATTTGTCATTTCTGGGCCTTTTATAGCTGACTATGCAGTATGTGCTTTGCTCATTGTTGAAGGCCGTACTGTCACCTATAGTAGTTAATTTCTATGCCATTTGGTCTCTTGTGGAGAGGTGTCTCATTGGCAATCATACCACATCTTCTTTTTTATATTTGCTTTCATCAGCTTCATCTGAACTTTGATGGATAGTTATAGTGAATTAGTTGTCTCATTGGCAATCGCACCACATCTTCTTTTTTATTCTGTCCAAAACCGGGAAATTAAAGCTGCAATAGGCATTGATTTAAAAAACACACACATTTACTGAAAGTGGCCTAATAGCCTGTTAACTCATTTTCATTTTTTAATCGAATGAGATATATATTATATTTGGTGAGCAGGATCTGCTTACCAAGAAGGGGGGTTCGTCTACCGTTGAAAAAAGGATAGGTAAGAGTGGTAATAGTTTACCGTAAGGTTTTAATTATGGTTCAACTGTATTCTAGAGAGTTTTATCCTTGCCCAAGTACAATCGTATTCAAACGGACGTAACTTTTTCAGCAAGGTTTACAGTCGAGCGGGAAAATTCAAGAGTGGACACTATTTCTATACTCAAGTCAACCCTTTGGGTTCGAATAAAAGGAGATAAGGGTAAATATTGATGAGACAACAACCCAACGACATAGACAATCACGACATTAAGAGTCAACATGCATCTTTTTATAATACAGGGATCCCTATACAAAATATCAAGCTAAAAACCGTCCCATGTATAAATAAAGTAAGGAGCTAATTTAATATTACCTATCATTGAAGATATCCCAACAGACACAAAAATATTTTGTGTGGATGAAAAGTTTAGCCATATCATTTTTATAATCTCAATCAGTGGAAATCAAAGCATGTACATGAAATAAAAATCAGAACAAGAAAAATATTTCACTATATATTAACGGTAGAGCAGACGATGAATGTGGATGATGCCTTATGTCCAGCGACAAATTCATGTTCCGGACGAGAATATGTAAATGTTATATGAATATGAACCCTGTTCTAGACCGATAGGATGAGAAAGATTTTTGACGTGCTTGTTTACAAGGCAAAGTCCTCACACTAGAGGCAAAGACAGTACCTCGAGATATTCGAAGCTACCAGAAAATAGAATATCATACCAAGAAAACTAAAGTGCAATAAATAATCCAATCTCAAAGAACTCTCCCTTTTATTTAAGCCAGCAACAAGTATTTTACCAATTGATGTCATTGAAAACTTCACTTGAATGACGATGGTCGACTACAGAGTAAATTTGATGCACGAACGCTTTCTGCACATTAGGTTCTCTTGCAGCAATTAATTTAGGGATCTGAGTGTGACCAGCTGTTGCAAGGCTAAATTTCTGTTTTTATCCAATATACCCTCATTTTTCATTGGAATTCCAAGTTCCGTGTCCATCCTCTCAGTCGACCTTTTATATTTGCTCAAAAGACCTGCATATTGTATTTATAATTAATGTGTTCTCGTTATGAACATATACATGAAATATTTACCTCAGGACGTACAAAACAAGGTTTATCAAACAAACTCATAAATAATTCCATATAAACAATTTACGAAGGCAAGATTTTTACAATGCTATAAAGTAATATTTCCATGTGTCCGTTTCAATAATTATGGAAACTTTAACGACCTTTTTCAGGTATCTCTTTGAAAACCACTGCATGGACAAACAGTAATATCAACTTCTTTTTAATTTTTTTTCTTTCGTTCTTAGATCTACTGTTCACGATCTATCATATGCGATTGTGTCAATTAATTATGGAACTAAGACATGTAAGAATAGATTTTCAAGGGATGATTTCTTAGTAAAAACGTGTCAAGGAAATGACGGAAGACTAAAATAATAGTGTTTATTTTCATTTATCATATACTTGGCATTAAAATGATAGCTTTTGCATATGTGTAAAGAACGAAAGTACACAAGATATAATTTCACACCCGGCTGATAACCCATATCAGGGGCCTCTCGTGCAAAAAACCCATAACAGTGCCTCTCGTGCAAGTTACTTCCGGTATTTCCGGTATCGTCTGTTTACTTTTCCATTGTGACGTCAGATCTTTTTTATTATGACGTCAAAATTTCACGGGAACTTTTGTGATGTCTATTAATGGCGGACAAATAGTGATAAGGGTAATTGGATCCAGTGGTAAATCTGTTTGTACAGAACCAGCTGTCATCGAAAAACAGATGTAAACATGGCTAAATCCAATGATAAAGATTTTCAAATGATGATAGTTTATCATGGATTTACAGGATCTATGTTGCCATAAATATGCATGGAGGTAGTGATGCTATTGTTGGACAATTATAGTGTATATGTTGGATGCATAATTTAACTTCTTTGTAAAGTTTTTTGACTGTTTTAGTTATTTCATTTGTTTATTTGTCTTACATAAAACATTTGTCGGAAGTATATGATAAAGAATTAATACATGGCCTTTCCATATCCTTCCCGGGTATCATCCATCGACCCATATCAGCACCTCGACTACGTCTCGGACTGATATGGGGGTATCGGGATGATACGCGGGCCGATATGGAAAAGGCCATGTATTAATCTCTATGTAATACATTGTATTTCAATTTAAGAACGATTCAATGTCAATCTTGCCAAAATATCTCATCTATATCAGTTTTGAGCGAGCCACTCAAACCTACATTACTTGATTCTAAATATATTACAATTAGGCCTTTTCAATACGATTTTATTCATTGAAGTTAACAGGCACAGTTTTGAATTAAGACAAACAAACAAAACAATATCTATTAATCAATCGGACTGAATAGAGAACATTTATTACTTGTTGCACTTGCGTGTCACGTAGTACAGGCAATGAACATAATCAAAACCAAAACGAACATGTATCTGAATATTCTTAAGGACCCTGTGCATCTAGGTCTGTTTGAGTAGAAGTTGTGTTACAATCTGTTTAAATTTATAATTGTTGGCGAGATTTACTTGACTGTTTTCGTATGATCTGGTCCTTATAAGATTTTAAGAATAACATACATGGAATATTTGCCACTGAACGTCCAGCAAATATCAATAAAAACAAGAATGTGTCCTTAGTACACGGATGCCCCATCCGCACTATCATTTTCTATGTTCAGTGGACTGTGAAAATGGGCTAAAATCTCTAATTTGGCATAAAAATTAGAAAGATCATATCATAGGGAACATGTGTATTAAGTTTCAAATTGATAGGCCTTCAACTTCATCAAAAACTACCTCGACCAAAAACTTTAACCTGAAGCGGGACAGACGGACGGACGAACGAACGGACGCACAGACCAGAAAACAGAATGCCCATAAATGGGGCATAAAAATCCATACAACATCCAACGGAAATTACCGAAAATAGCCATTGTATATATTGCATTAAGGATAATTTTATATGATATTGAAATGTTATTCATATTGTTTAGTACGATTCACCAATGAAAATGAAAAAAAATAAGGATTTGATATAAGTAAATCATTTCGGAATCGTTATGATATATATAAGACTGCTATCTAACAATACAAGCTAAACAGTTTTTTATTGTCTTAATATCTTTCCTATTGATTTGTGATGGTCTTAGTCTGGACAACACAATTATTTGCATTGGCAATCGTATAGTAAACGTTTGTAAAATACCAACAAAACCATCTTAGATGACAAAATGTATCCAAATTAAATCCTATGGGAGAAAAAAATAATCCTATAGGACAAAGTTTATCCTAAGGGAGAACAAAGTATCCTACAGGATAAAATTTATCCTAAGGGAGAAAAAAAAATCCGGTAGGAGAAAAAATATCCTACGGGAGAGAAAATATCCCACAGGACAAAATAAATCCCTGAGGAGAAAAAAAAAATCCTAAGGGACATTTGTTTCTGAAAAAAAGTCGTTCATGATAATCCTATAGGATAAAAAAAATCCTATCGGATTTAACACTTTTTTGGAAAATCCCACAGGATTTTAAATCCCGTAGGATATTAATTTTATCCCATAGGAGATAAAATTTCCTATAGGATAAATAAATCCGATAGGATTTAAATATCCCATAGGATATAAAAAATATCCTACGGGATTATGACTTTATCCTATAGGATTTCATAAAATCCTGTAGGATTTTTAAATATCCTAAGGGAGAAAAAAATATCCTACAGGATTTTGTCACTGTTTTCACTCCAGTTGCCGAACCAGGCGAGCCACACAAAAAAAATTTGGTATTGTGTTACCTATCCCCAGAGGTACATTATTGCCAAATTTGATGATTCTACGATTAAAAAAAGTGTGGTTCCAATTTGCACTTATGAGAAGTGCAAATTAATCCAAGAACATGTTTATTGATATTATAATTGTTTCTCTCATTATACATTTCACTTATATTGTTAACAATGATAACTAAAATATCACATTCTTTACAAGAAAATATGAAATCAAATTTGTTTTCTTTACTCATTGAATTAAAACTTGGGACAATATTAGAAATTTCATTAAAAATTTTGATCCTAGTTTTATTAATTTCTGGACATGTTAGGATAAAATGGAATTCATCTTCCACCTCTTTATGGCATGAACGACATATTCTATTTTCCAAGGCTGTTGTGTTGTATCTACCGCGTTCAACAGCCAGCATACTATTACTTATTCTTATTTTGGCATAATGTTTTGTAACATTTTTATCTAAATTCAATAAAAGGTACTTTTCTAGTTCATACTTTACTTTAAATTTTATGTACGTTTTTAGTTTATTTCCATTTTTTTGAATTATCATCATTAAAGAGAAAATTTTTCCAAAATATAATGTAATTTTCATTGAGCTTCTTCACGAGGGCTAAAAGTAATCGTTTTTTAGAAAAGGTACATTGATTCAGTTTTCCAAACATGAGTGAAATTCAATTTTGATAGTAGCATTTTAATTTTTGAAACAAATCCATCATTTAACTGCTTGTTAACTTTATAAACGTTATATAAAAAAGACTCATTTCATTTGAATTTAAAATATGTAACCAAAATCCTACAGAAGACCTAAGGGCCTGTATACCAATAGGGTACATTCCCAATTCAGCTAATACAGCTGTATTTACTGCCTTTGAATTAACATTAAGAAGACTTTTCGCAAATTTGATCTGGAGTTTTACTGAATCCATTGATAAGTATTGAGATCCAAGAGTTTTGTTGTTCTTCACAATATTTAGTGATCATATCTCACTACAATACAGTAATATTCGGCTTACACAAGAATTAAAAAGTTTCATATGGACATCCATCTTATCTGAGTATAGGACCTTTTTAATACAAAACAATGCATTTGAAGCTTTTTTACACAGGAGATTTACAGCATTAGTGAAAATTCCTGATGGCTTGAATAGTATACCTAAATATTTATATTCTGTGCTGCATTCGATTACTTCATTATTCAATACAAACTTGTTTTTAGTAAGTTTTTTACCACTTTTATTAAATATCATTGTTTTCATCTTGTCAATATTGACAGTCAAGTTCCATTTTTCACAATAAGTGTTTAACTTGTTAAGACGAGTTTGTAAACCTTCTGGAGATTCTGATATTAATACTAAGTCATCAGAATAAAAAAGACTAAACAATTTTATGTCATTTAATGTTACAGGATCACATGAGTTATCAAACATGGGGGTTAAATCATTTATATAAAAAGAAAATAAGGTCGGGCTTAGAATGCAGCCTTGTTTTACTCCAACTGTGGAAGGAAACATCTTATTAATGCCGTCAGTGACTTTAACTGCAAATAAAACATCTTTTACATATCTTTTAGAATATTGAAGAATGGTCCATTTATGTTATATTTAGCAAGTTTGTGTAACAGGGCCTCTCTATTAATAGTGTCAAAAGCTTTTTAAAAATCAATAAAACATGCATATATTCTTTTTTTTATTTAAAAGCTTTATCAATAATAGTTTTTAAAGTTAGAATGTGATCACTAGTTCTGCATCCTTTTTTGAATGAATCCAATCTGTTCACGACAAATAATATTATAAGTTTCAGAATACTTTTATAAACTATTATATAAAACTCTTGAGAAAAATTTTCCTAGGCAGCTAGAAAGTGCTATACCTCTGTAGTTTGAGGGGTTATTAAAACTTTAAATACTGGTTTAATGTAATTTTCTCTCCATTTAGAAGGATATATACCAGTGAAAAGAATTAAGTTAAATAATTTTACATACATGTTGACGTTCATAGTACAAGATATGTTCAACATTTCATTTGTTAACCCATCAGAACAACATGATTTCTTATTTTTCAAGGCTTTCATAGCAAGCAACACTTCCTCTGCAGTTATCCTAACATTTAAATTTTTGTTACAATTATTCAAAAAATTACCATCAGTACATGATTTGATATCAGAATTTTTGTTATGGGTAGTATTCATAAGATTTTTTGAAGTATTCAAACCATTCTTTAGCTTGAATGTTTGAACTAGGATCATTCAGTTCTTTTTTCTTTTAAGTTTTAACAGTTTTCCAAAATTCATCTGAAGAATTATTTGATTCCAAGATTTTAGTCAGCATTTTATTTCTACATTGTCTATAATTTTTCCTTATCAATTTATTTAGTACCTTTTTTTTGACATACCTTCTAACCTTAGTTGCTTGTTCCATGGTTCTTTACACAATTTCCTAGTATGGTGTTTTAAAGCTCTAAATTGGGCTTCACATTCATTATTATAGTAGGGTTTTTTAACTTTTCGGAATTTACTTTTGTTATCCCTGAAAGTGGTTCGTTTTGGGCCAAGGAAAGCAGCATTATACAATAAAGATGACATATTAGAAACATTTTCATTAATTTTTTCTTCCATACTGGATACTAAGTTATTTTGAACTGGGATTTCTGCTAAGCTTTCTATTTCAGAAATAATTGGTTGGAAGTCAGTTTTTAATAAGTTTAATTTAAATGTATTTTCATATTCATTATTCCATTTTATGCACTTTAAAGGAGTTTTTAAGTTTTCTAGTGGTTGCTTATTTATTTGGAACATGCTATTTACTGTTATTGGACAACGATCTGATACTGTTAGCTCAAATTTATTAACTGAAAAATTTATGATACTTGACAAGAACCCAGAGCTACAAATACAGTAGTCATCAATAGAAGTTCCATTATGATTAAAAAATGTAACTTTTCCCTTAGAATCTCTTACGTTCTCCCATTTAAAATTCTTAATTGAGCAGAAATGCATAACTCTATTAATTGTTTACCATAACTGTTGGTGTTTTGTGAAATTTCAGTACTTCTTGATTTAAGCACAGCATCTGCTGTAATTAATAGGTAGAAAATCATCTAGGCTGTCATCTATTTCATTTGTAATATAGTCAGACTCACTAACATTGATATGGGTATTCAAATCTCCAATTAAAGCAATATTACCCTCTAAAGAAAATTTTGTTATATCTTGCTCTAGTTTTTCAAACATTTGGCAGTGGCGGATCCAGGTGGGGGGGTGGGGGGGTCCGGGGGTTGGAACCCCCCCTTTTTTTGACGATCAATGCATTTGAATAGGGACATATAGTTGGACCCCCTTTATCCTGGGTTAGGAACCCCCCTTTTATAAATGGCGGGATCCGCCCCTGTTTGTTTATCACAATTAGTTCGCATAGTGTATGATGAGTTACTGGGGGGTATATACATGGAGCAGATGAATAGATTTTTCTCAAAGCCAAAATAATTTTCATCAAGTTTAATCCACATCATGTCACTCATTGTTTTGGCAATTAATTTAACACCTTGCAAAATTTCGTTTCTAATAAAAGTGGCTAAACCACCCCATACTCTATTAGTTTCTGACTGTCTGCAGTTAGTAAAACATTTGTATCCATTATAAAATAAAATATCCTTTGAAGAGGTATGTGTCTCTGATAAGCATACAATATCAGATGTCATTATTTTACTAAAATTTTCATCTTCTAGTTTACACAACCTGTCTCCACTTAATTTTCTAAATAAACCATTTACATTCCATGAAGTAATTGATACATTTCTTGACACTTTAATACACATATTTTTGTGTTTAAAAAAAAAAAAACATCATGAACAAGGATAGGGTTCTTATTAACCTAATTAGCTAATGCAATTAGCAAATGTATAATTCTTTTAAAATTGTATCAACTGTTCATTGCTGTACCACAATGAAATATGTTTTTGCTTCGCATCACGATGCGGAGCTATTAGTTTCGGTCGAAATACACGCCATCTTGAATAAATTACTTATTAACGTCTCCTCGGAGACGTTATTAAGAATTGAACGATGGACAATCTGCGGGCTGAATGCTTCTTACTACCTGATTGGAAGATATTACTGAGACGTGAATAATTAAAGTTCGTTGATTGGTTGGGACAATCCAAACCTAGTAAATGTCTTTCAATCCCGTAGAGTATCGGATTTGTACTCTCTATTTTAGCAATTAGATTTTGCCTAGTCACAAATCATGCATGTCGATACCATGTACACACACTTTATTTCTTATAAAACCAAGTTAATGGTACAAAAAAAGATATTTTTACTTATAATAACATACAGATTTTGCACATGACAAGTTTGCACAAAACGAGCAACAAGAATGAGAGATTGATGATCAACCTGGAGAACATACTTCTATATTGATAATTCTAATTAATTTACACAAATTTTTCAATACCCGAATATTTTTTGAAATAAATAAAGTGCCGAATTTCAAAACATTTACTCGGCTTACATAGTAAGGTTTAAACAAAGCTCTTCTACTTTCTGTTAGAGCTGTACAGTTTAGAATATAGTGAAATTCATCACCTATCTCTTGGGAGTTACAAAGTACACAGTACCTTTCCTGTCTAATAATTCTACGCCATCTACCGGTTTCTATAGGTAACCGATGATTTCCAGATCTAAACCTACATAACGTTATTCTATCTTTATAAGGTAATAAGTCTAAATATTCTTCAAATTCAAAATTTTCTTTAAACAGTTTGTAACATAATGCTTTTGGAGAATTTTCCATTTCTGATTTCCAAGTCTGCTGAAATTGGTCAAAATTTTTCTGTTTAATGCTCAACTTTAACCATTTTGGATTAAAACTATAGTTACTCTGATTTAACCAAATATTTGAAAATCCATATTTATTCAAGATATTTTTTATACAAATCAACCATTCGAAAGTAAATCCACCATCTACGTTGAGTTTATAAATATATCTATATAGAATATTTGTCAATTTACTATCGGAACTGTTTACAATGTTAGACCAAAATGATACCATACGGTGTTCCACATATACTGACATAGGATAAGCGCCTAGCTCTCCATATACCATAAAGCTTCGGGTTGATTTTTTCAAATTTAACAAAAGTTTACAAAACTTCAAATGCACTCTTTCTATTGCACCAATATTACTAAATCCCCAAATTTCACAGCCATATAACAATATAGGCCTTACAATTTTATCAAAAAGATCGTACTGACATTTAACTGTCAGGTTATGTAAGCGGCCTTTTTTTAGAACTTCGTACATAGCTTTGGTGGCTTTACTAATGAGTTGATTTTAGCACTTTTAAAACTACCCGTTTTGGAAAAATAATGCCTAAATATGAAATATCCTTGACAATTTCTAAATCATTACCATCAAGTGTAAAATTCAATTTGTTTGACAATCTACCATTACCAAAATTACAATTTTGTTTTGGTTGTATTAACCTTCAGTTTCCATATATCACAGTATTCATGAAATGTATTTAGCTGCTGTTGAAGATCTTGTGCAGTTTCAGAAAATAAAACAGTATCATCTGCATAAAGTAGTACATAAAGTTTCAAGTAAATATTAATTTGATCATCTATTTCATTTGTCACTGTGTTTAACCCTATTACATCATTTCTATGAAAAAAATCTTCCAAGTCATTCAGATACAAAGAAAAAAGAAAAGGAGATAAATTTTCTCCTTGTCTAACACCTATATTACATGGAAAGTATTCGGTAGTTTCACCATTAAATGAAATACGAGATTTAATACAACTATACATATTAAAAATTACATTATACATTTTACCATTTATATCATTTAATAGTAATTTTTGCCACAGGCCATTTCTCCAAACGGTATCAAAAGCTTTAGCAAAATCGATAAAAGCACAAAAAAGTTTCCTCTTTTTGTTTTTCATCGTCTGAATGAGAGAATGTAAAATAAATAAATTATCAATGGTGGAGTATCCTTTCCGGAAGCCTCCTTGGTTTTCGCATATTAAGCTATATTCTTTCGAATATTTATTTAATCTGTGATTTAATACAGATGTGAAAAGTTTCCCAAAGCAGCTTATTATGGTGATGGGTCTAAAAATTTTTGGATCAAATTTATCCCCTGTATTTTTAAACACTGGAATGATATCGCCCCATAGCCATTCTTCGGGTACAATACCTGTATCAAAAAATCTCATTAAATAGTTTTACATAAATATCAGACATAACACTAAAAGAATGCTTCAGATATTCATTAACAATTCTATCATTAGCAGATGCTTTATTATTTTTCAGACCCTTTAAAGCATTTTCAACCTCATCACGAGTTATTATAGAGTTAATATATACATTCAAGCTATCTACATCAACCTGACTTTCTGAAGGATTTTCATTATCTTCATTTTCACCGTTATTTAAATCTTTGAAATAATCAAACAAAACAGTAATTGGGATATCTGGAGTTTTGGATTTTTTGTTGCTGTTTAAAATTTTCCAGTATTCCTTTGGATTTTTTGATTTTACAAGAATTACGGACATTTCAAGGCGAGATAACTCGTGTTACTTTTCTATTCTGGTTCCCATCTTGTTCTCATCGTCTGGTGACCAGTAGATAAGAATAGACAACTCCCCTAAACGAACACCCCGCCAATAGATGTCACTTTGACGTTATTCATATAGGGTAATTTATGATATTAGCAGTTATACGATAATTCCGAATGCAGTTGGATTTAAGAAAGAAACCCCGCGTACACTATACACAGATGAATGATGAAGAAATTGTCGATAGAAAAGAAATAAATAAAAAAAGAAAAGTTTTGCATGCCCCGTGATGTAGAAAGAATATTTTCTGTTAACGATGGTTCAAAAGAGATACGTTTACATGTTATTAGTTATTATATTTCCTATATTTATAATATATGTATATCTGTTGATCAATACTTTTTTTAATTTTTTTTCTTAATCTAGTAAATTTTTTTATTGTATGAAATTTGTAACCCTGTTTATACTACACACGACCTTTTCGGAAGCTTTAAGATAGTCCAAATAATTTATCATCGGTGTTTCTGATTTTAACAAGTTCAATAAAAGAAACCTTTTAAAGCCGCAGGCAAACTGATCTATCCCTGTATATTTCTTTTTAATTGAGTTAGATGAATATCCAATATACAAATCCTTTCAACATCAAGCAGGCTTGAGTATTATCTAGATTATGTTTTATATAAAAAAAATAGCATTTAACTATTCAACGTGATTCTGGAAAAGGATAGACAATTTATGAATATGACGAAGACATAATCTTTCAATCAGTTTAATTGAAGTGTGGAGCCGGCATGTCAGTTATTGCTAGTAGTCCTTTAGTTAATTTATCATGTATCATTGTCATTTTGCTTAGTTTCTTTTGTTATCTATTCTGACATCTGACTCGGACTTCTTTAAACTGAGTTTTACTGTACGCTGGGACTATTATACTAACGGGACTGGAAACTGTTACACCAATCAGTGTAATCATACTCAATATCACGGTCGTTAGAACGAGACTTTACCTGCGCGAGATTTATCGATACGCCATATTGTTTTGACAGTGACCGCGTGTCTTGATCGTATAATCTTTGCTTTTATTTTTAATAGTTATTCGAAATGATAATCCTTAATGTAAACACGATTACTTTAATGATAAAAGATATCTCGATCTTTGACAGTTGTTATTAATCACCAAATCCCGGCTTAAGTGTTAAAAACGACATCTAAAGGTTGAATTTTTTTCAGGATGATAATAGCGTCGGGACGCTGGGAAAATAAGTATGATTCATAAAAGTTCTTAAAACTGTTGACTGAAAAGAGATACGCGAGTTCGGTTTGTTGTAAAATCATATTTATAGGTTATAGGTTGGATTGGCCTATTTTTTATTGTCACTTTTTAAAGTGAAAAGTGGAATATTAATCTTATTCTCATTACAAACGGAAACCACATGCAGGGTTCAAATAAATTATACTGTTCCTATAAAATTGCTTACTCCTATTTATATGTGCAATATTTGTATTAAAATCGGGGTGTTTTTTGCTTAGTAATGTTCTTCGGGTGGCATAAGCATATGACTTCGTGAAAATATGTTCAATAAGTTCCACAATCAGAACTACAAAAGTAGGCCCTTTCACTGCTATTGCTGCCATATTGAAATTTATGTGTAAACACGAAGTGTAGAAAAGTTCAAAACAATGTGGCTATATTTTTATTAGACTCCGGGTAACTTTTGTTATAGGGATTAATTATGAACTGAAATTGTCAACATTGGTTTTTATTGCACATTTATTGTTTTTATTAGGATTAATTATGATCTGTTAACTTTCGGCAACACGTTGTTTTCTTAGCGGTCAAGTAAAGCGCCGGCATTTCGACTTTATTTGTTTTATTTTCAACACTAATATATTGACTACTTATTAATAATTTTTCGTTAACAATTAATAAGAAAAGTATTTATCTTTCAAAACTACTTTTTCCAAGAACTTGTCCCAGTTTTAACCGGCATTAGTTTATTCCATTGTGAAAACATTTATTTCAAGTAAATATATTTAATTTGTTAAAATAGTTTTATTATTCATATATTTTAATTTTTTTTTTTTTGCATTTAATTTAATTTCAATTTCAAATCCACCAATTTTAACGGTATTCTATAAGCTGACTTGTTCGCCAAAATCAATTGTTTACATGTACCGAAGGCTAATTAACCACGTGGCACGATAAGCTGTCAATCAAAACAAAAAATCAATAATCCGCTATCGGGACAATGAAGTCTCAACAGATCGATCAGTTTCCAGTCCCGTTAGTATAATAGTCCCAGCTGTACGTATTGCTGTGTTTTGATTATTCTACATAGGCTAGAGGTATAGAGGAGGTTGAAATCTCATAAAACATATAAATAAAAGCTACAGAAAGGCAATATCATAAATATGACAAGATGTACGTTACTGTCAATTTTAGATTTTATTTGATATGGGTATGTCACATGTATTCGATATTGACATTGTATAAACCAGATGTATACTCCATGCTGAATTTTATTTGATCTAGGTAACATCATTTGTGTCTCCCAGACAAAATTAAATCTCAGATAAAGTTCTACATTGTCTTTGTTATGATACAGTTACTTCAGAGTGAAGTGTGGGGCATCTGACACTTTGTCTAGTTAATTTTATAATTATTTTTTTGTTGTAATTAATCTTATATTTGAAAATATTCGTTCATATTTCAGCCGTATCTCAATTTTTTTTTCACTTTATAAAATTAGTTTATATGTGTTACCCTATATTCTTATGTGTAGAATACTCTTAAACATATGCTACATGTTTGTATTGTTTAATGTCTATCGTTTTGTCATTAATATGCCTGTCTGTCTGTTTGTTTGTTTGTTTTGTTTTGGTTTTGTATTGGTTTGTTTATTTAGTAACAATCCTATTGTTTTGATTTTAAACTAATAAAATTCTTATTCTTATTCTTTTCTTAAACATAAGAATAGAGGGCAACATATATAAATGATTATTGTTAAATCGCATTGATAAGAGTTTGAACACTTTAGACAAGGTAAAAATGTTGATGTGAAAAGACTATTTTCAAATTATAAATTAACTGCAAAAAATAAAAAAGGGGGTCTCCCAACAAGCTCTTGTGCATGGACTACTATATTTTCAATATAATACTTCAATGATAAGATAAAATAGTAACATATGGTATTGAATAGTGATACAGCACCGGAAAGGATTTGCCGTGGCACCATGGGACGCTTATACAATATACTATGTAAATATTGACACATTCGTGTTTATATGTTAGGTGAGATCGATAATTATGGAACTTTTCTTAAAAAGGACTTCAATGTTTTTCGTCATTTGTATTATTAAACGACATTTTATGAATATACTAAACAAGGATTTGTATAGTACTGTACAAATCCTTGTACTAAACAATAAGATTAATGTATGAAGGAGAACATAAAGATAGCATATCCTAACAATGATTTTGGTGCTATGATATCTTACTGTATACATTCAAAATACTTGCATTTACTTCTTTGATCATTTCTTATAAATTCCCTATACCTTTTCATTATACAAAACTTGTATAAAATTTTGTATGTTTTGAATAACATTCTAAATTGCACGTTGTCATCTTTTCTATTTCAATTTAGTTTTCAGATTTCGTAGACATTTTTTCAATAATACAATCATGCAATTGTGTATTCAAATATTTGATAATAATAATAATATAATTACTCAAATCAAAATAAGATTAATTTGACAGAGCCTTCAAAAAAAAAAGAAAAAAAACTTTTGCATATTTTTCTTCAAGATGTCAACAAAACAACACTACTTTTAAAATTTTGAACTCTTTGTTTGGTATAATAGAAATTAATATATTGTTTAAAACCGAACTACATATTTAAAATGATGGATGTAATTAGAAAAGAAGTTCACATCATAAAAATGAAAATTCAAATAGATAACAAGACCAATTTGTCTTTGAATACGGTCAATCTTAGTTGAATGAATATACGTCGTATTCATAAATAATGAAGTTTCACTTTCAAATGCTTAGGGACAACAGTAAACATTATTTTAAAATGACGAAGTACCATTTGATAGGAAAATTATTTATTTGCCAATACTGTATAATTTGTTAATTTGATTTACAATAAAAAATGAATTTAATATGATTTTTTATAAAATATGTATACCTCGTAATTTAACATATCTCAAGCAAAAGAGAACCCGACGTTCAACATGATAGGGACAACAGTAAATATCAAGATAAAAGTGGATTTTATTACACCATTTCAAAGCTAAAAAATTGGTGATATCTCTATAATTTATTAATTTTATATGAGATTTATAAAATAGACATAGTATTCGTTTATTTAGCTAGTGGTCATAATTCCCCATAGACAATAACGTTAAAAAAATTTCAATGATTACGGTTCTCTGTGTGGTAGCTGACAAAGCCATCCAGCTGAGCTGTCCGCAATTCTTGTGTATGACAGGTAACCTTTATCTATAAATAGCCGAATCTCCTGATGTTTTGTTAACACGCACATGATTGTTTCACATTCAATCCATGAATCCAGTCGTTCACTGTTACGTACATTTTATACATGAAAAACATAAGAAAACTTGAACACGGTTGCATGTAAAGCATTTACAACCATGATTTGAAGGATTAGTACGATAAGGACCTTATTTGACACACAACATTAAACGATATACTACGGCTTCATAACGTGTGTGGTAAAATGTGTTGATTAATATGCAAGGCTATTCTGAATGAATTAATCTACAAAGCGAGAACACTTTCCACTTTTATCAGCTAAGAGACGGCTAGCTTTTTTCGAAAAGCTATTACTTGTCACGTAAAGATTCTGATTAGATGCGGCTGAGATAGAGCAACAGGTGGCACGGTAGTATTTCCTGGCCCATAAGGGATAATGATAGCCTTTTAAGGATTTTCACCACTTTCTAACACTGCGAAAAATTCTACATACACAGTTAACTGAAGTACTTTCATTATACTAATCAGAAATAAATTTGAATATGTATCATGACCGTTTACTTTTTTTGCTATTTTTAAAAACCTAAGGCCACTAGTGCTTTTAGGTCTTTTATCATGCAGTGAATACAAAAATTAAAAAAATTCTCAAAAATTCATTTTCACCTGTATGTTAAATTATTTCATATTTTTCTACATCTGATTCATCCCTCAGTTTGGGAAAGTATGTTCAGTTGATACTGTATTTTGTGTCCAATCACACTGTTCAGATACATTGACTTAAGTAGGGTACACAAAAGAGCAACCTAAATTCCGGAATGCAAATACTACCGTGCTACCTTAACCAAGACATCACAGACTTGAAACCAGTCATGACACCTATGATGCATAGACTTCTTACTAGGAAACATATTACAATAAAGAATACTAGTCTGCACTTATTTCTTACCAAAAAAATATTAAAGATTATACCCCTACCCCAGCTGGCAGATTTTCACTTTTTTTTTCATCTTACCATTTTTACTTAAGGAGTGAACAAAACCCAAATATATGATGTTTCAAATCAACACAGAAGTAAAACATGGTGATTAAGGAGGAGTTATTGGATTGTCAACTCTATTTATAGTTAATCTGACTGAAAGAAACAGTTTAAGCACCAAATCATGAAAAATGATAGTAGAGTCCATTCCACATTTTACAGCATGCCTTACATTCCTTTGAGCATTTCCAGATTATGAAGGCAATACAACAAGGTTCTTTAGATGGCAGTTAACTATTATTCTAAAATCTTTTTGACTGTACATGTACTAGAATATATCTCTAAGTTGACTGATTGTCTATTTCTCATGTATGCATTAAGTTAAATTATGTCCCTTACATAATCAATTTACATTTATTGTGCTTTTCAGTGTCAGAAAATTAAAACAATTAATGCCATTTGCATGGAAAATGAATAAACTATTTAATCTTGCTGATATACAATCCTAATCACATTCTTTGTCCAAAAATTGTCTTGTCAATGTAAAGAAACCCTAAAGCTATCCCTATTTCAGCTAAATATGAGGGCTAAATGAATAAGTAAGGACCCCTTAACCACTAACTAGTTCCAAAAAAGCTTTTTACTGGTGTCATGTTACCACAGAACTACAAATTTAACCTGAAGAAAACTAGTATAGCTGTACTTGTGTGGAAAAAAATAAGAAATTATGCACTTTATTTATTACGGTGAAAATTATAGGACGTACAGGCAACTAAAATATGTCGCGTCTCAAATTCCAGTTGTTGCACATGTGTCAGACACTGCGAAAAGTTAAGCGAAACTTTATAATTAAAAATCTATTGCAAGTTACTTAAAAATAAAGAAATTTTACTTTCTAGGTAAATTTTAACATTAGTATCCACAGATCAGGCAAAATTTGCTGATTCAGCAATTTTTACTCCCAGGGGTGAATTTTAAGGGCTGTTTTTATTCTACTTGCCCTTAATCAACTTTTTATTGATAAACTTACAAATTGCATAGGTAAAAAAAATACCTTTATTGATTTAGTGTTAACATATATATATCCCAGTTAAGGTGGCACGGTAGTATTTCCTGGCCCATAAGGGATAATGATAGCCTTTTTAGGATTTTCACCACTTTCTAACACTGCGAAAAATTCTACATACACAGTTAACTGAAGTACTTTCATTATACTAATCAGAAATAAATTTGAATATGTATTATGACCGTTTACTTTTTGCTATTTTTAAAACCTAAGGCCACTAGTGCTTAGGTCTTTTATCATGCAGTGAATACAAAAATTAAAAAAATTCTCAAAAATTCATTTTCACCTGTATGTTAAATTATTTCATATTTTTCTACACCTGATTCATCCCTCAGTTTGGGAAAGTATGTTCAGTTGATACTGTATTTTGTGTCCAATCACACTGTTCAGATACATTGACTTAAGTAGGGTACACAAAAGAGCAACCTAAATTCCGGAATGCAAATACTACCGTGCTACCAACAGCTATTGGCTTAAATGAGATAAAGAATTACAGACTTTTCTCGTTCAGGATAAGACATCAAATGCCGGAAAAATTAACTATGTGTATTTCAGTTCCGATCAACTGTCATTAATTCATGTTCGTTTTATTATGCATACATTTCACAGATAAATTCAATATTGAAACATCAATTATTAATACGTGTTTATTTGCTTTGTTACTCTGCAATTTGCCCGATTTGCTTTGCTAAACAATGTTCCTATACAATGTTAACCCGAATAATTCAGTCGTAATATTCCGTAGCCTGGGATCCTGGCTCACTCAGTCACTGCTCGACAGTAGAGCCAGGCGGAATACAACGACATGGTTTCGTCAATTGAATGTTAGAATGATGCATCGTGGGATAGCGTCATTTCTTGACGCATGGCGGGAAATATTTATATTGTCACGAATTTATTGAAAATTATTTTTCATTTCATATGAAATGCATTTCGAAAAATCTAGCATATATAATTCAAACGTTATTGATTAACATCGTGAATCAACTGTTATGATTAACGATCCGATCGATATATTCACAGGCACTTATCTCAGAAAAAAATTCCTATATACCTTAATATAACACAAGGTACTTAACTAAATTTTTTGAAAAATGTCACCCAGTCCCGAATTTCCGTTATTTTTCGATTTCTCGGTTGTCAAACCTACTTAAACTTATTATGCCGTAAATCTAAATTGATTTATCTACACAATGGTATATGACACGACTACCATTGTGGTCGGGATCATTCGTAGCAGGCCTCAGAAGTCGGTCAACGTGATTTTTTTGTGCATACCGCTCAAGACTTGGCAACACCGAGTCCGCAGTGATTGATTTATTATAAAAATTATTAAAAAAAAAAGCAAAAGGTTATGGCCATGTTTTACCTCATTCAATGACATTCATTTTGTTATGAAACACACGTGTGCACAACGTTAGACATATAGACACTAATGTTGAGTTATAAATTGACCAAAATTTTTCCACATTTATTTTTAGCCAGACGATTGACCAATGAGAAACCGGTATATCATTACCTGCGGACTCGGTGTTGCCAAGTCTTGAGCGGTATGCAAAAAAAAAAAATCACGTTGACCGACTTCTGAGGCCTGCTACGAATGATCCCGACCACAATGGTCGGTAGTCGTGTCATATACCATTGTGTAGATAAATCAATTTAGATTTACGGCATAATAAGTTTAATAAAATTGAGAATGGAAATGGGGAATGTGTCAAAGAGACAACAACCCGACCACAGAACAGACAACAACAGAAGGTCACCAACAGGTCTTCAATACAGCGAGAAATTCCCGCACCCGGAGGCGTCCTTAAGCTGGCCCCTAAACAAATATATATACTAGTTCAGTGATAATGGACGTCATACTTAAGTAGGTTTGACAACCGAGAAATCGAAAAATAACGGAAATTCGGGACTGGGTGACATTTTTCAAAAAATTTAGTTAAGTACCTTGTGTTATATTAAGGTATATAGGAAATTTTTTTTTCTGAGACAAGTGCCTGTGGATATATTCCTTGTTTATAGAGCATGCACATGCGCAGTAATTCAGTCCTGTTCAGCGCTGATAGTTGGTCATGTGGATTGTATTACGCCTGGCCCTAGTATAAGATTGGGTCAGGATGCCAGGCTATATATTCCGCTGATCTACTAACCCGAATAATTCAGTCGTTATATTCCGCTGATCTACGATTACTCCATTAACAAGTAGGAGAGATCGATTACGGGGAGGGACTGAATTATTCGGGTTAATACAATGTTTACAAAAATGCATTATCTGTAGTTTATAACTTCTGACAATCTAGGCACACCTCCAGCAAGGCACCCCACAAGAGTCGTGTCTATTTATAATTGTTTTAATTTTCAACAAGAATTTTTTTTTTTTAAAGCATGGGTGTATAACTGACGCACACTCTTAAAGTACATCCATTTTATATCAATCAATATCTAAAAATACCGCATTTCCAATACTAATTAACAACCACATGCACACATATTACCTTAAATTAGGGTAGAGCGAAGCACTCCATAGCTTTTTAGAAAGCTCAAACTTGTGTATTAGTTAGAACCACTATATTCATAGCAAAAATTCAATAGGACAAAAAGCCCCACTGACAACCGGCCCCACACTAAATCGCCCCACTTTTTTACCAACTCGCCCCACTTTTAAAAACATCGCCCCAAACTGGTCTACCAACTCGCCCCACTTTTTAAAAAATCGCCCCACTTGTGATCACTTGTGAAAAGGGGTTAAATCCCGTTAATTTTTCTCCTGTCGACTCGCCCCACTTAATGAAAAAGGTGAAATGTTGAAGAATATAGATAAATAGTGGCATACATATAGAAGGTAGTGATAGAAAAACATGGAATTGTGTAAGTTATTAAGGGTGGAATTAGACATGTCGACATGCATAGTGTTAAATAGGCGATATATATAACAGGGTTTAATTATCATAGATACATGGTAAGATATAAATATATACATATATATATATATAATATGTAAAGCAAAATATTGTCCAATGAAAAAATGTTCTACAGAAACAAATTTTCAAACTGCAAAAATCAGTCAAAATATGTATTTCAGGGGCAATAACTCAAAAACAGGTGGTTGCATAATTTTTAGAGTGAATACTTCTTGTCATGCTGAATCCTTTTTGAAGTTAATCTTTAAACCAAGCTCCAATAAATATGGTAATAGCACAGTGAAAATACTCCTATACTGTAAACTTGGTAATTCCATTTCAGGGGCAAAAACTTTATTCATTGACCTTAGATTAAAGGGTGAATAGAAATTTCTGGTGATCTTTTTGGCACTGAACACTTTTATCCTAGCTCCTAGCTATGGTTTTTAAAACAATGGAGAGGAGCCTTGGCGGCCAAGTTGCTTAAGTAATTGTTGTATCATGTTAATATAACAACAACTGAATCTGTATAATTTCAATTTTCTTCAGCAGTCAGTTAACTGAATTAACTTTTCATTGTCCAGTATCATAAATGTTCACAAATTTCTTCTCTATAAAGCAAATGTTCACAATTTTCTTCTCTATAAAGCAAATGTTCACAAATTTCTTCTCTGTAAAGCAAATGTTCACAAATTTCTTCTCTATAAAGCAAGTGTTTACATGAATTGTTCATTAATTACTGTTTTATAAATGTCTACTACACATTTATCGAATGTATAAGCAACCACATAGTTGAGTAGAATGACAGTTTAATGCAATAATTTTTTTTTCAACATTTATCCCTTTGCATAAATTAATGATTTACAAATTTTGATAAATTTGTACTTAGTATATTAGAAACAAATGAAATCCTAAGAAATCAAAAATGTTAGATTTATGCATGGTTTTTCAATTTGGAGAACTTCCAAGTAATTATATTATAGCAAAATGTTTGGTATTTGTACAGAAAAAAGTCAATGACTATTGGATGAGATAAATACATGCACACGTATAAAAATTGCGGTTTTATCCAACGCAATCATAGGTTTGAACGTTGTTTTATATATGAATATATGCACATCATTAGAGTTTATTATACAATTGCGAGAAGTGACAGCAAGGATTTTAACATTCAAAACAGCAAGTTAAAATTAATAATTCTGTAGGAAGAGAAATGTGGCATGGAACTTGTGGTCTTCAAAACTCCTTTATTTTACATCTATATTAAAACAATGGCTTTTGATTTTATTCAAAAACAAATATTTCAAGGTAAGTATCAGGAGTGTTCACATGCAAAGTGCACATGACTCTCAACTGATACAATGAGCATTCAGGTAGTAGAGGTGCTAAAATTTAATGTCTCCAATCATAACAGACTTGAAATGAATGGAATCCTACTCTTCTTCCATAGCAAAATGGTTGACCAATCACCAAGGGTCTTTCTTCTTTATGGAAGTCGAAGTAAAGATTTTCAAATTTCTTTACCTCTGCTACCCTTAATCCTGTGTACCTATAAAGAAGAAACTTTTGTAAAGAAGCTTTCTTCTATACAGGTAATACTGGATATCAGGAGTCTTGAAGCCAACTTATTTCTATTCCTACTTATGAAAAGGCAAATCTGTTGGAGTGGAAACCCATTTTTCCTTTAAAACAACTCCATGCACATTTGAGGTTGCATTTTCAGCAACCGCAAATGTGCCATATTTTTCAGCGGGTTTAATTTTCATCGTTTCAAACAAAGCTTGTTTTGGCACATAAAATAATCAATACATTGAATCATTGTGTTTCAATGGTCACATATTTTCTAACTGAACAGAATAAAGATGCACGAATCTAATGTATTTTTCTTCTTCTATTGAATGCATATGTATTTATTCAATATTTAAGCTGCTATATATAACTGTATTATGTATTTTATTTTGTTTGTATTTTTCTTTTTCTTTTCCAAGATGTTAGAGTCTGATTTTAGATCATTAAAAGGAGCATGCAATGACCTTGCGTTGTTGAAAACTACTTTAAAATAATTACTTGATAAGTTATACAATGGCTTAAAGCACAACTGAAGAGTTGCATCTGTCCTTAGCTGGGGTAATTCTTGTCTAACACACTCAGCTACAGCTATTGTTTCTTGATTGAGATCTAATATCTGTAATCCAGTTAAAGATTTTACTCTGCTAAGTGCAACATAGTGAATATGTGGAATTTTCCCTTTACGTTTTGATTTCAGACTAACAACAACTTCTTGTAATGTATCACCTTGCGATTTATGAAGAACTATAACATAATTGGTCTTGTCTATTCTTTAAAATTTTAATTTTTGTGATTAGTTGTGTATTATATATAAAAGCTATATATAGTTGCCATTTGTTGATAGACCTCTTATTGGCAGTCAAATCACAGATCTCTAATTTAATACCAAACTGCTTTTATTAGAAGATTTCTTGTTTTAATTTAGTAATGTACTTTCTAAAACATATAGTTTTAAAAGTTTTAAAAATATCTCCTGTCTTACACAATTGTAATAATATTCATGTGCATAAATCTATTGTCTAATACTTTTGTCAACTCTATTAAGTTAAGAAGACTCTTTAAATATCACTATTTTGAACTGTAAGAGCATGCACTTATTCAAAATGGTGGACATTCTACTCCATTGTACTTACCAAAATATGTTATCCAAATTATGTGTAAACACCAATCTTCCTAAATCCAAGAGTCATGTCAACTGAAGGCTATCATCTGCACTATCCAGTGTCAATAGAATTAATTGGAACTTTTGGATCTAAATCCATTGTAAAATTCAAATTACTTTGTTCATGATAGAAGACATCTTTGTTTGTTGTATGCATGTTCATGTCCAGTTCAAATTTTGAATATGTTGATCAAGGTTGCTTAGGTATTGTGACATTGTGATCCCTTTGAAATTTGCCTCTAATTATAAATATCAATTGCCTAAATCTTGAATATTTGTTATATATTATAATAAAAAATAATTATATATATATTTTTATCTTTGATGTTATAATGGAAATATATACAAAGAAGAAATACTCTACCCTTAATTTGGCCTCAAACTCTATGTACATTAATTTATGGTACTTCCTGTCTTTGCCACTACACAGAGATAAATGAAACCAGATGGCACATTACATTTCTATCACCAGCTCATATTACTAATTGAGATGAGAAGGATAATTTGTGTATACATAATTTTAAGATAATGATACTAGAAATTAAACAAAATGCAACTTGCAGGTGAGGCTAAATTCATAACTTTTCATTTCTGTTTTTCCAGCTGCTGGACGAAGAGGAAACTGAATTCTTTCAAAAGTCCTATATTTATAAGTAAACGACCTTTTGATGTCAAAAATTGGAGTCCATGTTTTTTCAACATCTTTTCCATACAAATGTGAATATTTTTTTCTATTGTTCTCCAATTCTGGCATCCTCAAACTTAACCCAGATGATACTTGGTCTTAAAGATATAGTTTTGCACTCAATCAATTTAAGTTCAAAAATGTACATGTTCTCTATTAGGTATTCTTCTTAAGTTTGTTCGATAGGATCTACATGTACTAGTGATATATCAATGATATTGTGTACAAAAATGCATTGCTATCAGTTCATATCAGTTTGTTGACTATTATGAGGCCCTGCCCCCTTGGTCAAGGTCATGTCCAGTGACTTTGAATGAAGTAGCAATTTTTATGGCCCCACAACAAAGATGTCAGGGCCATATAGTTTTACACTTGTCCGTCATTCCGCAAAATACCATTATACAGACTTTTTTCTAACCGCCTTCAGATATTGGGCTAATTTTTGGTATACATGTCAGTTAACCATGACGAGTTACAGATCAGGTTTTAAGTTTGGTTTCACTCCGCTAATTTTTGTCGAAATTACGGGCTTTGGACTTTGATAAATTGTTGAAAATCACAGTTATACGGTCTTTTTTCTAAACGCCTTTAGATATTGGGCTGATTTTTGGTATGATAGTTAACCATGATGAGTTACAGATCACGTTTAAGTTTAGTTCCACTCTGCTGATTTTTGCCGAAATTAAGAGTTTAAGACTTTGAAAATCACAGTTATACAGACTTTTTCTAAACACCTTCAGATTTTGAGCAGATTTTTGATATGTGAGACTACCATCATGTTTGTGTCCACATGTGTTGCTGAAATTGCAGATTTTTCAACTTTTTCAGACAGGGCCATCGCCACATCTAGTTAATGTTAAATTTTCTACCTAGGTCAGTTTGATAAGAACTACATGTGATAGATCAATGATATTTTGTATGAAGTTGCAATACTATCATTACATTTTGACGCCCTGTCCCCTACAACATGATCCAGTGACTTTGAATTAATTAGCATTTTTGAAATTATTCAATGTTAAGTTTTCTGCATAACTTAGATTGAACATATTTACAAGCATAAAACTGTTTTGAACAACAATTTGTATTGACTGATTTCAAATGTCAAAGTTCAAACTTCTGTACACATAGATATGAATGAAGTATTGTTAAAGGTTTAAACTAAATTTTACTCTTTATTAACATTAGTGCATTAATGTTATCACCTTATATAATTGAAACTCTTGTTTACTTAATTTAGAAAGTCTGTTATAATAAATTATATAGATATTTTCGGCAATACTGCTTAAATATACACAAATGCACCAGCAGTACCAAGCTAAGTAAAGCTAAGTACATTTTTTTGTACATTAAAAAAAAAACACAACATAATATTGATCATGATAAAAAAGGGCATAACATAACTTTTCCTTATTTAACCAAAGGCAACATGTTTGGCAACTACAATTGCACTTTGACTGTTTTGACTGTTTTTACCAAGTTTTAATGTTGATGTTCTTACTGTTTTTATCAAATTTTAAATGGGAATGTTTTTACCAAATTTTAATAGGGAATGTTTTTACTGTTTTTATCAAATTTTAATGGGGAATGTTTTTACTGTTTTTCAAATTTTAAAGGGGGGTGTTTTTACCAAATTTTTATGGGAAATGTTTTTACTGTTTTTACCAAATTATAATGGGGAATGTTTTTACTGTGTTAACCAAGTTTTTATCGGGATGTTTTTACTGTTTTTATCAATTTTAACTGAGGATGTTTTACTGTTCAAATTTTAGATGGGGATGTTTTTACTGATTTTATCAAATTTTAATGGGAAATGTTTTTACTGTTTTTTATCAAATTTTAATGGGAAATGTTTTTACTGTATTAACCTAATTCTAATGGGGAATGTTTTTACTGTTTTTACCAAGTTTTAATGTTGATGTTTTTATCAAATTTTAATAGGGAATGTTTTTACTGTTTTTATCAAATTTTAATGGGAAATATTTTTACTGTTTTTATCAAATTTTAAAGAGGGATGTTTTTACTGTTTTTTCCAAATTTAAATTGGGAATGTTTTTACTGTTTTTACCAAATTTTAATGGGCATGTTTTACTGTTTTTACTAAGTTTTAAATGGGGATGTTTTTACTGTTTTTACCAAATTTTAATGGGAAATGTTTTACTGTTTTCATCAAATTTTAATGGGGAATGTTTTTTACTGTTTTAATAAAATTTTAAAGGGGGTGTTTTTACCAAATTTTTATGGGGAATTTTTACTGTTTTTACCAATTTTAATGGGGAATGTTTTTACTGTTTTAACCAAGTTTTAATGGGGATGTTTTTACTGTTTTTTTCAATTTTAACTGGGGATGTTGTACTGATTTTATCAAATTTTAAATGGGGATTTTTTTACTGATTTTATCAAATTTTAATGGGGAATGATTTTACTGTTTTTTATCAAATTTTAATGGGATTTTTTTTTTACTGTTTTATCAAATTTTAACTGGGGAAAGTTTTAACTGTTTTTACCAAGTTTTAATGTTGATGTTTTACTGGTTTTTTAATATAAAATTAAAACGGGAGATTTTTTTGATATTTTAAACAAAATTTTATTTGGGGAGATTTTATTGTTTTATCAAATTGTTAAACAGGATATTTTATCTTTCTTATTATCAATAGTTTGAAATAAAACATGGCTGTTTAAGGCATGTCGATGTCAAATCAGACACTTTAAAACTGGTACTCTGAAAGGAAGAGACAGGTGTCTTACTGTGGGCATTTGTCTTGGTGAACTAGCACCTTAAAGTCCAGATAACCCACAGGCCAGCTGGCTAGTACAAGCAGACAGGTACTTTTGTACCATTTGGCATTTTTAAAACTTTTGGCAATTTTTACTTTTGGACTTTTACTTTTTTCTATTGTAATTTTTTTTTAATTGTTTTCAAAAATTATTAACACCCTTCAGTTGAATACAATTTTTGGCTGCATAATGGTTATCAAATGATAATTTCTTTTTTTTAAAATTACATCAGTGATCGGGAAGGACGTGCGCCCTGCGCCTATAGCGCATATCGATCAGAAATGGCGCATAGAGTGACAAATGTAAGCGCCCACGTGGCGCACGATATTATTCACTTTGTTTCGAAACGTTTAGATATCGTCAAATGGATTTCCGATCGTGTTCCGTGCCGCCATGTGTGTGTACACAACTGTGTAATGTTCCTCCAATGCTAGGATGTTTTCCTATTGTAATAATAGAACCATGCGGTATAGCTGATTACCCAAAAAACGTAATTGACCATCATTCATGATATAACTTTTTATAAAAAACTTTTAAATTTGTGAAATTTGGCTAGTACAGACCAGATTTATCTCTAATTATAATCTTTTAAGTTAGTTTAGCTTGCTATTATTTCGATTGAAAAACCCAAAAGCCTTTTTATGAATATAGTTTTTGTCTCCATAAAAGGCGCTTAACTATCCTTGTCATTTTTTGGTCTTTGGCTCGTTTTGACATTTTGTAAACATGCCTTCAGCGAATTGTTGTTTTGTTCTATCAATTTATGACACTCTCTACTGTTATTCTTGTCATCGTGATGAAGTAATAATAATACAAGAAGTGCAGAGGAAATGCCAGAAATGTCCTCTAATACGGAACGTCTGGAATAAGTATGGTATCGACGAAGACCCAAATTTAATGTAAAAAAATCATGACCATGAAGAAGGCAACAGTACCAGTTTAAACATTGTAAATAAAGGTTATCTTAAATATTGTCCGGTTTGGAAGAAGTTATTGTATATTCATTGAAATTGGAATTACAAAATCACAGGAACAATATCCATGATATTATCTAAAATCATAAAGCTAAGTACCACCACCTCTTTGCTGAAATATACACTTTTTTTTTTACTGTAGTCAATTCAAATGGCCCATTATTTTTTAAAATGGCCCATTGAATTTATTTTTGGGGGGCCCTGGGCCCATACAGAAAAAATCCTTCCAGGTCACTGCATCACACATTTCGGCTTAATGTAACTTTGGCTGTTACCTTAGATTTCAAGAAATGATATATATATGATAACCATTTCACATTGAAAATGAAAACTACAATTTAAAATTGGCTCAAAACTAAAAAAATATTTCCATATTTCATCTCAAAATGTTTTGATCTTTTATACATTGAAATTTTTATTCTTCCTTGCCTGGTACTTCTTGATTAAAAATCTGTTTATTGACTAACACATTTTATATAGGGTATCGAACACAAAGAGTCTAGGCTAATAAAGGTGGATGAGGTTGGTATGGATTTGATAGCAATGGAGAATGGTAGAATAAAGACAAATTAAGAGGGTGAGTGGTATGTAAAGATGTATGTTCTATAGGGAGAAAAAAAAAAGAATTGTGAGGGTGAATTATATTGAGAGAGGTATGTAAAGAAATAAGATTGAGAGGGAGTGAAAATGTGAGAAAATGTTACTTTCTTTGTTAGAGCTTGATCTAGTACTGGTCTAATGGAAGTGTAGTTTTCTCTTTTCTCTCTTGTAGTTTCTATTTTCTTTAGAAAATTGATAACATTTAACTTCTAAAATTACTGCAGTCTGAAAATTTACAAGTTAACAGCCTTTCTTGTTAGTGATTATGTGCTGCTTATATATAAACATTGTAGCACTTCACAGTGACTAGATAGGGTTGCAGCTTTTCAACAATTTTTGCAGCATATGCAGTAATAAACACTTTCTTTCAATCTGAGAAATTTTGCTTTCCAGTCTTTTGAAATGCCTGCTCAGCATATTTGTATAACATTTTTGTCTTTGTTTTTTTGAAAGATGTTGTTCTTTCGTTGGTCTTTCTTTTTCTTTGACCATTTTTTCCCCAAGGGATCTTGGTTTGATTATTGTCATTTTGCCATCGCTTGAAATTGACACTTTGTTGTCTTTAGGGACGAACCTCCTAAATCTGTTAAACAGTCTTTGTCTCTCCTGGCTGGTTTTGTTTATCCAAATAGTCTTAGAAATGTTAAAATATTTGTGGGTATCCGCCAATCTATACAATAATGAAATTATGTCATCAGCAGTTAAAAGGCCAGAGTTCCCAAAGATGGAGTCCAAAATGACATCTCGGTCTTTCTTATCGACAGCGACGTCTATCAATTTCTGTTATGCGTTTTGTCTTAAATGGCGTTTACATAAAATTTTTCCAGAGTGAGGAAATGCATCTGTAACTGCGTTTATCAAACCTATTTCCTCATCGGTCCCAAACACCAGTTGTGAAGTGTAAATACCGCGGATTTAACTTTTAGATGATTGAAGAAATTAATGAAGCATTCAAAGTCACTATTGTCATGTATAAATACGGGTCCGAGGGGTTCTGAGGTTGTTTCCATATTTACTGCGGTTTGTTTAAAGCATAACGCGGTCACGTGCATGTCGCATAAGTTAAAATGTTTTATCGATCCCTACTATATAGATTGTCAAGAACAGCACAATGTTTTAATGTCTTCTAACTGCTGTTCAGTGTACAGAATTAGACAAGGGCTTTGCCATGGTCTCTGATGATGGACTTAACAATCGAATCTTGTTCGGACAGTTTTTTGTCTATTTCATTGTTGTGGTCTGCTATATTACCTCTACTCATATATTGTCCACAATCGTTTTTTCGTTGATTCTTTTTGTCTCTGTACTTCTTATCATGAACCTGTCTCCTACTTGTTGGCCCACTTAATTCGTCATGTTTCAATGTCAGTTTGTTATTAACATTCAAAGGCGTTTCTTTTTGCAGCAGGTTGACATCTCAGTCATAACAGTGGCTGGTGTGCGAAGATATTCAGTATCTTTTTTGGTATTACCATGTGCCGAACGAGTAATATCTTTAATTAACATTCTTTAATATTGTTAAAAGTAGTATAACACCATAAAAAGTAGCATAACACCATAAAAAATCTTGTTATCGGGATATATCAGTTTGTTTTTGGGATATTACGTTGTTCTTGTATTTCTCGGGAAATCGTGGCAAAATAGGGGTACAGCAGTCAACATTGTGTTATAATCTTAATCACTATAACAAAAAAAATATGTTACAAGGAAACACAACTAGAGGCTCCAAGGAGCCTGTGTCGCTCACCTGATATTTTTATTTACAATTGATGCATGAAATAATGCATAATGCAACCGTTATACTTTTTCTTTAATTTCAGAGATATAAGTCAAAACTGCATTTTCCCCTATGTTCTATTTTTAGACATATCTGCCATGTTGGTTGGCAAGCAGGATCATCGAACACATTTTTTTAAAACTAGACACCCTAATGCTGATTGTCGACAAGTTTGGTTAAATTTGTCTCAGTAGTTTCAGAGGAGAAGTAGTTTTAAATTTAAAAAAAAAAAATTCAAAAGTGACTATAAAGAGCAATAACTCCTTAAGGGTCAATTGATAATTTTGGTCATGTCGACTTATTTGTTGATCTTACTATGCTGAACATTATTAGTGTTTACAGTTTATCTCTATCTATCATAAAATTTAAGATAATAACCAAAAACTGCAACAACAAAAATGTCCATGAAATTACCAATTCAGGGGCAGCAACCCAACAACGGGTTGTACGATTTGTCTGAAAATTTCAGGACAGATAGATCTTGACCTGATAAACATTTTAACCCAATGAGATTTGCTCTTAATGCTTTGGGTTTAGAGATATAATCCAAAATCTACATGTTACCCCAATGTTCTATTTTTAGCCATGACAGCCATCTTGGTTGATAGGACGGGTCATCGGAACCATTTTAAAACTAGATACCCAAATGTAGTTGTGGTTAAATTTGGCCCTGTCGGTTTCTGAGAAGATTTTTGTACAAGTTAACGGGCAAAGACGGACGACGGATGCCAAGTGATGAGAAAAGTTCACTTGGTACATTGGGTCAGGTGAGCTAAAAAGGCAAAATATAGACAAAGCACATTAAAAAATGAACGAAGGAATAAATGATCTTTATTTCAAGAGAATAATCCCATTAGTTAAAACTAATCCTCCTGAGAGTCCTCATAATAGTAATAACATAATTCATTAAGTACTTACAATAGTATAATTTTGCTTAATGTCCATTGGCAAATACTACATGTATGTTCAGGACGAGAACAATTTAACAATGAATACAATAGGTAGGTCCTGTAACAGCTTCCATCCGGGGTGAAAAAAGGTCAATGAAACTTGGTGTGCCACTGAACAATAAAAGTATATTGAATATAGGGACAGAAATTTGCCTTACAACAGGCTCAGACAAAAGACCACGGACGGCTCCTCAAAGAGTTGTTGCAATGGTTCTTAACCTGCAGAGAGCGTGGCACTCTCTCTACACGAGGCATCGGATATAACGTCACCACTCTGACATTTGTTGAAAATTATACAACTAGACCAATCAAACGGACGTCCAATTTTAGCAAGGGTTTACTGCTAGTTGGAAAAAGAAAAAAAATGTGACCGTAATTCTATTCCCACTTGCATTTTAAATATATATTAAAACTCATTTGACCTTGTTCATCGAATGACTAAGAACAGGTAATGCAACTTACGATTATTAAAGTTGGTTGGTAGATATGTATTGGTGAAAATAATGGGAAAATACCCAAACAAAATATAGAAAATCTGATTGAGATGTCGAGTAGCGAACATTTTGTCAAACTAAATGTACTTTTTAAGTCTTGTCGAATAACTAACATGGCGATACGCAACTTTGTGTTTCTCCAAAAGAAGGGAAATAAGAAAGTTAAGACTCCAATTAGGCTTTACTGAATAAAACAATTGTATGTGAGATGCCATATATCTGTATTCTTTAATTGTTATGCTATTTTCTCTATTCGTTATACAGTTTGCCATTATTCGCTATAACCTTTCTATTACGGCAGCTATTTACCTTTGTCGGCCCTATTGGGGTGTCGGACCAGTGGGGTGTCGGACTAATGGGGTGTCGGACCAATTGGGTGTCAGACTAATGGGGTGTCGGAATATCGGGGCGACCCCGTGATTAATATTTAGCATTGCTATAAGTAATCGGGTGTTTATCCATTTACAATTTTATATATTAGAATTTATGTGTTGTATATTTGACTTTTGCCGAATCAAAATAAAGTTTTCTTATCTGATCTTAAAGCTGTGTAATTGAAAATGTTATGTTGAATAGCTAGTGATTTTGAAACGGTGATCTGACACCTACATGTCTAAGCCTAACTTACGGCCCTGTAATTGTGGCGAAACGACTCTTAGTGCGAACGAGAATCGGGGCGAAATCACCTGAATGTGGATGATAAAGATAAACTGGTCCGCCGTTTCAACTATAGCTTGTCAGTGTAGCGATAAGTGAACACAACAGGGGTCCAGTTTATGATAAAGAATGGCGGAAAGCATGAGTGGATGTACATACCGGGAAATTTCAATTTCTTCAAGTGTGGGAACAAGATGGTGTTACGCCAGAAAATCGCCTTTTAATTGTAGCCAACAAAAGACACAAATCAATAATAAACTTTAACAAGATTTATTATACACTAGTTTACAAGAAGTATTACACAAATAGAAATGTCAACTTAACTGTCTTAATATGAGCCCAATCTTTTATCTTTTCTTTAACCGGAAATCTTCACGGGAATCCACAGAATATTACGTCCAATAGGTCACAATTTAGTATGATGTTATTAGTAAATAAAAGTGTCAATCCAACTGCTGAGAATGTTGATGTCTATCGATGTCTAAGTCTATGTCTAAATCTCTATCTCTCTGTGTCTAACTTTAGGGTCTGCATTTAAATACTCGTAAAGGAAAGTTCTAGATAACTGTAGATGTTTAAATTACGCATCTTTTGTTATGATCATTCTGGAAACGTTATGCAAGTGAAATAGAAAGTTCTAATCATTCCAATGTGTATAATAGGCCACACAAAACAAAATAGGCCAACTAAATAAATATGATAGTTACAATATCATAACACCTCCCCCCTTAAAAAAAGTTTGAGTGTAACAAAATTTTTTCATGAATAATATGTACAAAAATACATAGTATATACATAGTATTTTAATAAGTTCTAGATAAAGCATCTGCTATTACATTATCTTTACCTTTAATATGTTTTACAATAACATTATATTCCTGTAACAATAAACTCCACCTAGTCAATCTCTGGTTCTTGTTTCTCATTTTATGTATGAAGGTGAGAGGATTATGATCAGTATAAACAAGAATAGGATGGACAGTGGGATTTAAATATACATCAAAATGTTGAAGTGCAGACAACAGTGCAAAACACTCTTTTTCAATAGTTGAATAATTTTTCTGAGGTTTATCTAATTTCTTAGAAAAATATGATATAGGTTTCTCAACATTATCATCTGTCTCTTGATATAAAACAGCTCCAACTCCTACATCGCTTGCATTAACGGCAAGTTTAAATTGTTTTTCAAAGTCTGGAGTGATCAGAACTGGACTATTAATTAAAAGTGATTTGCTATTTTCAAAAGCGTTTTGACAATTTTCACTCAAGATGAATTTAGAATCTTTCCGTAAAAGATGAGTCAATGGTCGAACAACAGTAGCAAAATTTGAACAGAATTTCCTGTAAAATCAAATCATGCCTAAATATCTCATAAGTTGTTTTTTATTTGTAGGAGGAGGAAATTTGGTAATTGCATCCACTTTAGCCATAATAGGTTTCACTTGACCTTGGCCAACTGTATGCCCTAAATAATCAACAGTGTCCTGGCAAAATTCACTTTTACCAAGTCAAATTTGATTGTGACAATCTATCAAAAGTATCATATAAATGTGTTAAATGTTCTTCCCAGCTATCACTACATACAATAAGATCATCAATATAAGCGTAACAACAGTCTAAATCTTTTATAACATTATTGATCATTCTTTGAAATGTAGCTGGAGCACTTTTCATGCCAAACGGCATTACAGTATATTGAAATAAGCCATCTGGTGTGACAAAAGCTGATATTTCTCGAGCTCTCTGTGTCAATGGGACTTGCCAGTAACCTTTCAATAAATCAAATTTGCTCACAAATTTTGCTTTTCAAATGTTATCAATGCAGTCGTCTATCCTTGGAATCGGATAGGAATCAGATTTTGAAACAGAATTTACTTTTCTGAAATCAGTTACGAAACGAAAGGTTTTATCTGATTTGGGCACAAGGAGACAAGGAGAACTCCATTCACTGTTACTCGGCTCAATAATATCATTGTCAAGCATATATTTAATTTCTTGTCTCATAAATTCAAGTTTGAGTGGATTGAGCCGGTAAGGATGTTGCTTAATTGGAGAAGCACCACCTACATCGACATCATGACAAACAGCAGTGGTTTTGTTTGGCACATCTGGAAAAAGATTTTTAAAAGAAAATACCAAAGTTTTTAATTTTTCTCTTCGATCAAAAGTCAGATGTGCAAGTTTTAAATCTAAATTTGACAAAATTTCTGAATTTTTCAATCTAACTGTCTCTTCCGTAGTTTTAGAACTAAAAGGTGGTTCAATTATATCTGGTTTGTCATGATTGTTCTCCAATTTAACCATGGCTAAAGTGGCAACTGGTTTACTCTCACCTTCATTAGTACGCTCAAAATATGGTTTTAACATATTAATGTGACACACTCTATTTTGTTTACGCCGACCTGGTGTTTTTACAATATAATTCAAATCATTGATTTTACTCTCTATGGTATAAGGACCACAATATTTAGCTTGTAATGGATATCCAGGGACGGGCAAAAATACAAGTACCTAATTATCACCAGACTCAAAAAATCTGTCCCTGGCATCTTTGTCATACCATATTTTCATCTTATTCTGAACAGTTTTTAAATTGTTCTGAGCAATTTGACAAGCAGTATACAATTTTTCTTTAAATCTAGATACATAGTCTAGAAGATTCAAGTCAGTGTGTTCAGTAAGCCACTTTTCCTTAATCAATTTTAAAGGTCCCCTTACAGTATGACCAAATACCAACTCAAAGGGACTCAAACCAAGAGATTCTTGAAAAGCCTCTCGGACCGCAAAAAGTAAAAAGTGAACACCATCATCCCAGTCCCTATCAAATTGAAGACAAAAAGTTCTAGTCATGTTCTTCAATGTTTGATGAAAACGTTCTAAGGCACCTTGAGATTCTGGATGATTAGCACTTGACCTATACTGAGCAATCCCTAACTGGTACACGACTTGCTGAAATAAACCTGACATAAAATTTGAACCCTGGTCGGATTGTACAGACTTCGGAAGTCCTACTAGCGTGAAAAATTTGATAAGAGCTTTGACAATAGTTGATGTCTTGATATTCCTTAGCAGAATAGCCTCTGGAAAGCGAGTGGAGGTACACATGATTGTCAATAAATACGCATTTCCGGTCTTGGTCTTCGGTAAAGGTCCAACGCAATCAATGAGTACTCTGCTGAAAGGTTCTTCAAAGGCTGGAATAGGCAGAAGTGGTGCTGGTGGTATTTTCTGGTGGGGCTTACCAACAACCTGGCATATATGGCATGATTTACAGTATTCTGCGACATCACTTCTTAGTCTTGGCCAGTAGAAATGCTGTAAGATCTTAAGGCAAGTCTTCCTTATGCCTAAGTGTCCAGCCAAGGGGGTGTCATGGGCAAGACCATTAATGTCTTGCCTATAGACTTTAGGCACCACCACTTGGTATACCACTCTCCATTCCTCCTCTGGGGTAGCATCAGGGGGCCTCCACTTTCTCATTAAAATGTCGTCTTCATGGTAATAGCATTCGGCCACTTTGTCTGCTTCTTCCTGTGGTTGAGCCCTCTTGCAAAGCTGAAGAACCTCAGGGTCTTTATTTTGTTCTTCGACAAATTTTCTTCGGTCTAATGAATGGCTGTTTACGTCTGGCCAAGGCATAATTACATTCTTGCTAATACTAGGTGGTCTTATTACGGCCTTCTCTGAGCTACCGGGACCTTCAATGTCGGCTAGAAAGGTGTCAGAAAGGTCCATGTAATCAAACTGGTCTTCTTGCAAATCCTGATTTTGTTGTTTTCTAGCCATCGCCCTAGTAACGACACAAGCTGGATACAGTTCAGCATCATCTTCAGGTGATTTAACATCCACCACCGGTTCACTGGTAACAATTGGTTCAGCAACCACTTTGTTCCTAGCTAGATCATTTCCTAGCAATAATGAGACACCCTCAACAGGGAGATTAGGACGAACACCCACAACAACTGGTCCAGTAATCAAATCTGACTTCAGATAAATACGATGGAGGGGAACGTCTATACAACCTAACTCCACACCTTGTAACAAAACGGAGGCACCAACAGAAGTCTCCTCGGACAAAGGCAACACACCTTCTAACAATAAAGATTGAGAAGCTCCAGTGTCCCGTAAAATCTTAATAGGCTGAGGAGTACTATTATCAACAATAGAAACAAACCCATCAGACATAAAAGGTTCATAATCCTCCATGTAATCACAAAAACTGGACTTCAAAGCCTGACTCACAGGACATTCCAACGTATTGGTAACAAGGGGGTGTCGTACAAGCACTGGTCTTGGGCTTATTATCTCTTTCATTCTTCTTCTGGAGTTTAAAACAATCAGCCATCAGGTGACCATTCATCTTACAATAAGCACAAGTCAGTGACTTCTTCTCAAAAGTATCAAATTTGGACTAGACATATTATAACTAGACTGACTCTTATTCTGTACAACAGGCTTACTTTCAGTACGCTCAGTGCTTTGATTCTTGTAATTTCCACTCGAAGTATTAAAATTTTGACCTTTGAAACTTCTCTTATGTGAAAGGGTATAATTATCGGATATAACAGCTGCATCTTGTAATGTCTCAACAATTTTGTCATCAAAATGTGTTTTTAAGTCTAAATGAACACACTGCTTGAACTCTTCTAATAACATCAATTGTCTTAAATTATCAAATTTTTATCTATTTTCTTTGACATAAGCCATTTATCAAATAGATCTTCTTTTTCCCTACCAAATTCAACATAGGTTTGTGAATCAAACTTTTTATAAGACCTAAATTTCTGTCTATATGCTTCTGGCACTAGATCATAAGCTTTCAAAACTTACTTTTTAACCGTGTCATAATCAGAACTATTTTCTGATGAAAGTGCTGAGTAAATTTCAGCGGCCTTGCCCTCAAAAACACTTTGCAGCATCGTAGTCCAAAAAGGCTTCGGCCATTTCAAATTATGAGAAATTTTCTCAAACTGTGGAAAAAATTTATCAACTGTTTTTTCACAAAATTTGGGAACCAAACGTATATTTTTTGCTGAATCAAAATTAAAATGTTCTGATTTTGATTGGAATTTAGTGTTGCTTTCTTCTTTTGCCATTTCAGTTTTCATTTTCTCAATCTCTAACCTTTCTCTCATTTCAAGTTCTGCCTGTTTTAATTTAAAGTCATCTTCTTTTCTTTCTCTTTTTCTTTCATCTTCTCCACCTCTAACCGTTCCTTCATTTGAAGTTCTGCCTGTCTTTCTTCTTTTTCCAATTGTTTTATTTTGAGTTCATGTTCTAATTCAAGCTGTTTTAATTTGATAGCGTCAACATTTTCGACCTTTAGTTCAAGAGCCTCTTCACCTAAAATTTCTGCGTCAACTAATTTGTCTATTACCAAATTTTTTATAATTTGTTTTCTCATAGATACTCTAAAGTCTAATTTCAGATGTTTAGCAACACTAATTCCTCTTTCTTTAAATTATCAAACCCTCCAGGTCTGGCGTTTCAAAATTTACGGCATCAAATGCCATTTTGTAGAATTTTGTTGGCTAGTTCTAATAAAAATACTGAAAAAATTTAAATAAGATATTAACGTTATCCCGGACACAAGCCCCAATTTCTGCCAGAAAATCGCCTTTTAATTGTAGCCAACAAAAGACACAAATCAATAATAAACTTAAACAAGATTTATTATACACTAGTTTACAAGAAAGTATTACACAAATAGAAATGTCAACTTAACTGTCTTAATATGAGCCCAATCTTTTATCTTTTCTTTAACCGGAAATCTTCACGGGAATCCACAGAATATTACGTCTAATAGGTGACAATTTAGTATGATGTTGTTAGTAAATAAAAGTGTCAATCCAACTGCTGAGAATGTTGATGTCTATCGATGTCTAAGTCTATGTCTAAATCTCTATCTCTCTGTGTCTAACTTTAGGGTCTGCATTTAAATACTCGTAAAGGAAAGTTCTAGGTAACTGTAGATGTTTAAATTACGCATCTTTTGTTATGATCATTCTGGAAACGTTATGTAAGTGAAATAGAAAGTTCTAATCATTCCATGAGTATCAATGATTGTTCCAGTGAATTCTAAACTGCATAGTTGTAACACAATGTGTATTATTTTGTACACAATGTGTATAATAGGCCACACAAAACAAAATAGGCCAACTAAATAAATATGATAGTTACAATATCATAACAATGGAAAGAAATAAACGTCAACACATAGGTCTATGTCTAAATCTCTATCTCTCTGTGTCTAACTTTAGGGTCTGCATTTAAATACTCGTAAAGGAAAGTTCTAGATAACTGTAGATGTTTAAATTACGCATCTTTTGTTATGATCATTCTGGAAACGTTATGTAAGTGAAATAGAAAGTTCTAATCATTCCATGAGTATCAATGATTGTTCCGGTGAATTCTAAACTGCATAGTTGTTAAACACAATGTGTATTATTTTGTACACAATGTGTATAATAGGCCACACAAAACAAAATAGGCCAACTAAATAAATATGATAGTTACAATATCATAACAATGGAAAGAAATAAACGTCAACACATAGGTCTATGTCTAAATCTCTATCTCTCTGTGTCTAACTTTAGGGTCTGCATTTAAATACTCGTAAAGGAAAGTTCTAGATAACTGTAGATGTTTAAATTACGCATCTTTTGTTATGATCATTCTGGAAACGTTATGTAAGTGAAATAGAAAGTTCTAATCATTCCATGAGTATCAATGATTGTTCCGGTGAATTCTAAACTGCATAGTTGTAACACAATGTGTATTATTTTGTACACAATGTGTATAATAGGCCACACAAAACAAAATAGGCCAACTAAATAAATATGATAGTTACAATATCATAACAATGGAAAGAAATAAACGTCAACACAGGTATCTCACTATCATTAGTTGACATATTGCAAACGGGATTTTTTTTACACCAGTTGTCATTTCATACATTTAGACCGGCTTCTTTTTATATACCTGGCATACATGTATGATGTATAGAAAGTACATTTATTTTCGCTTTATTTAACAATTATTTCTACGTTTTGAGTAGCAGAACATTCACTTATATCTAATATTATTATAACACTGCTAAAAAGGACTCTGGAGGGGAAATCAATTGAACTTGTCGACCACAATACTCGTATACAGTACTAGGCTAGCATTGACAGTGGGTCTCATTGGGGTCTAAGCAAACTAATGGAACATGTCATAACAAAGCACTTAATTAACCACCTAGAAAAACAAGCATTCTGTGAGTATTGCATGGCAATACATAGTCCCCTACCGGTTAAAAATTCATAACTTGGAACAAAATTCTATCTTGATCTATAACTTGTCAAGGTGTAAACTATATAACAAATACATATATGTATCAAGTCAATATCTTCAAGCATGACGAAAAAAAGTGTTTAAAACTGATTATTTTAGTGAATTTTCTAAGTCCAAGGACCATAAGTCTGCACAAAATCAATAAACCGGAACAAAATTCGAACTTGATCTGTAACTTGTCATGATAAAACTATTTACATTGTACCAAATATCAAATCAATATTTTGAAGAATGACAAAAAAAAGTGCGGAAAACTGATTATTTTAGTGAATTTTCTAAGTCAAAGGACCATAACTCTGCAGGAAATCATCAGACCGGAACAAAATTCGAACTTGATCTGTAACTTGTCATGATAAAACTATATACCAAATATCAAATCAATATTTTGAAGAATGACCAAAAAAAGTGCGGAAAAGTGATTATTTAAGGGAATTTTCTAAGTCAAAGGACCATAACTCTGCACGAAATCATCAGACCGGAACAAAATTCGAACTTGATATGATAAAACTATATACCAAATATCTAATCAATATTTTGAAGAATGACAAAAAAAAACTGATTTGCCGGACTGACGGATGGACAGACGGACAGACAGACGGACGGAGTGCAAACCTAAAGTCCCCTTCGACTTCGTCGGTAGGGGACTAAAAACCCGACCTCCAGCACGGCTTCAGACACTCTTGATCATGTGAAACAACTTCTATTTATCATACAAGAACCGGTAGGTCTTTTCATCACCGAACACCCCAAAAATTTATTTTTAACTTTTATCCTTATAAATGTGACCTAAATATAACATTTAAGATATTAATTCAACAAATAATAAGATTAACAGACCAAATATCTACATCGAACAGAAAAGGAGAGTCTATAACACCACAACTCCGCAAACCACCACTGCCACTGGACACTTCAAATATATTTTCTTCTTTTATAGAATATTTGTACCAATAATAAGACATTAGCCCTACTAATTATGTATATCTTTGAATTTTATTTGATATATATATATAAACACACACATCTTTATCCGGAAAAATAGTGATGAATCCGGAGAAGTTTTTCTTTATATTGATTGTATTGATTATCGACTTTAACATCAAAATGATGCACATAAATATCTAAAAATTGATTAAATTATACGTAATTTAATTTATTTTATCGTTTTATTGTATAATATCACTGTTTTTATTAGTGGTTGGTGTTTTTTTGGATGTTCGGCGGTGTCCGGTGGTGTGCGGTGGTGTTCGGTGGTGAAAAGACCCACCCTACAAGAACTAGCTTCAAATTCAGACAATAACACCCAAACAGACCTTATAATTATGGACTTTGCCAAAGCCTTTGACAAATTCCCACACCAAAAACTCTTATACAAACTACATTTCTATGGTATTCAAAATGAAACACTTAACTGAATCTCTGCCTTTTTATCAAACCGCACACAAACAGTTGTCCTGGATGGAGAGTCATCAGATGTTGCTCCAGTTACTTCTGATGTCCCACAGGGAACAGTTTTGTGTCCAGTTCTATTTCTGGTACATATAAATGACCTACCAGAATATTTGAAATCCAGTAAACTCAGACTGTTCGCAGACGACAGCATCATTTACAAAATCATCAAACCTTAAAAAGATAGCCTTCATGAAGATCTTGATGCTGCTAAAGAGTGGGAAGAAGACCGGCTGATGGCTTTCCATCCTGACAAATGTACAGTACTCACTGCCTAAAACAAGAAAAATACAATCAAACACGACTACATCCTTCACAGCCATACCCTAGAATCTGTCTCCTCCGCTAAATATCTTGGTATAACACTGCAATCCGACTTAAAATGATCGGACCAAGCATACAAACAACATCATTGGAAATGCAAATAAAAGCCTACTAGGCTTTCTAAAAAGAAATCTTAAAACAACCATCACAAACATTAAGTCTCAGGCGTATCTAGCACTTGTCCGACCAAAACTAGAATATGCTTGTTCGGTTTGGAACCCTCATACTGTTGAACAATGCAATAAACTTGAGATGGTTCAACGTTGGGCTGCTAGGTATGCCTGTAATTATTATCACAACAACAGAAGCGTTACAGACATGCTCAATACTTTAAATTGGCCTACCTTACAACAACGCAGACTTAAAACTACACTTATAATGTTCTATAAAATTGTTCACCATATTTTCGCTCTACCATCAGAATTATTCATACCAACAGGCAATAAAACCCGACAATTTCATCCACAAACTTACAGACACCTACTTACATTTAAAGACTTACAAATATTCATTTTTTCCGTTTACTATTACACAATGGAATTTACTACCTCCAAAGATAGTACTTTCTCCCACTCTAAATATTTTTAGAGAACAGTTGACACCTACTGTTCTCTGCAATATAGAACAGTAAACCTAGTAGTTATGTAAATAGTTTTAACCACATGTCATGTTAGTATTTGTTTATTTTTTGCTCTATTCTTTTGTAAATATTTATTTATTATTATCCTACGCATGCGCAGCAGTTAGTAATCATCAAAAATCTGATGGATAACTGGATACCGTAAGAAGAAGCCAATTTTTTGTAAGCGTGACACGTGAAAGTCCAATTATTGTGCCGTGAAAACGGGAAATGAAGTCTAGCAGGACACGGGAAATTACAAAAAAATGAGAATTGCTTACGTACATAGTGTAAGCGGGATACAGGAATCTGACAAAATAGTAAGCAGGATCCTTGATCAGAACCCCCAATGAGACCCCCTCAGTGTTCTCCCAAGAAATTTTGGATAGCATCACATTTGGCGTAAAAAAAAATAAATGATTTTTTCAATGTCATTTGTCCAACGATGCTCTATATCCTTTATGTTATACGTTTATATTGTTTAATTCAGAACTGAAAATACAATTAAACTATACCCATGATAACAGTTGTTTCAGTTTATGTTTTCTATATTCATTTATAGTTACAGAATTATTTTTTCCTCTTGGGCCAAATATAAATATATGTGTGGTTCCAGTTACACTACCTACCAATCTAAGAATGAATGAATTTTATATAGATAGGGAAGAGAAAGTATCATATAGCAATAAAATTTCAATTTTTCCTTGTCATGTCTATGAAATTCATTGTTTCATGGTACTCAGTGAATTAGTCCCAGTTGTTTTTTATATCAAAATGATATATATTTTAACAAAAGTTAAGCTACTTTAATCAGTATATTGAAACAATGCATTTTCAAAAATAATACATTTAGTAAGAAGATCTAACAATTTGTCAGTTAATGCGTTTGGAATGCGTAGTTTTCTCTTTTGAGATAATTTTTCTGTCAACTATGCCATTTGTGCATCTGTAGTTATTATCGTAAAATGCAGATTTTGTCGTATCTGGCCCGGTTCCGATCCGTAAAATAAACAATGTTTGACAAGAGATTGGGAATGCATATGACACTTTTAATGCATTAAAGGGATGAAACATTAACCAAAGCCAATTATGATCACTTTCTAAAGAAGTATCAAACTTATTTAGCTCAAAATCAAATTTTTTTATATACGATCTTGATTGACAAGTAGTACTGGAAGGAACGAAAGTAATTTTTTGAAAGTAGTAAAAATATACAACCAAACCTCTTTTCTAAAGTGATAAATCGTTTGTATCTTTGAATTTTCATTACGCAAACGTAGATTTCGAATTGTTTCAGGATTTTCTGATTACATTTTCTGCATGTCGAAATTTGCGATTGGACAACGTGGTATAAGTCATGTCACAAGTGTCAGCTTGTGTTATTCGTATCCAAACAGTTATCACCTAAAGGGCAATTAACACCTATTTAATCACTCTAAATTGTCTCTATTGTTCGACTTGAAGGATTACAATTAAAGGTGATATAATTTTATGATCACAAGCGGTAATTAGATGAAAGTTCAAAATTTCGGACATGGTTTTACGATAGAAACAGGCCCCAGACTACAATTATTCTTCCCATTGGTTACAATGCATTTTTTGGTAAAAGTTAAATTGAATTAAAAAAATTGCACCGCTTCAAACATGAAATAAATTTAACTGCTTATAGACCATTATTATTTGAATAAAATATGCTTCTGTGGTCGGGTTGTTGTCTCTTTGACACATTCCCCATTTCCATTCTCAATTTTATTGTCCCAGGACAATCCATCAGTGCTTTTTCTTTTGAGAGCCATATTAACATGCCAATGGTAGGATTTGAATCTTGAATAAATGACGAAGGCTAATTTCTACCCTACTTTCATTTTGGCCAAATCACTACTTTCACTTTCAACAATAAATTTTTTCCACATGTTTTACTTATTTCAATATATATGCAACTGATAGGACCACTTAAATAGTAAACATTTCAAAGAAAACAGTAGTCAGAATACTTAAGAAGAAATACCCCATATAATAATTGGGAACTATATTCCTAGACCACGAACAAAGGGAATTAATTGTGGTCTGAAGCCTATTAGACCTAAAAAAATTACAGTATTCTTATGAAACTTTACAATTACTTAGCATGATATCTTAGTAGTATAAATGCCAAATTTTATTACATTCTGACAATTATTAAAAAAGTTTGGAATGTTTTTATATTAGCATATCTGTCTGCGGAACATGCGTTTTGCAAAGTTTTAAGAATTCAGTCAAAATTTTATTCAGAAAATATTTGTTTAGTAATTTTTTACCAAAATATGCCTTGATCCAGTAAACATAACTTGTATTTAGTTGTAATGAGACAACTGTTAAAGCAAACTGCCACTTATGTGCCAGTTTTTTTCATATTTATATCTTTCTGGTTCTTAAGTCAGAATTGGTTAATATGATAAGGGTACAGCCATAAAAAGCATAATTGTGGGTAAATTAACACTGAAAAGTTGATTTATTTTCATCTTTCTATCCTCTCTATTGGTTATTTACTTCTAAACAACTAAAAGTAATTTAGAATTGACACTTTTGAACTTTGAAGAAATTTTACTTTACATATTTTTAAATGTGTTTGTATGTCATGTTATGTCCCAGGATCAAACCAATTTTGGAAAAACTTATTGAAATTGCATTTATAAGGTATGTTCTATAAAATTGTTCACCATATTTTCGCTCTACCATCAGAATTATTCATACCAACAGGCAATAAAACCCGACAATTTCATCCACAAACTTACAGACACCTACTTACATTTAAAGACTTACAAATATTCATTTTTTCCGTTTACTATTACACAATGGAATTTACTACCTCAAAGATAGTACTTTCTCCCACTCTAAATATTTTTAGAGAACAGTTGACACCTACTGTTCTCTGCAATATAGAACAGTAAACCTAGTAGTTATGTAAAAGTTTTAACCACATGTCATGTTAGTATTTGTTTATTTTTGCTCTATTCTTTTGTAAATATTTATTTATTATTATCCCACGCATGCGCAGCAGTTAGTAATCATCAAAAATCTGATGGATAACTGGATACCGTAAGAAGAAGCCAATTTTTTGTAAGCGTGACATGTGAAAGTCCAATTATTGTGCCGTGAAAACGGGAAATGAAGTCTAGCAGGACACGGGAAATTACAAAAAAATGAGAATTGCTTACGTACATAGTGTAAGCGGGATACAGGAATCTGACAAAATAGTAAGCAGGATCCTTGATCAGAACCCCCAATGAGACCCCCTCAGTGTTCTCCCAAGAAATTTTGGATAGCATCACATTTGGCGTAAAAAAAAATAAATGATTTTTTTCAATGTCATTTGTCGCAACGATGCTCTATATCCTTTATGTTATACGTTTATATTGTTTAATTCGTAACTGAAAATACAATTAAACTATACCCATGATAACAGTTGTTTCAGTTTATGTTTTCTATATTCATTTATAGTTACAGAATTATTTTTTTCCTCTTGGGCCAAATATAAATATATGTGTGGTTCCAGTTACACTACCTACCAATCTAAGAATGAATGAATTTTATATAGATAGGGAAGAGAAAGTATCATATAGCAATAAAATTTCAATTTTTTCCTTGTCATGTCTATGAAATTCATTGTTTCATGGTACTCAGTGAATTAGTCCCAGTTGTTTTTTTTATATCAAAATGATATATATTTTTAACAAAAGTTAAGCTACTTTAATCAGTATATTGAAACAATGCATTTTCAAAAATAATACATTTAGTAAGAAGATCTAACAATTTGTCAGTTAATGCGTTTGGAATGCGTAGTTTTCTCTTTTGAGATAATTTTTTCTGTCAACTATGCCATTTGTGCATCTGTAGTTATTATCGTAAAAATGCAGATTTTTGTCGTATCTGGCCCGGTTCCGATCCGTAGTTTACACAAATATTTCAATGTCGACCGAAGGAAAATTTACGAAAATAAACAATGTTTGACAAGAGATTGGGAATGCATATGACACTTTTAATGCATTAAAGGGATGAAACATTAACCAAAGCCAATTATGATCACTTTCTAAAGAAGTATCAAACTTATTTAGCTCAAAATCAAATTTTTTTATATACGCTCTTGATTGACAAGTAGTACTGGAAGGGAACGAAAGTAATTTTTTGAAAGTAGTAAAAATATACAACCAAACCTCTTTTCTAAAGTGATAAATCGTTTGTATCTTTGAATTTTCATTACGCAAACGTAGATTTCGAATTGTTTCAGGATTTTCTGATTACATTTTCTGCATGTCGAAATTTGCGATTGGACAACGTGGTATAAGTCATGTCACAAGTGTCAGCTTGTGTTATTCGTATCCAAACAGTTATCACCTAAAGGGCAATTAACACCTATTTAATCACTCTAAATTGTCTCTATTGTTCGACTTGAAGGGATTACAATTAAAGGTGATATAATTTTTATGATCACAAGCGGTAATTAGATGAAAGTTCAAAATTTCGGACATGGTTTTACGATAGAAACAGGCCCCAGACTACAATTATTCTTCCCATTGGTTACAATGCATTTTTTGGTAAAAGTTAAATTGAATTAAAAAAATTGCACCGCTTCAAACATGAAATAAATTTAACTGCTTATAGACCATTATTATTTGAATAAAATATGCTTGTCCCAGGACAATCCATCAGTGCTTTTTCTTTTGAGAGCCATATTAACATGCCAATGGTAGGATTTGAATCTTGAATAAATGACGAAGGCTAATTTCTACCCTACTTTCATTTTGGCCAAATCACTACTTTCACTTTCAACAATAAATTTTTCCACATGTTTTACTTATTTCAATATATATGCAACTGATAGGACCACTTAAATAGTAAACATTTCAAAGAAAACAGTAGTCAGAATACTTAAGAAGAAATACCCCATATAATAATTGGGAACTATATTCCTAGACCACGAACAAAGGGAATTAATTGTGGTCTGAAGCCTATTAGACCTAAAAAAATTACAGTATTCTTATGAAACTTTACAATTACTTAGCATGATATCTTAGTAGTATAAATGCCAAATTTTATTACATTCTGACAATTATTAAAAAAGTTTGGAATGTTTTTATATTAGCATATCTGTCTGCGGAACATGCGTTTTGCAAAGTTTTAAGAATTCAGTCAAAATTTTATTCAGAAAATATTTGTTTAGTAATTTTTTACCAAAATATGCCTTGATCCAGTAAACATAACTTGTATTTAGTTGTAATGAGACAACTGTTAAAGCAAACTACCACTTATGTGCCAGTTTTTTCATATTATATCTTTCTGGTTCTTAAGTCAGAATTGGTTAATATGATAAGGGTACAGCCATAAAAAGCATAATTGTGGGTAAATTAACACTGAAAAGTTGATTTATTTTCATCTTTCTATCCTCTCTATTGGTTATTTACTTCTAAACAACTAAAAGTAATTTAGAATTGACACTTTTGAACTTTGAAGAAATTTTACTTTACATATTTTTAAATGTGTTTGTATGTCATGTTATGTCCCAGGATCAAACCAATTTTGGAAAAACTTATTGAAATTGCATTTATAAGGTACCCTCATTGATTCAATGAAGTAATGTGGTGCATTCTCACATTTTTTTTTCTATAATTTTCATTAGAAATCATGTTAACTGTAAAAAATGCCAATTCCTGCCTTATATGCCCAAATATGGTCAAAATGTCTTATTTTGATAAATTTTGAGTAATTTCTATTTTCTTTCTTGAAAGGTAATCTGACAAAGATCATTTTGTACCTGTAAGACCTTTTATTCACAATAATTGTGTTTTGTCCAAACTCATCTCCTAGGCCTCAGACTACAATTATTCTTCCCATTGGTTACAATGCATTTTTTGGTAAAAGTTAAATTGAATTTAAAAAATTGCACCGCTTCAAACATGAAATAAATTTAACTGCTTATAGACCATTATTATTTGAATAAAATATGCTTGTCCCAGGACAATCCATCAGTGCTTTTTCTTTTGAGAGCCATATTAACATGCCAATGGTAGGATTTGAATCTTGAATAAATGACGAAGGCTAATTTCTACCCTACTTTCATTTTGGCCAAATCACTACTTTCACTTTCAACAATAAATTTTTTCCACATGTTTTACTTATTTCAATATATATGCAACTGATAGGACCACTTAAATAGTAAACATTTCAAAGAAAACAGTAGTCAGAATACTTAAGAAGAAATACCCCATATAATAATTGGGAACTATATTCCTAGACCACGAACAAAGGGAATTAATTGTGGTCTGAAGCCAACAAGAAAAATAGCATCCTCAAAATAATTATAGCGTCGTGGAAATTATTATAGCATCACAGGAAAAAAATATAGCGTCACGGTGTGCCACGACGCTAAAACGGCCTGGGGAGATTAACACTGCCCCTTGACAATGTCATATATTGTATTATGATTTATCAGGTTGGGAAATAGAGGGATATAATATATAATTTGATTAATACATCACAAATATGATCAGCAAAGCAATTTTTGCCGAAATAGTAAGTAGACTGTTACTCTTCATAGGAGTGACTACATAAATTATAAGTTTGATTAACTTGGGTCTCATCCTTTTTGCAAATTAACCCTTACAGAAATGAAAGTTTGCTGCAATATTGCAACAATATAATAATATTGCGCAAACAAATTTGTTTGCAAGAAGTGTTTGCAAGAAAGTTGCAGGTTGTTGCAGCTACTGCAACATTCTCAAAATTCACTGCAACAAAATTTGTTTGAAGAAAATTGCAGCAAGTTTGCTGCAATGTTGCAAGAAAGAATTTGTTTGCTAGAAAGTTGCAGGAACCTTTTCTTTTATTATTTAAGGAATAACTATTTGCAACAACTTTGCAAGAAAAGTTTCTTTAATAATGTCAGACATGATAGTTTGCACCAATATTTCAAGCATTTTAAAATTACATATGATTATTTGTTTTAAGATTTAAGGTTCAAATAATACACAACATATATTTCTTTGAACATTTGGTTATAGATACTTCTTATTATCTAAATTTGTTATTGTCATATTTTATTTTACTCAGAAATATTTGGATATTTGAATAATTCATTTTAAATAAATCTTCAAATAATAATGCTTATAAAGAATTCCTAAACTGTACATCACATTTATATGATATTTTGTAAGGAAAGAATTTCAAGAATACTTTGGTATTTATTTCAACAAGTTTAATCTAAATAATTGAGTCATAATATTTTTTGTTCTATATGTATTATTATGCCTTTTGTCACTTTTTGTGACATTTTCTATGAACAATATTTTTAATTCTAATATTTTCCATCAAATGAATTTAGCCTCACCTGCAAGTTGCATTTTGTTTAATTTCTAGTATCATTCTCTTAAAATTATGTATACACAAATTATCCTTCTCATCTCAATTAGTAATATGAGCTGGTGATAGAAATGTAATGTGCCATCTGGTTTTCATTTATCTCTGTGTAGTGGCAAAGACAGGAAGTACCATAAATTAATGTACATAGAGTTTGAGGCCAAATTAAGGGTAGAGTATTTCTTCTTTGTATATATTTCCATTATAACATCATAGATAAAATATATATATAATTATTTTTTATTATAATATATAACAAATATTCAAGATTTAGGCAATTGATATTTATAATTAGAGGCAAATTTCAAAGGGATCACAATGTCACAATACCTAAGCAACCTTGATCAACATATTCAAAATTTGAACTGGACATGAACATGCATACAACAAACAAAGATGTCTTCTATCATGAACAAAGTAATTTGAATTTTACAATGGATTTAGATCCAAAAGTTCCAATTAATTCTATTGACACTGGATAGTGCAGATGATAGCCTTCAGTTGACATGACTCTTGGATTTAGGAAGATTGGTGTTTACACATAATTTGGATAACATCTTTGGTAAGTACAATGGTAGAATGTCCACCATTTTGAATAAGTGCATGCTCTTACAGTTCAAAATAGTGATATTTAAAGAGTCTTCTTAACTTAATAGAGTTGACAAAGTATTAGACAATAGATTTATGCACATGAATATTATTACAATTGTGTAAGACAGGAGATATTTTTAAAACTTTTAAAACTATATGTTTTAGAAAGTACATTACTTAAATTAAAACAAGAAATCTTCTAATAAAAGCAGTTTGGTATTAAATTAGAGATCTGTGATTTGACTGCCAATAAGAGGTCTATCAACAAATGGCAACTATATATAGCTTTTATATATAATACACAACTAATCACAAAAATTAAAATTTTAAAGAATAGACAAGACCAATTATGTTATAGTTCAATGAAAAATAAATATTCAAAAAAGCAATAACAACCTAGTACTGGCATGAGGTTAAATGTATTCTATAGTAATATATATATTAATTGCTGATCAAGAAATTTGAAAAATATGCAATTTCTAGAAGGACTTGATAACTTTTAGACATTGACCCTTTAAGTGAAACAAATGCTGGAAAAAATTGCTCTGTAAACTAATTATCTCTTTATAAAGATTTATTTTCATTCTACAAGTCCAGAATTTACAATATATAGTAGTATCTTATATCTTTATAATGTTTAGTTATTCTTTTTATATATGCTAAATTCTTCAACTTTTATTTTGCAGTATTTGAAATCAGAAAATTCAACTTTAAGGACAGTGAGTACAGAGAAACGGAACTAAAAGATACACAGATGTAACACGACAACCTATAGAGGACAGAGAAAAATTTGTTTTATTATTAAATCATATTTTTAAATGCTTAGTTTTTAATTCCTAATTTTCAACTGAAACTGTTGAAGATTTGCTGCAATGTTGCTGCAATATTGCAAGAAATTAATTTTCCTGCAATATTGCTGCAACATTGCAGCTTGCCGCAATATTGCTGCAACAATTCTACTGATTTTTCGCAAACATTTGCAATATTGCTGCAATTTGTTGCGGCAATGTTGCAGCAACTGTTTGCAAGAAAACTAATTTGCATCTGAAAAATGAATATTTGCACTTGCGCAAATATTTGCGCAAATATTTGCAAGCCTTATTTTTCCATAAGGAACTTGGGTCTCATTTTTTTTGCAAATAAAATAGGGTCTCACTTATTAGCGACAAGAAGCGTCAAGAAGCGACAAGAAGCGTCAAGAAGCGACAAGAAAAATAATTTAGCAACAAGAAGACTATTTAGCATCAATTATAAAGTATTAGTGATTTTCATATTTTTCATCACTTGGTGTACGGCATTGTTGTTAACTTTTTACATTTTTAACATATTCTAGAGAACCACTGAATGGAATGGAACCAAACTTGGCATGAATGTTCCTTATGAGGTGCTGAGCAAGTGTTGTTACTTTAAAGTCCATCCATCATCCAAGATGGTGGCCAGCGGGGGACTTAGTTTAAAATAGGACCCTATGGGAATACATACAAGTTTCTTCTCTTAAGAGAACCACTGAATGGAATGAAACCAAACATGGCATGAATGTTCCTTAAGAGGTGCTGACCAAGTGTTGTTACTTTGCAGACGATCCATCATCCAAGATGGTCGCCAGTGGGGGATTTAGTTTAACATAGGACCCTATGGGAAATACATACAAAGGTCTTCTTTTATAGAACTACTCAATGGAATGATTTACTATTCAAGATGGCCATCAGGATATTTTATTAAATTAAAGGACCAATAATAAACCAAATTTGGACTCGATCATTATTTAGGGATCTGATATGATTTTCATATATTTTTACATAATTTCCAAAACCAAAGTACAGTCAGGTGAGCGACAAAGGCTCTTGAGAGCCTCTGGTTTTATTACATTGATAGATGAAGAAACTAAAAAATTGTACAGAAGAAAGGGATTGTCTTGTTCAGTGATCTGGAAGGATTTTTTTCCTCTATGGGCCCAGGGCCCCCATAAAATAAATTCAATGGGCCATTTTTAGAATTAATGGGCCATGTTGTCAAATGAGTGGGCCATTCGTTTACAATAAATAATTAAAAAATAAAATGTATATTTCAGCAACAAGGCAGTGGTACTTACAGTACCTATATGATTCTAATTGATATCATGGATATTGTTCCTGTGCTTTGTAATTTCAATTTCAATGAATATACAATAATTTCTTCCAAACCGGGCAATATTTACGATAACCTTTATTTACAACTGGTACTGTTGCCTTGTTCATGTTCATGTTTTTCTTTACATTAAATTTGGGTCTTCGTCGATTGCCATACTTTTTTTCAGATGTTCTGTATTAGAGGACGTTTCTGGCATTTCCTCTGCACTTCTTGTATTATTATTACTTCATCGCGATGACAAGAATAACAGTAGAGAGTAATGTTAGGTAGCAATACACAGTTAGGAGTTTGGTTTCGCATTTTGGCCCCGGTGGATTTTTCAAATATGAAAGTTATTGTGTAATAAAATTCATTTTTAGACAGCTGAGTACTAATTTAGCTTTCAAAGGTGGTTTATAAGAACATCAAGATTATTTTTTACATGTTTTATGGGCTATTTTCTGTTTGACTCTCCGATTTTCATAGCTAGACCGGTCATCGGTCCAGAAATTAATGTAATGTTTACAAACACTTTTTTCTACGAAGTTTTTGACGCAATTTTACAAAAAATGAGACGAAAGACATATGATTTTCATTGGATTTATTGAAAGATATATGTAAACAGTTTCAGAAAAGGTATTACTTGAAGTGATTGAAATTCTACTTTTGGTCAAATTTTGGGAAATATGTGACATCTTTTCCCCTTTTGCTATATTTCATAACAAAAATGCAGATTGTTGCCATGGATACACCAAAAGAAATTAAATTTTACCATTTTATATACTGGATATGAAATCTATGGAAGATTCTGATTACATACATATGCACATATATGACACAAACAGTAAGCTTAATATTGCAAGAAGGCAATGAAAAGGGATGGTAAAATTTATGAGGAAAATTTTAATATTTTTCCTAACTGTTTATTGCTACCTTATGGCATACTTACCAAGCTCAGAATTGTATAATTGAAGACTTTTCATACCACAAATCTATTGATATTTAGATTCTAAATCAACTTCTGAGGGGATTAAATGTTTAAGAATGACAATACATGTCAATTTTATTGTTTACAGTCCTTAGCAACCAAAATTAGACATTTTGACACAAGGCTTATAATTGTACTCTATTTGCTTAACCCTTGCTTCTGAAGGATTGCGCAGTATGTAGTAGCCTAAGTATTGAATGTTTTGTACTTTTTCTTGCGAATATATCAAATTATTATTTTCATCAAGATTTCATGTTACATTTTGACATATATTAAATGTATAGTTGATTCAGCTGTAAGAAATTGATTCCCCATTACCAAGTTTTTTAATCAAGTCTTTGGTATACATTAATCATAAAGATTAACATTTTCATGCTTGAAATTGTTAAATTTTGTACAATTTTGCATCATCAGAGGTCTTATAAAGATTTTCAACATTAAAAAACTGACAAAAGAGGTATAGTTTTTAAGATTTTGCCAAAAATTGAGGTAGAAACAAGATTTTACACTTTGACTTGGCACCTTTCTTTAAATCAGTTTTGTCGCGTTTCAGTGTCAACTGCTAACCTTCATAAAATATTCATTACTCAACCAATTTTCAAAATAAAAGGCCATTTTACTCATTTTAGCTAGCAGAACACAGAAAATTAGTTAAAAGGAGAATTTGAAAAAATATTTACTATTAAGGTAGCAATACACAGTTAGGAGTTTGGTTTCGCATTTTGGCCCCAGTGGATTTTTCAAATATGAAAGTTATTGTGTAATAAAATTCATTTTTAGACAGCTGAGTACTAATTTAGCCTTCAAAGGTGGTTTATAAGAACATCAAGATTATTTTTACATGTTTTATGGGCTATTTTCTGTTTGACTCTCCAGATTTTCATAGCTAGACCGGTCATCGGTCCAGAAATTAATGTAATGTTTACAAACACTTTTTTTCTACACGAAGTTTTTGACGCAATTTTACAAAAAAATGAGACAAAAGACATATGATTTTCATTGGATTTATTGAAAGATATATGTAAACAGTTTCAGAAAAGGTATTTACTTGAAGTGATTGAAATTCTACTTTTGGTCAAATTTTGGGGAAATATGTGACATCTTTTCCCCCCTTTTTGCTATATTTCATAACAAAAAAATGCAGATTGTTGCCATGGATACACCAAAAAGAAATTAAATTTTACCATTTTATATACTGGATATGAAATCTATGGAAGATTCTGATTACATACATATGCACATATATGACACAAACAGTAAGCTTAATATTGCAAGAAGGCAATGAAAAGGGGATGGTAAAATTTATGAGGGAAAATTTTAATATTTTTCCTAACTGTTTATTGCTACCTTAATTGATAAGACACAACAACAATTCGCTGAAGGCATGTTTACAAAATGTTCAAACGAGCCAAAGACCAAAAAATTGACAAGGACAGTTAAGCGCCTTTTATGGAAACAAATACTACATTCATAAAAAGGCTTTTGGGTTTTCAATCGAAATAATAGCAAGCTTACTTAAAAGATTATAATTAGAGAAAAATTTTCGACTATACTAGCCAAATTTCACAAATTTAAAGTTGTTTTTAAAAATTTATATCATTGAATGATGGTTTATTACGTATTTTGGGTAATCAATTATATAAGGGGGAATAATCCTTACATAAATTGATTGTCTCCCATATTACTTTCTCTTCATGAGCATGCAATAACTCATGAGGGGCCTGATGGGGGTCTCATCACGATTCACGAGTTGATTTTTTTTGTCAATCACGATTCACAGAAAATAAATTTCCTTGATCACGGATCACGAAAATATAAAAAAGAGTATAAATCAGTAGAAAAACGGATCACGATAGCGAAAATGCGCCGATCACAAAGGGTGTTTTGGTTTATTCCAGCGAGGGAATAAATCATTTCAGGCATTTGTGGAATATTCTGGAGGAATATTTCACGGTAGTTTAGGGGAAAAGATTGTGGCAGTAGACGACAGGTTATTACCTTGCTTGACCCAGAAGGGACAGCTGGGTACCAGTCACCGGTAACCGCAGACCAAAAGGACGGGTTACCAGTCGACGTGTTATTGTTTTGTTTACTTCTGTTAACCGCAGACCAGAAGGACGGATTACCAGTCGACTTGTTATTGTTTTGTTTACTTCTTACTTCTGTTAACCGCAGACCAGCTAGAAGGACGGGTTACCAGTCGTTGTGTTATTGTTTTGTTTACTTCTGTTAACCGCAGACCAGAAGGACGGGTTACCAGTCGTTGTGTTATTGTTTTGTTTACTTCTGTTAACCGCAGACCAGAAGGACGGGTTACCAGTCGTTGTGTTATTGTTTTGTTTACTTCTGTTAACCGCAGACCAGAAGGACGGGTTACCCGAAGCAGAAGTATTTGTGTTATAAAATAAATAACTTGTGGTATTCAATGTGTGTTGTTTGTTGTTGTTTATTCTTTAAATAAATAAACTTTGTTATACATTGTTGTTAGTGATTTACAGTTACAAATGTCGGTTGTAAACATAAACACTTGTAGCTTTCAAGAGTTACTCCAGCTCCCAGGTATAGGCATAAAAACTGGGGAGCAAATAATGGACATTAGGGAGGGCAAGGGTTTTGTGACTGAGTCAGACTTGGCCACAATCTCCCACCTACGAGTAACAATGGCCCTCTTATCCAGGCTGGACTTCAGCCCAAATGGGGGTGGCCAAAATATTGGGCCACCACCTGAGGACCAAGGCAGGCATGATGAGATGTTAAACAGAGTTAACACTGTAGTAGACGGGGGACACATTGCCCCACAGGGCACACCATCCCGAGTACATGGTCAATCTGCATTTAAGCAAGAAGCATGGCACCAGGGGCAAAGTCCCGGGCACTGGGGAGGGCCCAGCCAGATGGACTCTGCCTACCTTGATTATAGTCCATATCCCGGGGATGCTAGAGCTAGGCCTAAGACCTCAGGGAATTGGGACGGGGGCTACAGGGAACAGTTGCAGAAAAAAGAGTGGCGTCACCACATTATTGGTGACCCAAAACAAGGTAATCCCCCACCAAGGGAGTAGCATTGGGAACAAGCTGTACGGGCCAGGTGAAGACAGTGCGTTGGACAAGAATGTCCAGACCAAAGGGGGCACACCTTCGCATCCCAGGGGTCACGCAAGCAACTATGCTAGTCAGGGGTCATCACCCTGTACCCAACCAGCTCACACTGGTTGGGGGAAGTATGAGACACCTTGTAGTAGGTATGGCAAGTGGCAAGACAATCAGGGCGAGGACACAAGGCAGGTCCCAGCCCACACCTATGGAGAAAGACAAGACAACAGGAGTAGGACACGTCGAATCCTGGTATTGCGGACAAACTATGACTATCTTCTCATCACTGGACCCTTCTTCCAAAGTAGTATCTGCCTCACCGTCTGAGGTGGAGTCCCAACTTTCTTGGGCCTCCTCATCACATGCCAAAGTTGTCTCTGTTGGGGCAGCAACCTTGTGAATGCTACTGCTATTCTCAATTGGCAAGATAGCTCCTATGGGTTCCCTCATAATATTGGCTACTGGACCCTCCTGGTCCCCTGTGAGCAATGCTGGAGCAACTAAGTTGCCTTGGGGCACCTCACATTTCTCTACTAATGGTATGGTTGGGGTATCCACCATCAAGGAATACCCCTGGTTGGCCCTTATTTTCCAACCACCACTGTCTGTGTCCTTTATTAAAGTGAACATCCTGTCTACATCAACCTTGATCAGTTTTTGAATATCCGGTAAAGAGTACCCGGCAAAGCCAGGGTGACTTTTGAGGATTTCCTCCACCAAAAAATACCCACCAGGGAGAAAGCTGTGGTCCAACTCCAGTGCACCATGCCTCAATATGTTCGCAAGTCATTTCAATAAGTAGCAGTCCAATCTGCGTGAAGGAGTTGCCTCTTTGTTAAGATTGCAGCACTGCTCTGACTCAATCTCTGCTTTAACCTTTACTGACACACTTGGTTCTCTGTTCCCATCCTTGTCCCTGGCACCTACCCCTGAGCCCACTATAGCTACCTCCGCTACTCTGCCTTGGGATACAGACTCAACTACTGAGAGGCCTAACTTCATTTATGGGACTCACTCCGGCCTCCTGAGTAGTCCCGTTTAAGTTTAATGGTCCTGTTGCAGTTCTGCTTGACTGATTTATGAAGGTAGTTTTAACCCTCCCCTGTAAATCCAGACAGTCCTTCCTAACATGTCCAGGCTTAAAACAGTGGTAGCACACTCCCTCCAATGGAGGCCCTCTATCAGTGGAGGGACTCCCTGAGACGGACTTACTTTTAAAGTTTGGACATTTCATTTAAAAATGGCCCCTCTCCCCACAGTGGTGGCAACTTTCTGTCCCTGTCACTCTGCCAGGTGAGCAGCTTCCTTCAATGGGGCTTGCGAGGAGTTGCTTGAATTGGTCCATCATGTCGTCTAATTTTTCATGGACTTGACAAAGTTTGTTTTCAAACTTCTTATCAGACTTTTCTAACTCCACTTTCCATGTACTGACTGGGGCCCTCTCAAGGGCCATGGTATCCCTTACATGGGGCCCCTTATACTCATGGAAGGCCTCATGGTGGTCTTCATACTGCCCATCAGTTACCTGCCTAACCTCACGCCTATTTGGCTTGCCATATATTGCCTGTGTGTTATGTTGGAATAGCCGTGTTTTATCTATGGCCTCCTCAATACTTTGGGGCTGAAGGTTAGAGATTTGCACCCCCAACTGTTTGTTTTCAATACCCTGGCACAGCCGTGTTATGGCTTGCTCGTACATGTAATCGTCAGGAAGATTTCTAAAAGCCCTGGTCGCTAAGGACAACACCCGATCAGCCCAGTCCTCAACAGACTCCTCAGGGGCTTGCCGGGCATTGTTAAACTGGACCCGGGCAGTCTCAGGGAGCGCCTTGAAACCAAAACGCTTGTGTAGCTTCTCCACAAGCTCCCTATAACTGACCTCCTGGTCTCTTTCTGTTATGAGGGCATAATACTCACTGGCTTTTCCCTCAAGACACCAGCAAAGTTGATCCTTGCATTCCTGTGGACCCCATTCACAAACCTCTGCATACCTTGCAAATTTTGTGAAAAAGGCCTGCCAGTTGCCCTTCCCATCATACTTAATATTTTTGGGGGCATTGGTAACTTTAGAGACGCCACCTAAAGTTCCTTGTGCCCCACCTCTGCTGTCGGGTCCCCTTGTGTTTTCCCTAGGCCTATCCTCATTATATGGTACTGGGTAGGCCTGTTGCCCAAAGTTCCCCCCTGCGGTGACCCCATGCGGGGGCACCAGTGTATACCCTTGATTATACTGGCTGTGGGATTGCCTACCCCAATAGGCACGGGCTGCGGTCTGCCTTGTGTCCTCGCCCCTGTTGTCTTGTCTTTCTCCATAGGTGTGGGCTGGGACCTGCCTTGTGTCCTCGCCCTGATTGTCTTGCCACTTGCCATACCTACTACAAGGTGTCTCATACTTCCCCCAACCAGTGTGAGCTGGTTGGGTACAGGGTGATGACCCCTGACTAGCATAGTTGCTTGCGTGACCCCTGGGATGCGAAGGTGTGCCCCCTTTGGTCTGGACATTCTTGTCCAACGCACTGTCTTCACCTGGCCCGTACAGCTTGTTCCCAATGCTACTCCCTTAGTGGGGGATTACCTTGTTTTGGGTCACCAATAATGTGGTGACGCCACTCTTTTTTCTGCAACTGTTCCCTGTAGCCCCCGTCCCAATTCCCTGGGGTCTTAGGCCTAGCTCTAGCATCCCCGGGATATGGACTATAATCAAGGTAGGCAGAGTCCATCTGGCTGGGCCCTCCCAGTGCCCGGACTTTGCCCTGGTGCCATGCTTCTTGCTTAAATGCAGATTGACCATGTACTGGATGGTGTGCCCTGTGGGGCAATGTGTCCCCCGTCTACTACAGTGTTAACTCTGTTTAACATCTCATCATGCCTGCCTTGGTCCTCAGGTGGTGGCCCAATATTTTGGCCACCCCCATTTGGGCTGAAGTCCAGCCTGGATAAGAGGGCCATTGTTACTCGTAGGTGGGAGATTGTGGCCAAGTCTGACTCAGTCACAAAACCCTTGCCCTCCCTAATGTCCATTATTTGCTCCCCAGTTTTATGCCTATACCTGGGAGCTGGAGTAACTCTTGAAAGCTACAAGTGTTTATGTTTACAACCGACATTTGTATCTGTAAATCACTAACAACAATGTATAACAAAGTTTATTTATTTAAAGAATAAACAACAACAAACAACACACATTGAATACCACAAGTTATTTATTTTATAACACAAATACTTCTGCTTGGGTAACCCGTCCTTCTGGTCTGCGGTTAACAGAAGTAAACAAAACAATAACACAACGACTGGTAACCCGTCCTTCTGGTCTGCGGTTAACAGAAGTAAACAAAACAATAACACAACGACTGGTAACCCGTCCTTCTGGTCTGCGGTTAACAGAAGTAAACAAAACAATAACACAACGACTGGTAACCCGTCCTTCTGGTCTGCGGTTAACAGAAGTAAACAAAACAATAACAAGTCGACTGGTAACCCGTCCTTCTGGTCTGCGGTTAACAGAAGTAAACAAAACAATAACACGTCGACTGGTAACCCGTCCTTTTGGTCTGCGGTTACCGGTGACTGGTACCCAGCTGTCCCTTCTGGGTCAAGCAAGGTAAAATAACCTGTCGTCTACTGCCACAATCTTTTCCCCTAAACTACCGTGAAATATTCCTCCAGAATATTCCACAAATGCCTGAAATGATTTATTCCCTCGCTGGAATAAACCAAAACACCCTTTTCCCTCCTGTCTTACTATTTTTGCCGTCCACCACCGGCACGGCAAAAACATAAAAAATATCCCTTAAAGTCCTTACACTGCCCGCTGATTGCTCGCAGCGCCAATGTTGTGATTCCGAGTATATCTAAATACCAATAGATACCTTGGATGGTCGTCCCTGCAGTCAGGAACGGCCGATTGCTCTTCAAGTGTAAATAGTCGTCTGTATAGCCATTAGTTTCAACCGGAAGAGAAGGATTTCTGGGTAGTTCCTCGGACATGGGTTACACTAATGTCCTGACCAATGTCCTGACTAATGTCCTGACCAATATGAAAAATGCTAATAACTTTTTTGTTCTTTGAAGGATCGACTTCAAATTTGATGTCAAGGAAGATTATAACATTGCATATATAAATATAAGAAAAAATAAAAAAAAAATAATTTAAAGTGTTGTAAAACTTGACCTGACCAAAGTCGACTCTGCCCTGACTAATGTCCTGACCGATGTAAAATTGCTAATTTCTTTTTTGTTCTTCGAAGGATCGACTTCAAATTTGATGTCAAGGAAGATTATAACATTAAATATATGAATAAAAGAAAAAATATGAAAAAAAATAATTTAAAGAGTTAGAAAACTTGACCTGACCAACGTCGACACTGCCCTGACTAATGTCCTGACCGATGTTTAAATGTTATAACTTTTTTATTATAGAAAGAATTAACTTAAAGTTCGTTACCAAGGAAGATGATAACATTAAATATAAGAATTTATGAAAAAAAAATGTTTGCTAATTTTTGAAATGTTAGAAAACTTGACCTGACCAACTTGATCTTTGCCATGATGAATGTCCTGACCGATATAAAAATGCCAATAACTTGTTTGTTGTTGAAAGGGATATTACCAAGATTGGTATCAGGGAAGATTACAACACTAAGCATAAGAATGTTAAAAAAAAATTGTAAAAAAAATATTTAAAAGGTAAAAAAACCTTGACCTGATCTAGGGTTACCTTGTCCTCGCCAGTGTCCTGACCGATGAAAAAAGACAAATATAAATATAACTGGGTTTTTCTCTCTCAAAAGACAGAATAGACTTCTTTAAATTATATTAATACTTCATTTTTTAAATATAGTTAAGAAAGAAGATGCACTTTTAATTAATTGAAATGAAAAGATGTATAGAAGAAAGCAAAAGGACAGTGACATGATAAAATTATGTTTTTAAGTGTTTATATTTCTATGTGATTCTAACATAATTTTACTTTGAATACTTGTATAAACATTATTTTGAAATCAAACGAAGCCCATTTCCTGTCCTTATTTATGTTATTTGACATGTATATTTAATCCCTCATTAACTAAAAAAACAAAAATTGAGTGAAATAAAAAGAAAAATATAGGTAAGTAAACACTCCAATTTGTGTTAACTGTAATTAATATAGGTGTGATTAAATTTTAATTGTTCATGTCCCTGTCTTTTGACTTTATTGAATTCTGTACATCTATATGCTTTGAATGTTGTGTTCTTGAGGGGATTGGATAAATATGTTTTCATGACTATACAAGGCAAGAATTAAAACAGTTTCTGTGAAATTTTGATAGGGGTTAATTGTGATCATTTCAAGTTCCATGTTGCTTAAAATTAAAAAGTGCACCTTCTTCCTTAACTATATTTAAAAAAATGGAATATTGATAAAATTCAAAGAAGTTTATTCTCGCTTTTGAGAAAAAAAAATAACAGTTATTTTTTTCTTTTTTTATCGGTCAGGACATTGGCAAGGACAAAGTATAGATTGGTCAGGTCGAGTTTTTTTTACCTTTAAAATTATTTTTTTTTTTACAATTTTTTTTTAAAAAGTCTTATACTAAATGTTGTCATCTTCCCTGATACAAAACTTGATAATATCCCTTTCAACAACAAAAAAGTGATTGGCATTTTTATATCGGTCAGGACATTCATCATGGCAAAGATCAAGTTGGTCAGGTCAAGTTTTCTAACATTTCAAAAATTAGCAAACATTTTTTTTTTCATAAATTCTTATATTTAATGTTATCATCTTCCTTGGTAACGAACTTTAAGTTAATTCTTTCTATAATAAAAAAGTTATTAACATTTTAACATCGGTCAGGACATTAGTCAGGGCAGTGTCGACGTTGGTCAGGTCAAGTTTTCTAACTCTTTAAATTATTTTTTTTCGTATTTTTTCTTTTATTCGTATATTTAATGTTATAATCTTCCTTGACATCAAATTTGAAGTCGATCCTTCGAAGAACAAAAAAGAAATTAGCAATTTTACATCGGTCAGGACATTAGTCAGGGCAGAGTCGACTTTGGTCAGGTCAAGTTTTACAAAACTTTAAATTATTTTTTTTAATATTTTTTCTTATATTTATATATGTAATGTTATAATCTTCCTTGACATCAAATTTGAAATTGCTCCTTCAAAGAACAAAAAAGTTATTAGCATTTTTCATATTGGTCAGGACATTAGTCAGGACATTGGTCAGGACATTAGTGTAACCCCTCGGACATCTCTAGATGGTCTGTCTGATGACCTAAAACTAACCCTACGAATACTACACTCCCATCAGGCCCCTCACTCATCAGTGTTCTATTGTGATGTATTTTATTTTATTATTTCATTGTTATAACACAAATCATTGTAATCATTGTATGAAATTTAAAACCCGCAAGGGTCCATAATTGGATTATTAAAGTATTCTTATACCGCATGTTGCTATTATTACCATAGAAAAACACCCGAAACGTCCCAAAAATCAATAGGTGGTGCTTCTATCATTGGAGGGAACACTACACAGTTTTGTACACACACATGGCGACACGATACACGATCGGAAATCCATTTTACGATATCTAAAGTTTAAAAACGACGTGAAAAATATCGTGCGCCATGTGGGCGCTTACATTTGTCACCCTATGCGCCATTTATGGTCGAAAAACGCAATTGGCGCATGGCGCACGTCCTTCCCGATCAAGTCTTTGAAGTTAGGAATCTGGTAAGATTTTGTTTGTCCAATGACAATGTGGGGGCGTGTGGAATGTGAGTGTGCTCACAATGGTTCTTTAATTAGTACATGTTATAATTTGTGATTAGGTCAGTATTAGGGGAGTCGCTGATGATAGGACAATGATGTCGGGTATGCAGTTGTAAAAACAGTGGCATTTCTCATTTTTATGGAGATCTTATGTGCCCACCCCCTCTGACATGGTCTTTTGACTTTTAAACTTTTGCATTGTTAGCATGTTAAAGATTGTGATTTGGACACTTTAGGGGAGCTAGTTATGTCATGTTAATGATATTTGGTATGTACACAAATGTAGCTGTAATAGCATTGGCATTTTTTATATCCACAGAAATTATTTAGTAAAATTGAGAATGGAAATGGGGAATATGTCAAAGAGACAACAACCCAACCAAAGAGCAGACAACAGCCGAAGGCCACCATTGGGTCTTCAATGCAGCGAGAAAATCCCGCACCTGGAGGTGGTCCTCAGCTGGCCCCTAACTAAAATTGTGTGCTAGTTCAGTGAAAATGGACGTCACACTAAACTCCAAAACATATAAATGAACTAAAATTAAAAACATACTAGACTAACAAAGGCCAGAGGCTCCTGACTTGGGAGAGGCGCTAAAATGCGGCGGGGTTAAACATGTTTTGTGAGATCTTAACCCTCCCCCTATACCTCTAGCCAATGCAGAATAAAGAAACACATAGCAATACACACACAGTAAAACTCAGTTTAAAAGAAGTCTGAGTCCAATGTCAGAATAGGTAACAAAAGAAACTAAGCAAAATGACAATGATACATAAATGAACAAAGGACTACTAGCAGTTACTGACATGCCAGCTCCAGACCTCAATTAAACTGATTGAAAGATTATGTCTTCATCATATGAAAATCAAGTACAATCCCTCCCGTTAGGGATTTAGTATCATACCATCATAAAATATATGAGAAGAACATAACCCATGTCATGCCAACAACTGGTTTTAGAATAAATGTGTTTATTTTCGATGCAAAGACCCTATGAGTGAATCAATTTTAATACCAAAATATGCAATCCTTAATGACTTGACAACAGTATCGTAACTATATCCTTTCCGAATAAGTCTGTTTAAAGGTTTGGTTAGCTTTTGAGATGAATGCCGACATTTTTGTGCTTTGTAAAGAATATTACCATAAAATATTGGATGTGAAATACCTGAACGTATAAGATGTCTGCATGTTGATTTATATTTACGAATGATGTCCTTGTACCGATGATAAAATTTAGTAAATGTTTTGACTAGTTTGTGATATCGAAAACCCTGGTGTAATAATTTTTCAGTAATACAAAGATTTCTTTCGTTGAAATCAAATATGTCGTTACATACACGAGCGAATCGAACAAGTTGAGATATATAAACACCATAAGATGGCAACAAGGGAATGTCACCATCTAAAAATGGATAATTAACAATAGGAAATGGAAAATCATCTCTTTTATCATAAATTTTGGTATTATTAAAGCTTCCCGTTAAAGATATCAAGATCGAGAAAAGGGCAGTGTTCATTGTTAGTGTTAGCTTTATTTAAAGTCAGTTCGGCAGGATAAATCTCTTTAGTGTACATACTGAAGTTGTCATTATTGAGAGCCAATATATCATCTAAATATCTAAAAGTGTTATTAAATTTTTGAATCAGATGTTGTTTCGATGGGTCTTTGCTGATTTTAGTCATAAATTGTAACTCATAACAATACAGAAACAGGTCTGCAATAAGTGGTGCACAGTTAGTCCCCATGGGAATTCGGATAACCTGACGATATACGGAATCTCCATAGCGAACAAAAATGTCATCTAGTAAAAATTCAAGGGCAGTTATAGTATCAAAGCAGGTCCAATTGACATAGTTCTTTTGTTTGTTGTTACTAAAAAATGACCTAAAAGAGTTTGAACATATATATTCGCATTCCGACTTTTTAAATGCCCATTTAATCAGGTGTGTGAATTTTTTCTTAATAAGATTATGAGGCAACGTGGTATATAGGGTAGAAAAATCAAAACTTTGAACAGATTCGAAATCACCAATATAAGCATGCAATTTATCAAGTACTTCCAACGAATTTTTGACACTCCAAAAGTAATTAATTCCACTATTTTCAAAGGCCTTATTTGAACAATTTATTACCAGGTTTTTGATTGTACCAAGTGTACTAGTAAGTAAAATTGAGAATGGAAATGGGGAATATATCAAAGAGACAACAACCCGACCAAAGAGCAGACAACAGCCGAAGGCCACCAATGGGTCTTCAATGCAGCGAGAAAATCCCGCACCCGGAGGTGGTCCTCAGCTGGCCCCTAACTAAAATTGTGTGCTAGTTAAGTGAAAATGGACGTCACACTAAACTCCAAAACATATAAATGAACTAAAATTAAAAAACATACTAGACTAACAAAGGCCAGAGGCTCCTGACTTGGGACAGGCGCTAAAATGCGGCGGGGTTAAACATGTTTTGTGGGATCTCAACCCTCCCCCTATACCTCTAGCCAATGTAGAATAAAGAAACACATAGCAATACGCACAGTAAAACTCAGTTTTAAAGAAGTAAGTAGAATAGATCGTTTAGTAGTGGAACAATGGCTTGAAGACGAAATAAATCTATATTTGTATGGAGTTTTATGCAGCTTCGGAAGCCAGTACATAGTTGGAACTTTCATTGTATTTGGTTCTGCATAGCCCTATGCTTTCAGTCATGATTTATTTACTTTTGGAAAGTTTTGCATATATATTGGATTTTGAAGTACATGTATTGCTATTTTGATTTTATCATTTCATTTTTCTACTAAATTACTAATGGGCAAGGCATATCTCTGTGTTAACAGTTTAATGTCTGTTTTTTACGATCAACATATTCAATACAACTTTATGTATTTACCAGTTTTTTGCCAACCTTGTTAAGAAACTGATAGAAAGGAAGATTTTGTACTGATTACAGATCATTGGACAATCAATGACTTTCAGATTTCTGTACTTTCCCGGAAAATTGCTATGTCACAATGCTTAAATTATTATTTCACAGTGAGAACCAATTGTTCAATGATATCATTTAATCCCATTAAACCCTGGTCAACTAGTATAACTCATTTATAAAAAAGCAATTCCATATTTGTGTGTCTTTTTAGTGATAATTGATGGATAGATCTATGTTTATTTGAGACGTACGATATCTCCTTATATATATGATTATTTTCTTACAAATTAAAGTATTATCTATAAATCATCTTTTTTTTATTGCATTAGAAATTGATAACTGGATCCTCTTAAAAATTCAGGCCTGCATTTTTTACTACCCAGTATTGGCTTTTATTGCCTAGTATTGCCCAGTTAATTGAGTTCATGGTTGGAAATGTTTCCTCCTGATATAAAGGTGCATGTAACCAAAGATACAAAAATCCCTGTGCATCATTTGTAATTTTTAAAGATGTATTGAACATGTTAGGGTGTTGACAATTGGATGTTTTTATCTTACAGGATATGGGTTATACTACATCTGACCAGCCTATTCCTTCCATTTTCTTAAATGCTTCAATAGCTAATGCTACAGATCCTAGAAACAAACACATGATCAACACAGCTGGTACAATGACATCACAATTGAACTGTGCATCCACATTCTTGAAGAATGATGGTGAAGCACTTTTTGCTTTTTTCAGTAATGCTGGGAATCTGTTGTTGGTGAAGATGCCCCCTGTAGATAAGGAAGGAGGTAAGTATTAACAAGCTTACATTTCTTGCTGGTTCACTGCTATGACTTTTAACATTGTGGTAACATGGTGCTATGTTTTAATGGTGCAACTGAATAGACTTTTATAATAGACTATGATAAATGTGGTTCTGTAATTTTAGAAAAAAGTGTTTTTTAAAACTCAATGGTGATTTTTGAAGGGACAGGGGAGAACACTGGACCATTATCACAAACCTCAACTTGGCAAAAATCAAACTGAGAATGATGTTCTCATCTTGTTTTACAAATAAATTTTAAAATTGCCTACACTACAAATATTGTATATATGTACTGCATTTGAGAGCTGAAGAAGGGATTTTTTATGACTCAACTTCAGTTTTGTTCAGTGCAAAGTCATATTGTTGTTAAAAGAGAGGGAGGTTGACAGGATAATATTATATTTTGTAGGTGTTGTCCAGCAGTTTGAGTTAGCACAGTCATCTATGATGAAAAAGTTATGGAGTGGTATTATGAGGTAAAGACCCACACGATTCAAACATGACACTTCCAAAGCCTGTATAAAAATAAGAGATGAAATATGATTGCCAATGAGACAACTATCCACCAAAGATCATTGAATAAGGATGGAAACAACATCAGTACTGGCTTCAACACAACAACAATCATAGTTGGCTAAAAATGCCCTAAAGATGACAAAACAGTGACGGATCCAGAACTTTTTATAAGGGGGTGCCCACTGACTGATCTAAGGGGGGGTCCGCTCCAGTCATGCTTCAGTGATTCCCTATATAATCTACCAAATTTTTCCCACAAAAGGGGGGCCCGGGCCCCCCAGGGCCCCCCTGGATCCGCCTATGCAAAACTGACTAAAATGTTTACCTATACTAGTACTGTGAAAGTCAAGTTGAGATTTGTCATGCAGTACATTCTTTCCTGACATTGTTTAAAGCATTAAGGGTTAAGTTTGTTTAATAATTTACTTAAAATGAATCTGGTAACCTTGTAGTTTTCCATGTGGTTAACAGTGTTGATTTTTTTAGAGATATTTTTTTAACAAATTTGGAAAGGAATTTGATATTTTCATATTATACTTTACTACAAAATTATATTGCCAATATCTAATTTTTGTCTTGCATTATCACAGAAATTAGAGCTTAAAATGCAGCAGTAGCAATGTTATAAACTATTCTGTAGAACTTTGCATATAATGAAAGAAATTAAGAAAAAACTAGATAATCCATATCTTATTTGGTCTGAATTTCAGTGTAGCATAATCTATGTCCGTTTTCCTTGGCCTCATTTTCTGGGTTAATTGACTGCATTAACATAGAAATATTTATGTCCCAGACACAGCAGAGGGGGCATTAAGTTTTACCCTAGTTAATGTGCATGTCCATCCGTCCTTCCATAGGTCCAAAAATTAGTTTTCATTCTTTAACTTTAGTTTGCCTCAACTAAATTTTATGAAACTAATGCACAGTGCTTATTACCACAAACACAGATCAAGTTTGAATTTTGTTGGAGTCACTTTAACTGTTCTAGAGTTATGCCCCTTTATAAATAAAAAAATTATAATGTTGTATGCAAGCAGGGGCATCATCTGTGTCTATGGGGACACATTCTCCATTTTTATTTATTACATATAACAGATCAGCAAGGGTATAATTCAAATATGGTTTTTACTTTTATAAATACAAATACTTAACATGATTTGGAGATTTCAGAATACATGTAGTATATTATGGACATATTTGAAGTTGTACTATGATGATGGAAATTGGATTACCAAGACAAGATAGACAGTAATATTTTGCATATTTAACTTCATTGAAACTTGAATCTTTTATGCCATTTATTTCAGCAAAATCCTGGGTTGAACTCTGCTCAACTCTATTGTCATATAGCCTTCCCTGTTTGCATTCTTAATTCTGTAACATAACATAATTGTCTAATTTTAGAAGTAACCAAGATGTATCTGAATCGCCGACCAGTATCGTTGTACAGCCATTCAAAGGAGATCCCTATATATTTACAGTGTGTAGAGACTATAAACTTAGGATATGGTCAGCAAATGTATGTTGAAAATACTCATACTTAACATTAATGCAGAGCTACTGCCCTTTAGCAAAGAAAGTCCAATAGTTAAGATTTAGGTTTGCTATTTTTTTTTAATCATGGCTATAACAATTTATAAATACCTACCTCATGATAAGTCCTTGTCACCATTTATAGTTACCTACCACTGACCTTATTGTTATGTTCCATGATGGGACATTGTCCCTACCCTTGACCTGATTGTCATGCTCCATGATGAGACCTCGTCACCATTTATAGTTACCTACCCTTGACCTGATTATCATGTTCCATGATGAGACCTCGCCACCATTTATAGTTACCTACCCTTGACCTAATTGTCATGTTTTCATGATGAGACCTCGCCACCATTTAAAGTTACCTACCCTTGACCTGATTGTCATGTTCCATGATGAGACCTGGCCACCGTTTATAGTTACCTACCCTTGACCTAATTGTCATGTTCCATGATGAGACCTCGCCACCATTTATAGTTACCTACCCTTGACCTGATTGTCATGCTCCATGATGTGACCTTTTCACCATTTGTAGTTACCTACCCTTGACCTAATTGTCATGTTCCAGTAGTTTGGTTATGTTTTAAGGATTACGTTGTTTCTTGTAGCTCTCTTCTTAATGTTGACAATTTATTGTATTTATACCTTTTCTCCAAGATATACTGATTTACCTCAGTCCATCTGTAGGTCTGTGTCCATCCATTTTCTTGTCTTATGAATTTTTTGCTTCCATTATCATCAAGAATTACAAGTCAGAACATACTGAAATTTAATGTCAAAGTTCATGTGAGCATGCTATACCATGTGATGCTTTTTTCCAATTCATTGCTCATTGTGTGTACCTGTTTTGGAGTTATTCGCCCTTAAATTTTTAATTAAAACTTTTTGAAAATTCCATTAGGAAAGATACTTTACATTATTGTAGTATTAAACCAATTTTTAAGACGTTTTGGCCATTGGCCTTCTTCAGTTTCTTTATTTTTCTTCACAACTACATGGCAGACATTTTTTCTTTTTCAATCATTAAGATGTTATAGATATAATTCCTTGGAAACGTCATGACGTCACAATACTTTGATGTCACAATAACATGACATCATAATACTTTTTTATGAATGAAAGTTAAAGTATATAAGATTTGATGAATTAAAGTTTATTGGAATTGACTGCAACTATTTCAAAAACAATAGTAGCTAGCTAGATCAAAAGTATAAATATGAAAAAATATGATCATCATGAATAAGATGTATCCATCTTGAAAATTGGAGAAATATCTTAAATTCTATTTATATGCCACCACCGTAGACTAGCTGAGGGGGCATTAAGTTTTCCCTTATCCTTTTAAGTCTGTACATCTGTATGTCCAAAATTTGGTTTCCGTTCTCTGACTTTACAATCCTTGCCTCAACCAAATGTTATGAAACTTATAAACAAATCTTTTAACTCAGATCAAGTACACATTTGGATAGTGTCATTTTTACAGTTCTTGAGTTATTTTCCTTTAAACATTATATGCAAGCAGGGTTATCATCTGTGTCACATGGACACATTACCCATTTATTTGTTTATTACGAAACTTTATTGGATTAAACACATTTTTTCTAGAGGTTATTAATATGTAAACTGGGGCGATAAACACACAAACTGAATAAAAGTCTGAAGCTTGTTAGATGGCTTCTATATTTACCATCAAATGCACAGCTGACATGTCGTAACTAAGGAGTTAGCCTCCATTTTGACTTTCTAAAAACCATAAATGTTCCATAAATGCAAAAGAATCTACATCAGATATAGCATCTTCCTGAAAAATCATCATTTTGAAGAGATATTATCTGAAAAAAAAATGGATAATATCTCTTTTCAATCGTACATGTAATGAAAATAATCTTTCGCTTGAAAGTTTTTATTCGTATGACGTTATAATGTCTTGCCATGATGTGAAGTCGCTAAATCATTCATGAAATTTCCTTGTTACTGATGACAAAATGGAGGTCAAGATATTGACTTTCACTTTTACTTTCATAGTTCAACAGTTATGGTTCTTGAAAGATTGAACAATGGTGTTTCCTGTAGTGTGCTTAAGCTCATGAACTGTTCAGCCAAACCTTATATAATTTTAATGTGTTGTTACTGATGACAAAATAGAAATCTTGTTTGATATTGACAATTTTCTTTCGCCATTCAGAAGTTATGCTTCTTTGGGGGTAAAAAATGTTCTCTTCCATTTCCATTTCCATTAAAATATTATAATATTATTCTCTATGGCTATTTTGCAATACTATTTAGTTTTACCACAATCTTTATAATTTGATATGTTAAAATATCAACTCTTTTACATTTGATTCCAATATATAACCAAGAAACAGGAGCATTATGGCCATACATTTGTATTATTTACTTTGTCTATTTTATAATTTATTTTTATACAGCCTGCTGTGACTGGACTTAAGTGTGATCTGCATACCTGGGAATGACTTGTATGGTCTTAATTATTTGAAGAAATACAATTAGAAGCATTTATACCTTTTCTTACTCACCAAGAACAGTTTTCTCAGTCTTGTGTATATTTTGTGTTCATAGCTTCGAAAAGAAACACAATTCTTTTACCTCAAGCACATGACAAATATAAAAACAACAACTTTCAATGAAATGTTGGTTAAATGCCCCTAAATATTCACATTAATATGCAAATGAGGTCACTGAATATATATTTGTGATATTCACCTGAGAAGACCTTTGTCGAAACGTATAACATTGACATAAACGGCTGTTGACCCCATGTTGCTACAAGGATGAAGACATTCATTTCCTCTGAAGTTTCAACTTTTTTTTAAACTGTATGATTGCACAAAACTAATCATGAAAACACATTCATGATACCCTATGTGATTGCGTTGATTCATTCATAAGCCCTGTCATTTCATTAAGAAACTGATTTCAAAAATACAGAAAAACCTGCCTCTAATGGCAGACTACACGAATGAATTTTATTTTTACAGGACATTCGGTCTGGTAAACAATCTAGCTTTACCAGACCGAATGAAATTTTACCAGACCAATTTTTTTTACATCTAATTGTATATTATCCGACAAAATACAACAATCTTATGACTTCTTGTGCCCTACTTCTCTCCAAAATGCACAAAAACAAAATCATGTGACAAGAGTGTATATTTTGATGAAAGTTGTGCACAATTGCTTGAATGCATTTCAGTGATAAAGAAAAGTAATGTCACATTTTATTGGATTTTGACATGAAAATTATTTGTGAACTAAAAATAATTTTGAGTTTCTGTATAAAATATTTCCTGTATCTTCTTTCATTTTCATATATCTTTTGGTTTTCAATTCTAGTGTTTATATTTCATAGCTGTATTTTGTGAACCTGCTTGGATTTTTTTTTATGTTTCTATTGTATTTGATCGGCAAACCCGGAAATTGACCTTATCCGTTCCCTGAATCTGATCCGGTATTGTTTATATTTCCGGTTGATGGCAGCCATTGTTGTTTTTGTCAGTCAGATATGTTTTTACTCGGATTTACACATTACTTGTATGCGATTTTCGGCATAAAGCTAGCGGTTGAACAAAATAAACATCGCTGTCATGAATAATAAAGATGAGAATGAATTTTGAGATCGTTTGGGAATTTTGCTCCCAAAATTGGGAAAAATGTAGGGTTTTAAAAAAAATCCATGAAAAAAACAACACCGGACATTTGGACCGGAATTCAACAAAATTTTACCAGACCGATCCATTATTCACCGGATTTGTCCGACGCTCCGACGTATTTCGTGTAGTCTGCTAATGGTCAATTTCAGACCCTCCCAAATTTTTCTCTGTATAATTCACTTCTTTTCAGAAGTAACCTGTCAGTTGCCTTATTTAACATGAAATCATCATTTCTGACAACTTTTAACAATGGTCATTTTTAACAACCAAAATATAATGAAGACAAAATATATAAATCATACCACATCTTCTTTTCTATAAATAGTGTTCAGTATAGAGGTCAAAATGAGAGTTGGAACTGGTATGCAACTGAGATCAGGAATTTGTGAATTTTTGGTTCCACTGAAAACCGTATCATTGACACATTTATCCACAAAACTTAACTATTCCAAATCTTTTCTTCAATTTTAGAGCCCCAGAATTCTGCCATATTTTATTTGTCTTGTTATGAACAGAAAAATCGACTTTTAATTGTAGCCAACAAAAGACACAAATCAATAATAAAAATTTAACAAGATTTATTATACACAAGTTTACAAGAAGTATTACATAAAAACAAATGTCAACTTAACTGTCAAAATATATGTCCAATCTTTTATCTTTTCTTTATCCGGAAATCTTCTCGGAATCCACAGAATATTATATCCAATTGGTCACAATCTAGTATGATGTAGTTTGTAAATAAAAGTGTCAATCCAACTGCTGAGAATGTTGATGTCTATCGATGTCCAAGTCTATCTATGTCTATCTCTAAATCTCTATATTCAACTAACTTTTAGGTCTGCATTTAAATACTCAAACGGAAACTTCTAGACAACGCTAGAAATATAAATTACGCATCTTTTGTTATGATCATTCTGGAAACGTTATGTAAGTGAAATAGAAAGTTCTAATCATTCCATGAGTATCAGTGATTGTTCCAGTGAATTCTAAACTGCATAGTTGTAACACAATGTGTATTATTTTGTACACAATGTATATAATAGGCCACACAAAACAAATTAGGCCAACTAAATAAATATGATAGTTACAATATCATAACAGTCTGCTTGCATGAATGATAACTAAAACAATTGATAACAATACAACAATATGCCCTTATTCTATCCATGTTAGATGATAGAATCCGATTTTTTTACAGAACCTCATTTAAAAGGTCACCTCTCTTGAGCGGTCTCTTTTGATACTTCCGATGAGTGACTGCATAATACAGGTTTGACTGTATTATTAAATTGAGTTATATCATATAAATGTGCACAGAGTTTTATTTATTCATCTTATTTTATTTCAGACACTTGAATGTGTTTTTGTTTTTAATATGTTGGATTTACGTCCAGAAAAGGCCCAGACTCACCCAACACCATGTAAGTTATTACATAGAACAGTCAACTCTTTTATTTTAAATCACATATCACTTAATCACAGTATTCAGAAAATTTAATAATTGGGTCATTTGCATAATTTTCTTCTGCAGAAAACCCAATCTCATTCATTTGCACAACTTGACTAGAACAACTGGATATGTGCTACTGCTAAGCTTAAATTTTAACAATTTTAATATTTGTGTTACAAACCATTGGCTGAAATTAACATTTAACTTTTAACTCTAAACTTAGAGAAAAGATGATATAAAATATGAAATATGTTGGATTTACAGAATGTATGGATCTGTGAAATATGGGGAGCAATGTTGATAAAAGATGAAATCATACAAAATAAATTAACAATGATTGATTTACCTAATTCATTTTATATTTTTACAATTTTTATATGACAGCAACATTTTTTTTGCGGTTGTATATTGGTATCGCGTCGTCATCGTCCTCGTCGTTATCTTCGTCGTCGTCTGAAGACATTTGGTTGACAATAACTTTAGTATAAGTTAATAGAAATCTGTGAAATTTAAACACAAGGTTTAAGACTCAAAAAGACTTAGATAAGTAGGATACTTATGGGAAGATAAAAACCAAACATTAAAGTGCCATGGGCAAACAAGCGAACAAAAGCACTTTATGTTCTCACCACTTTTCCCTACCACTTTCAAAAAGAAGACTCACTTCTCCCTATGATACTGAAGTAGTGTAAATCAATTGTCAATAGTCTTTTCTATATTTAATCATTATGGTCTGGTGTTATTTTTTTAAAGAGGATTAAAAATAGAAATCACAAAAACATGAACTAGGGGGGTTGCCTTTATAAATGCTCTCCCACTTTGATATGTATTTTTTACAACAGTGATCAACGAATTTACTATTTCATGAAATGTATTTTTTGTCTATCCACGAGAATTTATACCCACTCATTAACATGAATGCACTGTTAGTCCTTCTTGCATTAAAACAATTTTACTTAAAAAGGCAAAAAGGCATTTGACTTTGAAATAATTGTAATGATTAAGTCTAAAATGTTTGTTATTTCATAGATTATTATGAATTACAGGATTTAAAAAAGTATCCAATCATTCTTTCTTTTCCTGTAATTGGATACATCTTTTTTTTTTCTAGATGCAGGGCATTTAATACAGAAAGTTCTCAGCAATGATGACAGCAACCTAAGATTTAGTGTATATTTGAATTTTCCCAATGGAAATCAGGTAATTGATATTTATATGTTTGCATTTACAAGGGTGATATAAGTCAGTTTGTTGTCCCCAGCATAACACGTTGTGGGGGACATGGAAATACTGGGTGTCTGTCCATATGTCTGTCTGTTGGTGAATTGTTTATATTGAAGTGAGCTCCCTTTCTTTTTTATGAATTTTAGATTTTATGTTTCCGAGTTTTCGGTTTTATCATTACAGAAACGGGGGATTTTCCAGTTTTCGAACATAACTCAAAAACATTTTCACCAATTTGCAAGAAACTTGACATGAGCTCCCTTTCGATTTTTATGAACTTTAGATTTTACGTTTCTCATTTATGGGATTTTATTCATTACAAAAAGGGGGATTTTCTAGTTTTTGAACAATAGCTCAAAAATGCTTTTGAGCAGTTTTCTTTAAACTTGAATTGTTTATATTCATTGACTTAAACTCCCTTTTGATTTTTATAAATTTCAGATTTTACGTTTATTAGTTATTGGGTTTTATTCATAAAAAAAGAGTTATCCCAGTTTTCAGTCAATATCCTTAAAGTGCTTTGAGCAGTTTTCATTAACCTTTGGTGACTGATTAATATCTATAAAGATAACCTTCACTTAGTTTTTTATAAATTTCGGATATGACATTGAGAAGTTATTGAAATTTATTCTTTGAAAATGTGACGGGCGTATCATGATGCACTCATGGCGTAGCTGTTTATTTGAGAAAACTTTGGTTTAGTGAACATTATTTGTGCATCACTTTGTTTTCATGTACAGCGAGTGGTCAAAAAATAAATATGATGATAAAATGCATGAATTAGTTCGGAAATTGAATTCTTATAATTGATAATCAGCACTGCTGTCATTAGGGAATTGTGATTAAGTACCCACGGAACAAACATTATTTCTAGTTTATCTTGCTTAATAACCATTTAGAAGATGCTTGATGAACTTTAATAGTGCAGGGATACAGGCGATCCCCTCTATCTGGTAAATGACGCCATAAAGGCATTTATTATTAAGGATTTTTTTCCAATGAAGGACATAACTCAAAAGTTGTCTATTCAACTAGAACTGGAATACACAATTACAAGAGTGCACACAAAAGCAGTTTAAAATTACAGAAATTCTAAGTTAGAATTATATTAAGAAAAATATTCTGAGATCTTCTGTCAACAAGAGATAGTTGTTTTATGTAATCACAAACTACAGACTCCCAATAGAAAGTCAGAATAATATTGTTAGAAATGATAGAAAATGCCATCTTGGTCATCTTGGTAGCATTGTCTACATTTATTATTATCAGAAAATTATACCTGGAAAAAGGCATTTTGGCCAATGTAAATACATTAAAGTTTAGAAAATTAATGAGGAAATTAAACAAAACAGCAGAGCTTAAAAGACTATGTGAAGTCATAAAGTGTGTAAACAAACATGTGGGTCCTCCTGTTTAAAAATTATCATTTATTCGAAACCACTTTATTGTATATAAATGTTTGTAAATAGATAGAAAATTAGAGCCAGGAGGTTTGCACTTATACAGTTTTTCTTTTTTAGTTTGTTCACATACAGCCTGATGTAGGAAGAATGCATGTTCATCACATAGAAACAATTAGTGGAAATGAGGTAAGATTAAATGGTGATCATGTGTTTCCTGTATCTCGGGTGGGCCACTTCCTATATACAAGGTGATAGGACGTGCCACTGGAATAGGTAATTACTGTTTCCAGCTTGAAAATATGGGAATAGGTGGGGGAAAACTATCAGAAATATATGATAAGGTTGATAAAGTTCCAATTACTAGTATATGGAAAGCCCTGTCCTTTTTTCACAGCCGAAAGTCTCAACGTAAGTAAACATTACACACAGAATCGTAGTCTTAAATATTCCACTTTTCCAACACATCCCATGAAACCCAACCAATTAGGGCAAAGGTTGCAATTTTACCTACGTAATATATGAAAAGGTGTACATTTTTATGATCTAAATTATATGAAAAGGGTGAGGTAACAAAACCCCAGCGACACTCCAGATCAATTTAATTAGATTAAATGGTAATCATGTGTTTCAAATTTACATGAGATCATAAGGGGAACTGAAGAAAGAATAAATGGTAATCATGTGTTTCATATCACATGAGATCATTGGGGGGTACTTAGGAAAGATTAAATGGAAATCATGTGTTTCATATCTACATGAGATCATAAGGGGAACTGAGGAAAGAATAAATGGTAAGGCCATAAAAAAGAATAGGTTGGTTTGCCCTAACCCGACCGACCGATAAAAAAGCACCCGAGTCAAATTCTTTTTTGATTTAGAATTAGCGATGTTTTGTTTTTTTGTGAATTTTTTTGTATCCGTATCCGTCTTGAGTTTGTTACATAGAATAACCTGATCCGATCTGACAGCGCTTTATCACAGGACAATTTGTGTTATGTATAAAAGCCTCCAATTGATACGGATGTTCTTCACATTTTGTCAACAAAACAAAATTGCGTCCGTGGTCATGCACATGTTACAAAATTTTATCTGACAAAAGTCAGATTTCTCTTGTCAAAAGGGATTTATATGTATATTGCAATAAATTATTAAGAAGGAGGTACATTTAGTTTAAATTATATTTCTTATTCTGTGAGCATTTAGAGTTTTGTCAAAATCCTGACAACGTACTGCTGTTGTATATTTTAAGAATAAATTCAAACCGTTTGAATTTAGGGGCATCTAATTCACATTACAAAGGAAGACAATGAATAAAGACAACACTTTTTTAAGTAGTAGTTCCTTTTAATTAAGTAAAAACAAAATTTTCTTGTCTGCAAGATTGTCATTTTGTAACTTCCGGGTCCATTTCCATTTCAGAAAAACATTGAAAATATCCGATTGTACATGGTTTGGAACAAAATTTCCTGAATATTCTTATCCGATTTGCCGATTTATTCTTATATCCGATATTCGATTACACAATAAAATTAACATTAAACATACAAGAAAGGGTTTGGTGTTTTAAAAATAATATTACAATAGCCTATATTTTTTCGTTTAGCCGATATCCGATTAGGTGGAGTCTAATGTACCATGTTTACCTGACATTTAGCTTTGTTTAAGTTGTTACCTTTAGTTCTAAAATATAAAATGTGTTAAAAAAACATGCATCTTTATTAAAGCATTCAAGTCATTAATTGTCTGTTTTACTAGTCAAATTTTAAGTGTCAAAGTGACAGTTATGCAGTTCATAGTTGTATAAGTATTTTGAATTTCTAAACAGGACTTACAGGACATTCAATTTTCCCATATTGTGTAATTTTGAATTTATGTCCATGTCTTTTTCAGTATTATGTTTCTAGTCAAAACTTAAAATGTTATTATTCTGACAGAAGTTCTGTCAGCAGTGTTTTGTTCAAGTGTTTTAATTTGTACAGTCGAACCTCGTTGTGTCGAAGTCGAAGGGACCGGACCAAAGTATTCGACTCATCCGAGGTTCGACTCATCCGAGGTCGAGTGTGTCGTTATAAATTTTGAATGCATGAAATACGGTATGAGATTTGTGTAAACTAGATACAATGAACAGTGTGCCTTTTTTTCTATGTGACACTTCAATCTCCATTTTTGGTCCTTCGTAATAATTAAAAACACAAGTACAGATACAAATCATGCTCAAATAAAATCAATAGTCTACACAAATATTTACAAAGGTCAGTCGCTATAAATTATGAAATCACTCGCGGCACGAAATAAGTTCTGAACGGTCTGTGATGAGGTCGTCTGCTTTACATTAAATTGTCATGAATTTGTTATAATTGTCCTAATCCTTTTATCTATTGTAATTAATGAGTTTTAAATCTAACGATTCATTTAATCTCGGCTTGGTACATTTAAATTCGTTTCGTTTTTATCTCGGGTGAAAAATGTTCAACACACTAACATTCCGCTTGAACGATCAACAAAGGTGTTAATTGGCGGTCACCATAAACATGTCATTTTAACTGTTATACAAACAAGTATGTTTACTCGGCTTTAATCTCTTTTGCAAATGATTAGGTGACATAAGAAATACATCTGATTTGAATTTTTATCATTAGGTCTGCATCTTCGAAAATTCTTACTTTCAAGTTCGAGACATCGGGTCAATTTACATTAATTTTACTTGACGGGACTATAAAATTTACTCGACTTAACCGAGTATTCTAATCAACCGAGTTGGACTCATCAGAGGTAATTATGCATTGATCAAACGGGAATTTTACCGGGACCGAGAAATTACTTCGACTCATCCGAGTTTTCGACACAACCGAGTTCGACACAACGAGGTTCGACTGTATTTGAATTTTGTATTCAAATAAACTCATTTAAAATGTTTGTCTGTATTTATAATGAAAAAATTCAGAAAAGTGTGGACATTGAGGTGGAATGCTGAAAAAAACTGTTAATTGAAAAGATCTTTATAGTACATATAGATCCTGGCATATATGTGTCTGACAATTAAATTAAACAAAACTATATAATGGTTTTTCATTTTTAAAGTTGTTTACAAGGTAAAATAATGTTGACCCCTATTTTTCTCTTAAAGTATAAAAAAAAAAATTTACCTACCTACCTACCCACACCTGAGACTGGTGGGTAGGGTTTGGGCAAACAGAAATATTATTAAGTCTGGCCTAATCATGTGTTTCATATCTACATGAGATCATAAGGGGAACTGAGGAAAGAATAAATGGTAATCATGTGTTTCATATCACATGAGATCATAAGGGGGACTGAGGAAAGAATAATTGGTAATCATGTGTTTCATATCTACTTGAGATCATAAGGGGAACTGAGGAAAGATTAAATGGAAATCATGTGTTTCATATCTACATCAGATCATAAGAGGAACTGAGGAAAGACTAAATGGTAATCATGTGTTTCATATCTACATCAGATCATTGGGGGGACTGAGGAAAGATCAAATGGTAATCATGTGTTTCATATCTACATGAGATCATAAGGGGGACTGAGAAAAGATTAGATGGAAATCATCTGTTTCATATCTACATAAGATCATAAGGGAAACTGAGGAAAGATTAAATGGTAATCATGTGTTTCATATCTACAGGTAGTGTTGTTCCGATGATCGGAATAAGTCGGAAATCAGTTGGTTGGGGCCGGCGATGTCGATAATCGATTGGGGTTTTGTTCAATCGATTGTCGTTATAGTTTCCAAACTTTTAACATATCAACTTCTGGTCTGTTTCTGGTTTGCATTTTACATGCACAGTCAAACAAATTGTAATGAAAAATATCAGTCGATGACAAGAGAAATGTCACACATCCTATAATCAAAGACATAACCATTGTTTATATGGACTATATAGACTGATCATATGTTATTTAAAATAAATGACTTTTTATGAAAGGTTATTCAAAACAAAAGCGTACATGAAATCATTCTGATTTTAGACAAAATTAATGTTTTTTTTTTACATTAGAAGGTGGTGCAAATTGCCTTTTATTATGTTTCATCCATTTGTTGCGTCTAAAATGTCATATTCCTTTCCAAATTGCTTGTCAAACATCGTTTATTTTTTGTTAATTTTCCCGGTTTGTCCGCCATTGAAATATATACGAATCACGGATCGAATACGGATCAACTATGTATGAATTCCGCATTCTTGCAATTTTAAGTACAGACACACGAATGACACCTCTGACAGAAGAATAATGATGTTAAAAGTGAAAAATAAGCATTCTGCACGAATTAATAGACATTGGTTAGATCCCCTTAGTTAAATGTATATATTTCAATGCAAATGCATTTTTTATTTTTTATTAATTTAAAATTGCTTAAAGTTGAATAATTTATATATTTTTTTTTAATGAGAAGCATTCAAATGTTTATACAGCTATGTATTTGAAATTATAATGTGAGTAATACCATTGATATTTAGAAATTTTAGTGTTATTGTATTTGTTGGTAATAAATGTTGTAATTATAAGACAAAATATGTTCAATCTGAATCTGGATTCTAATTGATTCACTGTTTTAATTGCTAAATGAAATATGAAAAGGAAACAAAAGATCAAATATAAACATATAAAACTCTGCAAAGATATGGAATATACTCATTAGACATGTACAATGTGACTAACTGCATGATTTCATTTTAAAAAGGGCAAGGTATAATGATGCGATTATAACCGATAGTCGGTTGGTTGCTGTCAACCGATAGTAATAGATAATCGGTTGATTATCCAACACTATCTACAGGTCATCATTAGGAATTTATTGATTAACTTCTTCTCATGCATTAATGTAATAAGTATTACCCTTATTAAGTGTGAGACCTAAAGATTGCAGCTTCCGATCAAGTTTCGTAAATGGATCAATGAAATGAAATGAATAAGAAGTAATCTTAAGGTTATAACAATATGTTTAGTATTATGATATATGAGATGACTGATGACTGTTTGTGTTTTATAGGATGACTTGATAGATTATTGTGTGACAGATGACCAGCTGCTGACTTTGTTGACTGACAAATCAGGAGAATGTACTGCAAGAATCAGGCTAACTTGTTCCTTCGGACAAGTTGCAGGAAAACCAATTTGTCTTAACTCACTTGTCCGAATTCATAATTGAAAATCTTACATATTGATGGTATGCACTAATAACACTTGAGCTTTGATTGTACCTAATGAAGGGAGCATTTTGTAATGTTATATGAATTTGTAACTAATTAAAGAATACTACATCAAAATTCATTTCATTATTTTAGACTGAAAGATTATTTTGTAAGACTGAGTTCTCTGACTCAATATCACTATCATGTGTCGATCATTAAATCAAATCATATGGACCTATTCATTCTGTAGTAGTGGTAAGGGTAAACCAAGGATGTAAATACACCTGGCCACCTTGTATATAGTTAAACCTTTTTAATATATTGATGGTGGCAAAACAAGCTTTAATAATTTTATTTTGATTATTATATACATTGATACATGATCATGAAGTACATAAAACATTTCACTGAGAAAATCTGCCTTTTAGATTTTATTTCATTTTTGCGTCTTAAATTAATATCTTAACTATTGATCTTATTAATTAAAACCTCTTTTAATGTATTTTTATGCATAAAAGCAAAATCAAATGAAATAATTATAAATTTTAAAGTTAAAGTAATACTTCATATGGACAAACGGTAATGTCGAGCCCTCCCGTTCTAGAGTTATGCTCCTTTACATATGGAAAAATAGGAATCTAATATCTGTTCTTAATATATCAATGATGTCATTGTTAAAATTAATTTTTATATGACCGTCATATATTGGTATGACGTTGTAGTCTTCGTCGTCTGCGTCGTCCGAAGATACTTTGGTTTCCGGACAATAACTTTAGTTTAAAGTGAATGGATCTCAATGAAATTTTACCAGAAGGTTCAATACCACGTAGGGAAGGTTGGGATTGATTTCCGCGGTTATGGCACCAACGCTTTAGAAATTAGAGGCCAAAAACAAGCAATTTTGTAGTTTCTGGACCATAACTTGTGTGTAAGTGTATGGATCTCAATGAAATTGTACCACAAGGTTCCATATCACAATGGGAAGACTGGGTATGAGTTTGGGGGTAATTGCCCCAAATGTTCAGAAATAAGGGGCTAAAAAAGGGATAAAAAACAAGCAATTTTGTAGTTTCTGGACCATAACTTGTGTGTTAGTGTATGGATATTTCTGAAATTGTACCACAAGGTTCCATATCTCAATGTGAAGACTGGGTATGAAGGTGGGAGTAATTGCCCCAAATGTTCAGGAAGAAGGGGCCAAAACAAGCAATTTTGTAGTTTCTGGAGCATAACTTGTGTGTTAGTAGGATATGGATCTCTCTGAAATTGTACCACAAGGTTCCATATCTCAATTTGAAGACTGGGTATGAGGTTGGAGGTAATTGCCTAAAATGTTCAGATATTAGGGGCCAAAAAGGGGCCAAAAACTAGTATTTTTCTAGTTTCCAGACAATAACTTGAATTTAAGTGTATGGATCTCTATGAAATTGTTCTGCAATTATACCCTTTGATGCTTACAAGCACTTTGACTAATGTTCTTCAGTTTTGTCCATTTATATGATATGCAAGCCGGGGCATCATCTGTGTCCCATGGACACATTCCCCATTTATTTCTCATCACTTGACCTCCTTTGTCAGTCGTTGTCATTAACTTTTACAAAATCTTCTCAACTGAAACTATAGTGCCAAATTAAGCCAAACTTTGCCACAATCATCATTGGGCTATAAAGTTAAAGTATTTTGTTGGCTGACCCCTTCTGCTAACCAAGATGGCTGACATTGCTAAAAATAGAACATTGGGGTGAAAATCAACTTTTGTCTATTATTTTGAAAACAACTATAAGTTGCACTTCTGTAAATACTGTTCATATACACAATCTCTAGATGTGGAAATTTTTGACCTTTTGGAAACAGACATTGAGAAATATTCAAAAAGTGGAATTATAATTTTAATGCCATGGTAAAGTTACAAAAATACTTTAAAAGAACCAACAAAAAAAGAGATTAATGCTTACTATGAATGTTCATATATTCGGGGGTACCAATTTTCATGATTTAAACAAAAGTTACATGTTTGTGTGCTCTTAAATGCATGGAATTTTAACTGATCACGGTCAAAGGGCCCAGTGAGCTTTTCTCATCACTTCACATACATGGCTGTCATCCATTGTTGCCCTTAACTTTTAACATTTTAAACTTTTCTTGGAACCACTAGATTGGAACAAAACCAAATAAAGCATGAATGTTCCTTATGAGGTGCTGACCAAGTGTTGCTACTTTGTAGCTGATCCATCATCCAAGATGGTCGCCAATTGGGGACTTTGTTTAACATAGGACCCTATGAACAATACATACCAATGTTTTCTGTTAGCAAAAATGGTTAGAAAACCAGTGAACGGAATAAAACCAAACATGGCATGAATGTTCCTTATGAGGTGCTGACCAAGTGCTGTTACTTTGAAGCTGATGCATCATCCAAGATGGCTGCCATCAGGACCCTATGGGAAATATATACAAATGTCTTCTCCTAAAAAAATGCTTAATGGATTAAAACCAAACAGGGTATGAATGTTCCTTATTGTTACTTTGTAGTGGATTTGTCATTGTCCTTGTAAAGGCTTTTTCTACAATTTCAATGAATTTATTGGTAATTTATGTAAACTTTACAAAAGCCATCTGGATTTGATTAAATTATGGGGCCAATATCAAACCAAATGTTGCCTCAATTATTATTAGGGTATCTGTTATGCTGTTAATCTATTTTTACATGATTTCCAAAACCAATGTATAATCAGGTGAGCGACACAGGCTCTTCGGTGCCTCTAGCTAGGTTTCTGAAGAAGAAAAATTGAGAGAAGTTTTTGAAGCAATCAGAAATTATTCTTGAAAATAATCATGTTTACAAAATGTCTTGACTGAAGAAAAATGCAAAGTAAACATTTTATTGTCACACAGATATACTCATGATACTAGAAATTTACATGAGATTGAATTATCAACAGATTATAGATAATCAAAGTGGTTAATTGCATGGGTCATAAACATTTCACATTAAGAAAACAGTTCAATACATAAAAAGTGTTACAAATGAACATTGAATTTTTTAATAAATCAATTAATTGGTATACAGTAAAAAAACAATCCCATAGCAAAGGGACATTAGTTTAAGGGCATATGTTACAGTTACAGGGGAGGTAATGATGTTGCTAACGTAAAATGTTATTTTCGCGACGTCAAACTGTGACATATCGGGAAAAGATGCATTTTTTGACTGATTTTTATCTTTCAAACTGATTTAACTTTTAAACGAGTTCATGGACCCCTCTTTTTTAAAATAACATTCGGTTTTATTACATTTGAAGATTATTTGTACCAAATTTCATGAAAAAGTCAATGATGCAATTTTTTTAAATTTGATAAATATAAAGCAAAAATTACGTTTTTTTCTACATTCATGAACATTTGATAAATTTTAGTTATTTCTAAACGAAATATTATATAAATTTATATGATACTTATATAAAAGAGAACTTATAAATAATTTAACAAAAAACAGCTTGTGTTTATCTTTTAAAACGAAAAAGTTATGCATTTCTGTCGGGAGGAAAAATACGTCCACACATCTGAATTTTGAGCAAATATCTGAAATTTCGACCTCATTTTACTCCAAAAGTAGCACATGAAGGTATATTTTTTATAACATATTTGATTTAAGCAGGTAAAAATAGCCTATATATCTTAAAGGGAAAAAAATTCTCACCGTCAGAAATAAACTGTTGGATATGCCCTTGTTTGTCTGTCCTTACTTCTGTGCTGCAAGTTCTCAAAGTTGAAAATTGGTTTCTGTTCTCAAACTTAAGTTTGCCTCCACCAAAAAACTTATACACAATGTATATTATCTCAACACACAGATCAAAATCCAAATTGGGTTGCGTAACTTTTTCTGGTCGTGAGTTATGATCCTTTATAAACATGAAAATTTCTACATCTGTCATTTTCGATCTCTTATTTTAGTTTGCCTCAACCAAATGTTATGAAACTTATACACAATGCTTATTAACACAAAACACAGATCAAGTTCTAAATAAGGTGACATCACTTTATGCCCCATGAGTTATGCCCCTTTATAAATGGAAAAATTGCTAAATCTGTTTTTTCCATTCTCTAACTTTAGTTTGCCTCAACCAACATGACCAAATGTCATGCAACTTATGCATGCTTATAATCACAAAACAGTCGTATCTATGTAAATCCTTCATCTGTATCAATGCAAAATGTTTGTTAGTGCTCCATTGTTGAATGTGTGCGATGACCTATAGTTGTTAATTTCACTGTATATTATCCTTTTGCTGTTTACAGGTTTTTCTTGGCGATTACACTGTATATTATCCTTTTGCTGTTTACAGGTTTTCCATGGCGATTACACTGTATATTCACCAAAGCGTTTATACGATGGGATTGAGAAGCAAGAAATTAGTAAGTTGTAGTTGTAGTATAGTTCACAAATATAAACACAACTCTATTCCTCCAGTAACTCTGTCTTCCTCCACCAATAAGAACAAAATGCTGAGAATGGCATTGAAAACCAATCACTCAATCAATCTATCCTTTCACAAGCATTTCTCTCTTACATGTAGCTTCAAGATTGAAAGCATTGGTCCAACTTTGTTACTTAAAATTGTTACATTCTATTTCATAAGGTTCATTTAATATTTAGAAATTTTTTATCATAAAACCAGAAAATGGCATTTTGTTTATTTGTAGCAAACTTTGGAACATTTTTTCTTGACCTTTGACTCTGGTTTTACTGAAATTACATTATTATACCCCATGCAACGAAGTTGCAGAGGGTATAATGTTTTTGACCCGTCCGTCCGTCTGTCTGTCCGTCAGTCTGTCCGTCAGTCTGTCCGTCTGTCTGTCCATCCGTTCGTCCATCTGTCCGTCCGTCCGTCCGTCCGTCAGTCCGTCAGTCCTGTTTCTTGTCATCGCAACTCCTCTCAAACCACACAACAGAATTTCATGAAACCTTTTTTAGATAATAAGGACGTACTATGTCGTTGTGCATATCGACAGGAAATTACGATTCAATTTTTTTTCTAGGAGTTATGCCCCTTTGAACTTATTTGCTTCAATGTACTACTGCAACAGTTTGTCATCGCAACTCCTCTGATACCACAAAACAGAATTTCATGAAACCTTTTTAGATAATAAGGACATACTATGTAGATGTGCATATCGACAGGAAATTATGATTCAATTTTTTTTCTAGGAGTTGCGCCCCTTTGAACTTATTTGCTTCAATGTACTACTGCAACAGTTTGTCATCACAACTCCTCTGAAACCACACAATATAATTTCATGAAACTTTGTAGATAATAAGGACATACTATGTAGATGTGCATATTGACAGGAAATTATGATTCCATTTTTTTATACGACCGCAAAAAAATTTTGCGGTCGTATATTGGTATGACGTTAGCGTCGTCGTCGTTGTCGTTGTCGTCGTCGTCATCCGAAGACACATTGGTTTTCGCACTCTTACTTTAGTTTAAGTAAATGGATCTCTATGAAATTTTACCATACGGTTCAATACCACAAAAGGAAGGTTGGGATTGCTTTTGGGGGTTATGGTACCAACAGTTAAGGAATTAGGGGCCAAAAAGGGGCCAAAAATAAGCATTTTTCTAGTTTCATGACAAATACTTGTGTGTAAGTGTATGGATCTTTCTGAAATTGTACTACAAGGTTCCATATCACAAAGGGAAAGCTGGAATTGAGTTTGGGGGTAATTGCCTTAAACGTTTAGGAATTTGTGGCCAAAAATAAACATTTTTCTAGTTTCCAGACAATAACTTGTGTTCAAGTGTATGGATCTCTCTGAAATTGTAATGCAAGGTACCATACCACAAAGGGAAGGCTGAGATTGATTTTGGGGGTAATTGCCTCAAAATTTTAGGAATTAGGGGCCAAAAAAGGGGCAAAAAACAAGCATTTTTCTTGTTTCATGACAAAAACTTGTGTGTAAGTGTATGGATCTTTCTGAAATTGTACTACAAGGTTCCATATCACAAAGGGAAAGCTGGAATTGAGTTTGGGGGTAATTGCCTTAAACGTTTAGGAATTTGTGGCCAAAAATAAACATTTTTCTAGTTTCCAGACCATAACTTGTGTTCAAGTGTATGGATCTCTCTGAAATTGTATTGCAAGGTACCATACCACAAAGGGAATGCTGGGATTGATTTTGGGGGTAATTGCCTCAAAATTTTAGGAATTAGGGGCCAAAAAGGGGCAAAAAACAAGCATTTTTCTAGTTTCAGGACAATAACTTGTGTGTAAGTGTAAGGATCTTTATGAAATTGTACTACAAGGTTCCATATCACAAAGGGAAAGCTGGGTTTGAGTTTGGGGATAATTGCCTTAAACGTTTAGGAATTTGGGGCCAAAAAGGGACCTAAAAACAAGCATTTTTTTAGTTTCCAGACAATAACTTGTGTTCAAGTGTATGGATCTCTCTGAAATTGTACTGCAAGGTACAATACCACAAAGGGAAGGCTGGGATTGAGTTTGGGGTAATGAATCATAAGGGGGTTCAAAAAATTTGGGGGAGGGATTTTTTTTCATTTTTTTCATTTTTTTTTCTTTAAAATATTCCATTTTAAATTGGTTATTTCTGATTTATATATAAAAGCAAATAATAATGATATGGTTTGAATAAAAAAATTTTTAGTTCTTAGATCACATTCATTCTGTGTCAGAAACCTATGCTGTGTCAAATATTTAATCACAATCCAAATTCAGTGCTGTATCAAGCTTGAATGTTGTGTCCATACTTGCCCCAACTGTTCAGGGTTCGACCTCTGCGGTCGTATCAAGCTGCGCCCAGCGGAGCATTTTATTTCTAGGAGTTACGCCCCTTTGAACTTATTTGCTTCAATGTACTTCTGCAACAGTTTGTCATCGCAACTCCTCTGAAACCACACAACATAATTTCATGAAACTTTGTAGATAATAAGGACATACTATGTAGATGTGCATATTGACAGGAAATTATGATTCAATTTTTTTTTCTTACACATATTTTATTTCTCCAATGACAATGTGGGGACGTGGGGTATGTGAGCGCGCTCACTAAGGTTCTTTAATATGAAATGTTTTACAACCAGCCAAAAAAAAAAAATTGATCCAGGGAAAACCCTTGTGATAAATGTAGTAGAACATCTTTATCTAATACACTTTCATTGTAAAATTCAATTGTGATTTGTAAAGCAAGCTAGACATTTCAGCATGTTAACTCCTGTACTGACATTATACAATTGTTGACTTTTGATGAGGTTAATACAATTATACAACGGCCGAGTGTGAATGTCATTTCTATGGCGTTGATAAATCATTGTATCAAATGAAATCAAAGTTAACAATTATTCTATTATATGACTTTTTATCCTATTCCAATTTTCTTGTACAAAATGTATTGGCTCTAGATACTTTTAAAACTGCTTCCTGTTTTTATTAATTCCACATATAACATGTAATAAAAATTCACAGTGTTGTATTTTAGTGATGAAGAAACTGGAGATTGTTGAACTTGTTGATATTAAGACAGAGTTTATGTTGGTGGATGCCAGACTCAGATTGTATGGTAAAGAATCTGACCAAGGTTTTCATTCTGGTATGTTTGCATGCTATTTGTAATTTTGTTTTTAAGGGGGCTCGCGGTCTAAATCAATTTTTTGTTTAAATATAGGATTTCGCTATATTTTTCTATAAATGAACTTTATCATATGCTTAATAGAAAAATAAAATAAAAAAAATGGGGTCACTGTTCATTTAAGCTCACCAGCTGCCTTCGAAAAAAGCATACATTTTTGAAAAGGAACTTTTTTTCTGTTGAACTAATAGGAGAAATAGAGGTAATATGGAAATAAAAAAAGAACCATATTACAGAAATCGCTTAAATTTTACAATAGTTTACTTCAAGTACAGCTTAGTAGAAAATAATAATAATAAATATAGGTCACCGATGAGTTAAAAAAGATATTTTTTAAGCAAAAAAAAAGGCATTTTTGCACCAAAGGGAGATAATTTAGAGCTTTTTCAATGATATATACATTTTAAAAGTCATCTGGGGCCAAAACGAATTGATTTTATTGGTTGATTTTTGTACCATATGATAAAGTAACAACTAATAAAGTAATAAATAAAATTTGTAATGAAAAAAAAAATGTTTAAATTTTTACAGAAATTTTTGTACCCTCGAGCCTCCTTAACTCTCTTAAAAAAAGCACTTTTTTCTTCAATAACATATTTCTTTTTTGGAAACTAGATGTTGTAAATTTTTCAACATGTTCAATTGAAAAGCACATGCACACAAAAGAAAATGGTTAGTGTCTAAAGTAATAATATGAGATATCGAGAAATAAAGTAGTCTTGTGAGAGGAGAGTCAAGAATTGGTCATATTTGCCAGGCATGACATAAATTGAAAGTTCAAAGAGTGAAATAGGAGATTGGGATTTGGCACAACACTTATTTTTTACAGAAATATGAAGGTCATTTAGTTAGATTGCCAAATTGCACCAATTTTTATACGACTACAAACATTGTTTTGCTATTGTATAATGCTATGATTCATCGTCTGCGTCCCATGAAATTTTGGTTTCCGGACAATAACTTTAGTTTAAGTGAATGGATCTCTATGAAATTACCAGAAAGTTCAGTACCATAAAAGGAAGTTTGGGATTGATTTTGGGGGTTATGGTACCAACAGTTTAGGAATTAGGGGCCAAAAACTAGTATTTTTATAGTTTTCAGACAATAACTTGTGTGTAAGTGTATGGATCTCTCTGACATTGTACCACAAGGTTCCATATCACAAAGGGAAGTCTGGGATTGAGTATGGGGTTAATTGCCCAAAACATGTAGGAATAAAGGGCCAAAAACAAGCATTTTTCTAGTTTCCAGACAATTACTTGTGTATGGATCTCTCAAAGTCCCATACTACAAAGGAAAGGATGGAATTGAGTTTTAGGGTTATTGCTCCAAGGGGGGTTTCAAAAAGTTTGGGGGGGATTTTTTTCTCCCAATTGTTTAAGGGGATTCATATTTTTTTTCAAAATTTTTCAAATTTCAAATTTTGGAAAAGTTTCAAGAAGAAATCTTCAATTGCACAGTATTGCACAATAGATTTGTAAGATCTTTGACCACATTTATTTTATGTCAAAAACCTGTATTATGTCAAAAATTTGATCACAATCCAAATTCAGACAGTATCAAGCTTGAATATTGTGTCCTAATTTGCCCCAACTGTTCAGGGTTCAACCTCTGTCTGTCTGTCGGTCTGTCTGTCCGTCCCTCCGTCCGTCCGTCTGTCCAGCAAATCAGTTTTCCAGACTTTTTTGCTTCATGCTTAAAGATATTGATTTGATATTTGGTGTATTGTTTTATCACGACAAGTTACAGGTCATTCTGCATGTTCTGTATGAACTAATTTTCTGAATGCTAATATATTAAAAAAAAATTGGGATGAAGTGATAAATTTTATATAGATAATAATGTATTTTTGATAAAGGATATATTTTATTTAAGAAATAATTCACGGAAGCCATAATTTGTTGGACATTTACACATGGCCTGGGCCGTGATATTCGAATTTTATCCTGAGCGTTAGCCAAGGCCATGTGTAAATGTCCAACAAATCTATGACTTCCATGAATTATTTTGATTCTAATAGGACAAATACGGTAATTTAAAAACTGAAGCGAAGGTAGGATTGCCATGTGTATGGCTGTTCTATTTTACCCCCTGTAAGATAAAAGCTACAAATTTCAAATAAATCTAAGTCTTACATGAATTATTTCTTAAATAAGTACTAGAAAAATGTGTTCAATTCTCATAATTCTTAACCCAAACATTTTTTTTCCGTTGGTTGCTATTTACTGTCAAATCCAGAGTTGACATGTCGTAACTAAGGAGTGAGCCGCCATGTTGACTTGCTGAAATCCACAAATGTGCGAATAATGCAATAGAATAGATAATGAAACAACACCTACCTCAAAACTCCATTTTAATGCAATATTATCCGAACTTAGGGCGTGTACACGTAACGGAAAACGTTCAGCTTGAGAGTTTTCATTTGTATAACGTCATGTTATGACATGACGTTAATGCGCCAAGATCATTAATGAAATTTTGCAGAATTTTATTTTATTTTGATTTTATACATTTTTTAAGCTCTTGTGCATTAATTCTTTTTGTTATGCATTATAATAGGAATAACGGTTCTGTAGTTTCTTTTTCAATTTCAATTTGAACACAATGAAATCGACATAGTGTTTGCACATAGGTTACGATACATGTGGATTTACGTGGGAGGTAAATAGTAACAGCCACCAATATGCACATCTCTGAGTCTGCGCTAAGTATAAATATATCGAGAATTTTATCACGGTGTTGTTTACAAAGCGAAAGAAGCACGTCATATTAGAATTAAGAAATAATTCAAGGAAGCCATAGATTTGTTGGAAATTTACAAATGGCCTGGGCCATGTTATTCAAATTTTATCCTGAGTGTTAGCAAGGGATAAAATTAACGAATATCACGGCCCAGGCCATGTGTAAATTCACTGAAATAATCAGTTTTCCACACTTTTTTTTGTCATTCTTGAAGATATTGATTTGATAATAAGTATATAGTTTTATCATGACAAGTTACAGATCAAGTTGGAATTTTATTCGGGTCTGATGATTTTGTGCAGAGTTATGTATGGTCTTTGGACATAAAAAATTCACTTAAATAATCAGTTTTCAAAAGTTTTTTTGTCATGCTTGAAGATACAAAGTATTGACTTGATATACTTATGTAGATAAATACATCATGACAAGTTATAGATCAAGTTAGAATTTCGTTCCATTACAATGAATTTTTATCCGGTAGTGGACTATGTCTTGCCATGCAATACTCACAGAATGCTTGTTATATTAAGTATTGTGCAATAGCAAGAAACCTTCAATTGCGTAGTATTGCACAATAGCAAGAAATCTTCAATTGCATAGTATTTCGCAATAGCAAGAAATTTTTAATTGCATTGTATTGTGCAATAGCAAGAAATCTTTTATTGTACAGTATTGTGCAATAGCACAGTATTGCCCAATATCACAGTTTTGCCCAAAAGCAAGAAATTTTCACTTGAAAATTAATACAAATATATTAACCAATTTCAAATTTTGAAGATCTTTCACCACATTTATTTTGTGTCAGAAACCTATATGATGTCAAATAAATTGATCACAATCCACATTCAGACAGTATCAAGCTTGAATATTGTGTTCAGGCTTTGATCTCTGTGGTCGTATCAGGCTGCGCTCAGTGAAGCATTTTATTAAAAAATGTAAACATAATCTGACTATGAAAATTATCTTTTTGCTTTCAGGACCGATCTCCCGCCCGGATGAAATTGTTGGACAGCTAGTTACTGTAGGACTTTATGACAGAGCTGTGATTATAAGTCATTTGTTCGATCTCAAATTACATACTGTAATGGAAAGTTTAGCATTAAGGTAGGTTAGTGCTGTGTAATGCTCAAATCTTATTTCATTCGTTTACTGTTACTAAAATTAGAAATTACAAAACTCAAGATAAAGAATAGGTTTGGATTGATGCACTTTAAGTTTAAGTTATTTCACTTGTCCTCCATTTAATTTTAGAAGGAACATTTTCTTAGTTGAATAGCCAAATTGAAACATGCATTGCACACATGTCTGATAAAAGATCCTTACTAGATGGTAGTGATGAATTAAGCAAGGCTCAAGGAAATGAAAATAGTTCAGAAAACCCTTGTTTCTAAAATCTAGCAGTCAATTTAACATAGACCTCCTGAATGGCAACATGAGGGAATTAAATCTTGCTAAAAAATGTGTCAATCCAAATCTATCTTTAGTTTTTTTATATACCTCCATTTAATTTTTTTGGATGCTCTGCTCAATGTTATGTAAAACATACAGAATATAGAATATTGTCTCAAAGACAGACATAATTTCTATCATATATATTTATAACTAGTTTTGATGTAGAGTAAATAACATGTGGTTAGCTTGGTAATGGTATCAGTAAATAAAGATTCTAATATGACGTGCTTCTTTCTCTTTGTAAACAACACAGTGATAAAATTCTCGATATATCTATACTTAGCGCAGACTCAGAGATATACATAATAATGGATGTTACATTATCTTACCTCCAGAGATATGATTGGTTAAGGGACTACACGTGGTGACTATGTATATTTGATATAGGGTGTCCTAAAATATATAGGGTTAGTTACCATACATGGTTAGTTACCATATGGGGTTAGTAAGGAGTTACTTCCCTTTCAAAACAAAAAAGATGCCACAACCCTTTATAAAAACAACACAGTGTTGAGGAAAAATCTGAAAGGATTCAACAGACGAAGAAATTGATAATGAAAGGTTGAAATAAGTTCATGAAACATACTAGTTGTTATTGTTGGCATAATGGAGTTACTTTCTTTCAAAAAAAAAAAAAAAAAGAAATCTGATAGGATTCAACAGACGAAGAAATGAACATTCAGTGTTCTCCCCAGGCCGTTTTAGTGCTGCGGTATTCAGCGCTATCATATTTCAGCGCGTTGGTATTGGGCAGACCGCAGCGCTATCCAATCAAATATCAGCGCTATTGTTTTTGAATTTTCAAACTTCCGGTATTAATCTGCACAATTCCGATCAGGTGGTCAACTGGTTGATTTGTCTGAGAGATCGTTTATTCACCTCACGATGTCAAATATCGGAGGGGCCAGTTCAATAATTGAAATGAACAAAATGGCGCCATTTGCAAAACTTTTACTGTCAAAAAACCTTTCCTTCCTCGAGTTTTTCGCTTTAAAAAGATACAGAAACTTCATGAAAGGGATGGATAGTGCTGAAAAGTTCACTCCTAAATTATTTAAGGGAAGTTTTACCCCTTCTAGGACAACGTGGTCTCAACCATTTTTTGAACAAACTACGATTATTTCATTATTTTTTTCGCATTTACAACTGAACTGTTGAACCTGTATTGCTTTAAGGAAAGCATTCCTGTTGTCCAGGGATTCATTACAAGCCCGTATTTTACGATAACTGTCCTTGCATTGCTCTTTTCAAAATCGAATAGAGAATAAAACAAAACGAAAAAAAATTGTGTGAATATATATAAAATATTGATATTTGTCATCCAATTGTCAATATATATTAATTAAATATTGTTTTAAAATTAATGTAAACAGAGGATGGCTTGGATAGGGAATGGCATTAAATGATGCATAAAGCCACAAGTGTAAACAGAAAGTTATGTAAGCCAGTAAGGGAGACAATTTTGAAGGGAAAGTTCTAAAACAAGTATTGTCAAATCTTGACAAATATTTCTGGTGGCCAGTATTCAAATGTTTATGAAATTATCAAACCCAACCTTCAAATGTGGTAGTAATGTTTCAATTGGCAAACACAATTTATTTAATTGATAATCAACCTTTAATAAAAAATCTTTAAAAAAAATATATAGGACTTCTATCATATTCATCTTGGAATATGTTAGCCTTTTATATTAAAGCAAGTCTTTAATAACACTTGAATATTATGGAAAGGGTAATTCCATTTCTTCATTTGAAATAATATACTGATTTTGATTGAAAAGTTGTAATTTGATAGATGTAAATAAAAGTTGATGAAAAAATTCCAATCTTGTCATTGAAAACTGTCATTGAAAACTTTCTGTAAATATATGTGTCAGTAAATTATGAAGCTGTAATGGATATATAACTAGTTTATAAGTGAAACAACTAAAAGTGCATACTTACTCTTACAAAAAATGATTGGAAGGGTGCTAATGAAACCAAATTATATAAATTATCTAGGCATTTTAATTTTTAAAACTAAATATTTTTTTTCCATTTCTGTGAAAGCATATGTATAAAAAATGCAGGTCTTTATCTATTTAATATATTATAACCAACATGGTAGTTATAAATAAATGTAACATTATGTAAAACATGGTGAATCAATCTAATATCGCGCGCTTACCACAGCGCTATCAAAAAATCCTGGGGAGAACACTGCACATTGAAATAAATTCATAAAACAAATTTAAAGCTAAAAAGTTGTTATTGTTGGCATTTGTTTTCTGTACAGACAAATGGAAGTAGAGTCGTAATACTAAGTATTGAAGACTTGATCACTTTGATAGGTTGCTAGTCAAAATACCACATGTGAAGATAGTCTGTAAGATAAATTTGTTACACGGTGTGCTAGTGACCTAATACGATATATATGGGGTTAGTAAATTCCATATGGGGATTGGAGCTTCACTCTCACCCCATATGAAATTTACTGACCCCATATATATTGTATTAGGTCACTAACACACCATGTAACTAATAATATACCACCCACGTAAATCCACATGTATTGGAACCTATTTGCAAACGCTTTGCTGATTTTATAGTTTTAAAAATTGCAATTAGAAAAAGACGAAAGAAATTTTATTCTTATTCGGATGCATAATAAAAAGAATTAATGCAGAAGAAATCAAGAGAAATCAACAAAATCAAAATAAGATAAAATTCTGCGAAAGTATATTAATGTTTTTGTCAGCCAAATTTTTCTTGTAAACTGATGACGTGAGAAGGAAATACTCCAAGGATTCGAGTTCATTTGCAAAATATCTAACACAAGGTTTGCGATAAAGGTCATTTATTCAGAAACCATAAAACCATAATACAACTGAATGTTATGAACAATTATGTAATAAACCAAAACTGAATAAATGACAATAATTTGCAAAGGTGGGGAATAAATACCGCCACCCTCAATAAACAAATAACCAAATGTATAAACAAACAAATATTGTACAATAAAAGATTGAAATCATCAGCATATGAAATTCAAAATTTTTAATTTAAAAAATAATACCTATAAATATAAATCTGTTAAAGAATCCGGGGAGTAGGTGGGTGGGAAATTAAAAATCTTCACTTTTCTTGAGAAAACTAAAATGGCGTCCGCTGCATTCAGTGCAATTGCCAGAATGCTGGCTAATCTTAACACATGTGAAGAGATAACATGCACCTAATCCTCATTGGTCAATTAAATATCATTAAACAATCATATTAGTAATTAATCTTGACCCTGATCGTGAGATGACCACACTGATCTTTGTCTGTAATCAAAAACTTACACAATTCACAGACAACCCCATGCAAATTTACAGTTTCATATTACCCTTGATAAGAATAATTTCCTGACAAAAATGTTTTTATGTACCATAAAATGTTTTTTTGGTGCATTTAAGTCATTTCAAAACATGACGTCATACAAATGTAAACACTAGAGTTGATGGTTTTCCGTTACGTGAACTATCAGATTTAGTGTAATAATGTATTAAAAAGAGATTTTTGAGGTAGGTTTTGTTTTGTTTTCTATTCTCTTGCATTATTCGCATATTTACTGATTTCAGCAAGTCAACATGGCAGCTCCTTAGTTACGAAATGTCAACTTTGGATTTGACAGTAGCTTACAAGAAAAATATGTAAATTAAAAATGGCAAATGTTGGGTTTGAAAATTAATTGAGAATTAAACAGATTTATTCTAGCGGTTATTCACGAAATAATCCCATACAAACTACAGATTTATTTGAATATTTGAGCTTTATCAAACAGGGAGTAAAAAAGAACAGCCACACACACGGCATATCCACCCTCGCTTCAGTTTTTTTATTGACCGTATTTGTCCTTTTAGAATCGAAATAATTCATGGAAGCCATAGATATGTTGTAAATTTACACACACATGAATTATTTCTTAATTATATGACCACAAAAATTTTTTGCGGTCGTATATTGGTATGACGTCGGCGTCGTCGTCCGAAGACACATTGGTTTTCGCACAATAACTTTAGTTTAAGTGAATGGATCTCTATGAAATTTTACCATAAGGTTCAATACCACAAAAGGAAGGTTGGGATTGATTTTGGGGGTTATGGTACCAACAGTTAAGGAATAAGGAGCCAAAAAATAAGCATTTTGTAACTTCCAGACAATAACTTGTGTGTTAGTGTATGGATCTCTCTGACATTGTACCACAAGGTTCCATATCACAAAGGGAATGCTGGGATTGATTTTGGGGGTAATTGCTTCAAAATTTTAGGAATTAGGGGCCAAAAAAGGGGCAAAAAACAAGCATTTTTCTAGTTTCATGACAATAACTTGTGTGTAAGTGTATGGATTTTTCTGAAATTGTACTACAAGGTTCCATATCACAAAGGGAAAGCTAGAATTGAGTTTGGGGGTAATTGCTCGAAAGGTTTAGGAAAAAGGGGCCAAAAATAAGCATTTTTCTAGTTTCCAGACAATAACTTGCGTGTAAGTGTATGGGTCTTTCTGAAATTGTACCACAAGGTTCTATACCAAAAAAGGAAGGTTGGGATTGATTTTGGGGGATATGGCCCTAACTGTTTAGGAATTAGGGGCCAAAAACAATACTTTTCTAATACTTTGTATAAATTGCTTATTTCTTGAACAATTTCAATGGGGTTTTATTCTTGAATTCTTGGGGTTCTTTAAAATGCTGAATCTAACCGTGTATTACGTTTTTGGATTTTGGGCCCCGTTTTTTAAATTGGTCCACATTGAGGTCCAAAGGGTCCAAAATTAAACTTTGTTTGATTTCATCAAAAATTGAATTATAGGGGTTCTTTGATCTGCCAAATCTAACTGTTTATTTAGATTTTTAATGTTTGGTCCCATTTTCAAATTGGTCTACATTAAGGTCCAAAGGGTCCAAAATTAAACTTAGTTTGATTTTAACAAAAATTGAATTCTTGGGGTTCTTTAATATGCTGACTCTAACCGTGTATTAAGTTTTTGGATTTTGGGCCCCATTTTTAAATTGGTCCACATTGAGGTCCTAAGGGTCCAAAACTAAACTTTGTTTGATTTCATCAAAAATTGAATTATTGGGGTTCTTTGATATGCCGAATCTAACCGTGTACTTAGATTTTTATTTTTTGGTCCCGTTTTCAAATTGGTCTGCATTAAGGTCCAAAGGGTCCAAAATTAAACTTAATTTGATTTTTACAAAAATTGAATTCAAGGGGTTCTTTCATATGCTGAATCTAAACATGTATTTAGATTTTTGATTATGGGCCCAGTTTCAAGTTGGTCCAAATCAGGGTCCAAAATTAAACTTTGTTTGATTTCAACAAAATTGAATATATGGGGTTCTTTGATATGCTGAATCTAACCGTGTATTAAATTTTTGGATTTTGGGCCCTGTTTTTAAATTGGTCCACATTGAGGTCCAAAGGGTCCAAAATTAAACTTTGTTTGATTTCATCAAAAAATTGAATTATTGGGGTTCTTTGATATGCCAAATCTAACTGTTTATTTAGATTTTGAATTTTTGGTCCCATTTTTAAATTGGTCTACATTAAGGTCCAAAGGGTCCAAAATTAAACTTAGTTTGATTTTAACAAAAATTGAATTCTTGGGGTTCTTTAATATGCTAAATCTAACCATGTATTAAGTTTTTGGATTTTGGGCCCCGTTTTTAAATTGGTCCACATTGAGGTCCAAAGGGTCCAAAATTAAACTTTGTTCGATTTCATCAAAAATTGAATTATTGGGGTTCTTTGATATGCCGAATCTAACCGTGTATTTAGATTTTTAATTTTTGGTCCCTTTTTCAAATTGGTCTGCATTAAGGTCCAAAGGGTCCAAAATTAAACTTAGTTTCATTTTAACCAAAATTGAATTCCTGGGGTTCTTTGATATGCTGAATCTAAACATGTATTTAGTTTTTTTATTATGGGCCCAGTTTTCAAGTTGGTCCAAATCAGGGTCCAAAATTAAACTTTGTTTGATTTCAACAAAAATTAAATATATGGGGTTCTTTGATATGCTGAATCTAACCATGTATTTAGATTTTTGATTTTTGGGCCCTGTTATCAAATTGGTCCACATTGAGGTCAAAAGGGTCCAAAATTAAACTTTTGTTTGATTTCATCAAAAATTGGATTCTTGGGGTTCTTTGATATGCTGAAACTAACCATGTATTTAGATTTTGGATATTGGACCATAATAGGTAAATGTCCAATTTAAATTTTTTAACTTCTTAGACCACATTCATTCAGAAACCTATGCTGTGTCAAATATTTAATCACAATCCCAATTCAGAGCTGTATCAAGCTTGAATGTTGTGTCCATACTTGCCCCATCTGTTCAATGTTCGACCTCTGCGGTCTTATTTAGCTGCGCCCAGCAGAGCATTTTATTTTATTTCTCAAAGGATTTATATCAAGTTTGAAATATAATGAGATCTGATCTTTAAAAAACATAAATATAAAAAAAAAAATACAGAAAAAATTATAAATCTTTACCATTTTTAACCGGAAATTCGACAAAAATGTCGGTTATTGATTTGGGGATGTATGGCGGTCCCTAGGCAGCAGCCAAATGTTGTCCGTGCATTTACTCATAAACCGTTTCAATCAAAGCTTTTAAATTTTTGATATGTTGTTACTGACAACAAAATGGAGGTTTAGTTTAATAATGATGATTTTGACTTTAACTGTACAGGAGTTTTGGTTCTTGAAAGATTGAAAAATGGTGTTTCCAGTTGTGTCCGTGCATTTACTCATGGACTGTTCAACCGAAGCTTTTAAAATTTTGATATGTTGTTACTGATGACAAAATGGAGGTCAATTTCAATAATGACGATTTTGACTATAACAGTTCAGGAGTTATGGTTCTTGAAAGATTGAAAAATGGTGTTACCAGTTGTGTCCATGTATTTATTCATGAACTGTTCAACCATAGCTTTTCAAATTTAAATATGTTGATGACAAAATGGAGGTCAAGTTTAATAATGGCAATTTTCACATTTACTGTTCACGAGTTATGGTTCTTGAAAGATTGAAAAATAGTGTTTCCAGTCATGTCGTTGCATTTAATCATGAACCATTCAACCAAAGTGTTTCAAATTTTAATATGTTGTTAGTGATGACACAATGAAGGTCAAATTTGATATTGACGATTTTCACTTTCACCTTTCAGGAGTTATGGTTCTTGTGATATTGAAAAATGCCAGGACACAAATAAATGTTAATAGATCCAGTTTGCTGTCGCTCTGACAGCCTCTTGTTTATTTTGGTCCAGTCATTAGTGTAACCCGTTGCTGGGTTGTTGCCCACCTGAATAGGTAATTTTAAGGAAATATTGCAGTTTTTATACAACCGCATAAAATTTTTCGGTCGTATATTGGTATCACTTCGTCTTTGGCGTCAGCGTCGTCCGAAGACATTTGGATTCGGGACAATAACTTTGGTATAAGTAAATAGAAATCTATGAAATTTAAACACAAGGTTTATAACCACAAAAGGAAGATTGGGATTTTGGTGGTTATGGTCCTAACAGTTAGGAATTAGGGGCCAAAATGGGGCCCAAATAAGCAAATAAGCAAAATCAAGACAATAACTTGTGGAATGGTGTATGGATCTCTCTGAAATTATACCACAAGTTTCCATACCACAAAGGGATGGTTAGGATTGGCTTTGGGGGGTTATTGCTCAAACTGTTTAGGAATTAGGGGCGAAAAAGGGGGGAAAATAAGGGTTTCCTGGTTAATGGACAATTATTTAAGTACAATGTTGTGTTTCGATTACCTCCCTTACGCTGCTTTGAAATTATGTATAAAAAATGTTGTATTGTCTTGGTGATTAGCTGTCAATTTATTTTTAAAAGTTACTATTGGTCCGAGGACACAGTTATCGTCCTTAGATTTTCGTTGTCTACAAATATAGTCCCTAGTGTGGACAGTGTATAACTTGCAAATTTTGTTCATACACTTTCCAAATTTATTTCTTTATATTTTATGCATGAAATATTAAGTAAAGGGATGAAATTACATGTTAAAAAAATTGTGGTGCTGAATCTTTATGTTAAGTAGTGATTTGGTCCAGTCCAAAAAGGTCAAAAACTAGTATGTCTGAAGCTGTCAAACTGAATTTTAGACCCCCTTAACATAGAATTGTCAATATTTTGAGTTAGAGCTGGTAGACTTTTCTATAATTTTGATATTATTTGTCCCAATAGTAGTACACTACACTGTAAAAATCTTTTTGAGATAGAGCAGGTGCGATTTTTTTAATTTGAATTTATTGTCTAAAAGAAATGCACTACGAAATAACTGTGTTCTCTGGCCTAAGAGATGAATTCAGGAAATGTAGATTCTGTACTTTGGCAACTTCCCTGAATGGTTTGCTGGTTTCAATTTGTCGAACTCAATAAAAGTAAAGGATTTAAATCTTTATTTGAAAGAAATTCTGTTAAAATGTCCCATTTTGGCATTATACGGCTAAAATAAGCATTTTATAGCAGTTTCCATTTTTATGCCTAAGAGGCATGCTGACTTTCTATCTGACAGCTTTTTGTGCTTTGATATTTGTGTTTCTATGATTAATTCAAATTTTTTTAACCATTTGTGAACTCTGAATGTAGAGAAAAGTAGATTATCACAGAAAAAAAATGTGCAAAATGTGTTGTAATTAGGAACTGGTTGAACGGCCTGTTTGATGTATGTGAAATGTGAAGACCTTTGTGCATAAAATTTGTAGTCCATCATAAATATTTCACTAAATCTGTAAAAAAAGCAGTTGACAATGATCTGTGCACCTTATCCATTTCATATACTACCTTTATTTTCTTCTGTAGGATAACATGTGGTTCAAATATATAGATATAGGAAGATGTGGTGTGAGTGCCAATGAGACAACTCTCCATCCAAATAACAATTTATAAAAGTAAGCCATTATAGGTCAATGTACGGCCTTCAACACGGAGCCTTGGCTCACACCGAACAACAAGCTATAAAGGGCCCCAAAAATTACTAGTGTAAAACCATTCAAACGGAAAAACCAACGGTCTAGTATATATAAAAAACGAGAAACGAGAAACACGTATAAATTACATAAACAAACGACAACTACTGTACATCAGATTCCTGACTTAGGACAGGTGCAAACATTTGCAGCGGGATTAAACGTTTTAATGGTACCAAACCTTCTCCCTTTTTCTGAAACAATAGTATTACATCACAACATAGAAAAACACACGATAAAACATCAATTGGAAGGCTTAACTCAATCAAAAACGTAAATTAACACACTATGAACGAATAAATTCGATCTGTGATACCTGAAAGTATATATGCCAGTTAAGACTAAAACTACATGCAAGTTTTCCATTGAAAAGTGAAAAACTGTGCATCAGACCATACTGTCTGCAAAAAAAGTTGAATGCAAGAGTCCTTTTGCAATTAGACTTCTTGAATCATGACATCTTAGCATAGAAATGAGCAAAAAGTAACAAATTTCCATTTCTTATAGCTTCTGTATGCATTTTTATATGTAAATATGTGCTACGGCCTAAATTGACTCTAAATAATGTTCAGTCTTGCATGACCCAAGACCATTTTATACTCATGTGGTATGCTTTTTGTAACTTTTCTTTCCATTTAAAGTACATTTAATATATATGGAAGAATAATTTATAGTAAAAAAACTTCAAAAACTTCAAATTGGTTGGAAAAAATGCATGTTTATGTAAGGCTCCCCTTAATTCGAAAATCTCAATTTTCAGGCACAGGCTCATATAAATTTGACTTTTGAATAATTGTAATAAATCTGATAAATCAAATGAGTGCTCAGTTGCTTTTAATACCTAACATATTATATCTTAGAGCATTTAAAAAGCAAATTTTTGCAATATTTAAATTTTTAAAGCCCAAATCTTGAAAGTTGAAATTATTTGATTTAAACGTCAAAATTAAACATCCAAATTTCAATATTAAAATAGCCATAGTTTCTATGATATATATCCCATGGCCATGAAACTTGGCCAACTATCTTATAATTCCCTAAGCTTAGGTCATGCAATGTTTTATTAGAATCGGTCAAGTCTTTCTATACTACATGTATTAGGTCCGAGGACTCAGTTATCGTCCTTAGATTTTCGTTGTCTACAAATATAGTCCCTAGTGTGGACAGTGTATAACTTGCAAATTTTGTTCATACACTTTCCAAATTTATTTCTTTATATTTTATGCATGAAATATTAAGTAAAGGGATGAAATTACATGTTAAAAAAATTGTGGTGCTGAATCTTTATGTTAAGTAGTGATTTGGTCCAGTCCAAAAAGGTCAAAAACTAGTATGTCTGAAGCTGTCAAACTGAATTTTAGACCCCCTTAACATAGAATTGTCAATATTTTGAGTTAGAGCTGGTAGACTTTTCTATAATTTTGATATTATTTGTCCCAATAGTAGTACACTACACTGTAAAAATCTTTTTGAGATAGAGCAGGTGCGATTTTTTTAATTTTAATTTATTGTCTAAAAGAAATGCACTACGAAATAACTGTGTTCTCGGGCCTATTAAATGCTGATTAAGGAATATTAATTTTAACCATGATTATGTATGTCATTTTCTATTTTAAGACTTTTATGATGTATTTAAATGGGTAATTATGGTTGCAAACTCCATTGGAAATTTGTGAATTGAAATTATGCCCGTATTATGAGGGAAAGAATTCTTTTTTTTGGAAAAGGGGGAGGGGATAAAAAAGAAATTGTGGAGGGACAATTTTTTCTCATTTCAGATTTTAGAAATTAAAAAGAAAATTTCTTCAAATAATATTTTTTGGGGGCAAAAAAAGGAGGGTGGATAAAAAAAAATTTGGAGGGGAGGGTCAACTCTATCAGCAAAGTGTATTGCACAAAAGCAAAAAATTTGATATAAATTCAAATCATATAACCAATTCTAAGTTCTTTGACTACAGTTATTCAGTGCCATAAACCTATTATGTGTCAAATATTTAATTACAATCCAAATTCAGACCTGGATCAAGCGTGAATATTAAAATATGTTGCAGGCATCCACTTCTTAAAAAATTAGTAATAAGCATGGACTATCGTCAAATTGTTCCAAATATTTGAAAAAATTAAACAAAACTTCAGTTATTTGATTTTAACGGATGTGAAATTTAACATGGTATCAATTTTGGTATTACAGAATCATGGATCTTTTGAAGGTCGTTCAAACCATTATTCTGTGATTCAGTATGGATTCGAAATTAAATTGGTTGAACTATATAGTAAATAGGGATATACCTACTAAATAAACACAGATTGTTACGCCTCAGTTTACAATGTTTTCTCACAATCTGGTCTATCACCCTCCAAGCTATGTGTTATTTATATAATGTTATATTATTGCCATAGGATTATATTATAATGTTATATTATTATGTGCATGCCATAGGATTATATTATAATGTTATAATGTTATATTATTATGTGCATGTCATAGGATTATATTATAATGTTATATGATTATGTGCATGTCATAGGATTATAATGTTATATGATTATGTGCATGTCATAGGATTATATTATAATGTTATATGATTATGTGCGTGCCATAGGATTATATTATAATGTTATATTATTATGTGCGTGTCATAGGATTATATTATAATGTTATATTATTATGTGCATGCCATAGTCTTATATTATAATGTTATATTATTATGTGCATGCCATAGGATTATATTATAATGTTATATTATTATGTGCATGCCATAGGATTATATTATAATGTTATATTATTATGTGCATGCCATAGTCTTATATTACAATGTTATATTATAATTTGCATGCCATAAGGTTATATTACAATGTTATATTATTATGTGCATGTCATAGGGTTATAATACAATGTTATATTATTATGTGCATGCCATAGTCTTATATTATAATGTAATATTATTATGTGCATGCCATAGTCTTATATTACAATGTTATATTATTATGTGCATGGCATAGGGTTATATTACAATGTTATATTATTATGTGCATGTCATAGTCTTATATTATAATGTTATATGATTATGTGTATGTCATAGTCTTATATTATAATGTTATATGATTATGTGCATGTCATAGTCTTATATTATAATGTTATATGATTATGTGCATGATGTGCATGTCATAGGATTATATTATAATGTTATATTATTATGTGCATGTCATAGTATTATATTACAAAAAAAATAATATATATCCTTTTGCAGATGTGTCAATTTAGCAAGATCAAATGTTGGTATCATGGCAACAGACTGTTATGACTGGCTTCAGGATAATAATGTGACCTTGTCTTGTGTAATGCAGAATTCAAGGTGATAATCTTATATATAAAGATATTGTCCATCTGTAAACATAAATCTATGAAATTTAAACATAAGTTTTGAAACCACAAAAGGAAGGTTGGGATTGATTTTGGGGGTTATGGTCCCTATGGTTTAGGAATAAGGGGTCAAAAAAGGGGCCCAAATAAGCATTTTTCTAGTGTCCAGACAATAACTTGTGGAACAGTGTATAGAATTGTCTGGAATTGTACCACAAGGTTCCACACCACAAAAGGATGGTAAAGATTGGTGTTGGGGGGGTTATGGCTCAATCTGTTTAGGAAATAGGGGCAAAAAAGGGGGAAAACAAGGGTTTCCTGGTTAATGGACAATTATGTTAGCTTTGTTTCTTTATGTTGGTACTTTTTGCTATTTGTTTGCTAGTTCTAGTATAAAATATTTTTTAGCTGTTTCTAGAAACATCAAATACTGTGATTTAAATACATACAATATTATAATAGTGTATATCAAAGGGTTCAGTTGTAATAAATTTTTATACTCAGAATTGATTATTCTTTGTTTGTTTTGTTTTTTTGCATTAGAGTTACCTCCCTTACAATGGTTCCATACTACAAAGGAAAGACTGGGATTGAGTTTGATGGTTAATGCTCCAAGGGGGATTCCAAAAGTTAGGGGAGTGTACAAATTTTTTTAATGGGTTCATATTTTTTCCCCCAAATTTTTCAAAATTTCTAATTTTTGAAAAGTTTCAAGAAGAAATCTTCAATTTCTCAGTAATAAACATTAGATTTGTAAAATCTTTGACCACATTTATTTAGTGGCAGAAACCTATATTATGTCAAAAATTTGATCACAATCCAAATTCAGATAGTATCAAGCTTGAATATTGTGTCCAAATTTGCGCCAACTGTTCAGGGTTAGACCTCTTCGGTCATATCAGGCTGCGCTTGGCGAAGCATTTTATTATTTTTTTCTCAAAATGCAAAAATGGCAACCGCCATCGAAAACCATGAGTGGTAGCATCATATCTGTCTCATGGACACATTCCCCAATTATTGTCACTTATTTCAAAGACTAAAGATAAAACTGGAAATAACAAAAATTATCAGCAATCAGGATATAAACAAAAAGTAAAAAGTTAATATATGACAGAAGCCATTAGATGAGTTTTTATACGACCGCAAAAATTTTTTTGTGGTCGTATATTGGTATGACGTTGGCGTCGTCGTCGTCGTCGTCCGAAGACGCATTGGTTTTCGCACTCTAACTTTAGTTTAAGTGAATGGATCTCTATGAAATTTTACCATAAGGTTCAATATCACAAAAGGAAGGTTGGGATTGATTTTGGGGGTTATGGTACCAACAGTTAAGGAATTAGGGGCCAAAAATAAGTATTTTGTAACTTCCAGACATAACTTGTGTGTTAGTGTATGGATCTCTCTGACATTGTACCACAAGGTTCCATATCACAAAGGAATGCTGGGATTGATTTTGGGGTAATTGCCTCAAAATTTTAGGAATTAGGGGCCAAAAAGGGCAAAAACAAGCATTTTCTAGTTTCATGACAATAACTTGTGTGTAAGTGTATGGATCTTTCTGAAATTGTACTACAAGGTTCCATATCACAAAGGAAAGCTGGAATTGAGTTTGGGGTAATTGCCTGAAACGTTTAGGAATTAGGGGCCAAAAGGGCCAAAATAAGCATTTTCTAGTTTCAGACAATAACTTGTGTTCAAGTGTATGGATCTCTCTGAAATTGTACTGCAAGGTACCATACCTCAAAGGAAGGCTGGGATTGAGTTTGGGGTGATGAATCATAAGGGGTTCAAAAATTTGGGGGTTTTTTTTTCCTTTTTTTTTCTTTAAAATTTTCCATTTTAAGTTGGTTATTTCTGAATTATATTTAAAAGCAAATAATAATGATATGGCAGGAGATACACACCTAACAGGATGTGTAAATTATTATATAATAAGTATTGTGCAATAGCAAGAAATTTTCAATTGCACAGTATTGTGCAATAGCAAGAAATCTTCAATTGCACAGTATTGCGCAATAGCAAGAAATATCCAATAGCACTATATTGCGCAATAGCAAGAAATTGTCAATTGTACAGTATTGCGCAAAAGCAAGAAATATTCAATTGCACAGTATTGCGCAATTGCAAGAAATATTCAATTGCACAGTATTGTGCAAAAGAAGATACTTTGTATAAATTGCTTATTTCTTGACCAATTTCAATGGGGTTTTATTCTTGAACTCTTGGGGTTCTTTAATATGCTGAATCTAATCGTGTATTTAGATTTTTGATTTTTGGGCCCCGTTATCAATTTTTTCCACATTGAGGTCAAAAGGGTCCAAAATTAAACTTTGTTTGATTTCATCAAAAATTGAATTATTGGGGTTCTTTGATATGCCGAATCTAACCGTGTATTTAGATTCTTAATTTTTGGTCCCGTTTTCAAATTGGTCTACATTAAGGTCCAAAGGGTCCAAAATTAAACTTAGTTTGATTTTAACAAAAATTGAATTCTTAGGGTTCTTTGATATGCTGAATCTAAACATGTATTTAGATTTTTGATTATGGGCCCAGTTTTCAAGTTGGTCCAAATCGGGGTCCAAAATTAAACTTTGTTTGATTTCAACAAAAACTGAATATATGGAGTTCTTTGATATGCTGAATCTAACCATGTATTTAGATTTTTGATTTTTGGGCCCCGTTATCAATTTTTTCCACATTGAGGTCAAAAGGGTCCAAAATTAAACTTTGTTTGATTTCATCAAAAATTGAATTATTGGGGTTCTTTGATATGCCGAATCTAACCGTGTATTTAGATTCTTAAGAGTTGTTCTCTATAAAAATCTAAAATTTCAGAATGGTGGTTCTGGGTCAGGTCATGGATTCCCATGAATTTTGTGTTACAACACTCTTTTGAAGTGGTGACTATGAAAAAAACAAATTTCTTTCATTTTTGTACTCCGTTGCTATGGAAACCAAGGAATCCATTTTGAAGGCCAAAAAAACAGACCAAATATCTGTAAACAGACCATTTTCATATCTGTTTTGCTGATAAGCCAGTCATGATGCAGTTCAAAAGACAACATTACATTAAAGAAATACCTTTATTTAATAATAATGACCAGACAAAATATCAATTGATGAAATACATTTTTCCTCAGAGCATCACAAAAAGTGCTGACTCAGCCCTTTTTAAAAATTTGTTAAAACCATGATTGTGGGCAGTTTTCTAAGACTGAAAAAAAATTCAAGTAGATTTTAAAATCGTTCTGGATCCATAAAATTTAAACATTGACCTTCAAAATATAAAAAAATTGGATGTGTGTAATTTGTTTACTTTTAAAAAAATTGAGTTAAAATATAGTGGTGATTGATAGGAAGAAAAAAAGGATTTGGAACAAGATAATGAAATTCAACATCAAATACATCAGAAAAAGGATGTTTTTGGTATTTTTTGGTACAAACAGATAAAAAGAATTTCAATTGAATTGTAATGTTGTTCTAAAAACTTTAAAAAAATGTTAAAACACTGCTGAGTCAGCACATTTCAGCCAAAATATCTGAAAAAACTGAATTTTCATGTTTATATTGCAGATAAGTTAGATATGATGTGGTTTCGATAAAAACATATCATTAAAGAAATACTTTTATTTAATAATAATGACCAGACAAAATATCAATCCATGAAACATATTTTTTCTTATAATATCATAATAACTGCTGACTCGGCTCTTTTCGAAAATATGCTCAAATCATGATTATTGGCAATTTTGAAAGGCCAATATTATTTTTTTCCAAGTAACAAATCAAAAATCCTTTTGGTTCTCCAAAATTAAAACATTGAACTTCAAATAAGCAAAAAATTGGAAGTGTGTAATTTGTTTACTTCAAAAAAATGAGTTCAAATACAGTGGTGATTGACAGGTGGGAGAAAGGATTAGAACAAGAAAATGAAATATTTACATCAAGTACATCAGAAAAATGATGTTTTAGGTATTTTTTGGTATAATTATATTGATATTGTTTCAACTTAATTGCGATGTTGTTCCAAAAACTAATTTTAAATTGTGAAAAAACTGCTGAGTCAGGTTATTTTAGCCAAAATATCTAAAAAAAGCATAAATTGCCATGTCCATCTTGCATATAAGCCAGATAAAATGGACATGTGGTTCCAATAAAAACATATCATTTAAGTAATGCTTTATTCAATAATAATGACAAGACAAAATATCCATTCATGAAATATATTTTTTCTTAGAATATCATTTAAACTGCCAACATAGCTCTTTTTGAAAATATGCTAAAATCATGATAATTGGCAATTTTCAAAGGCCAATATTATTTTTTTCCAGCTAACATTTGGAAAATCGTTCTGGTTCTCAAAAATAAACAAAAAAACATTGAACTTCAAATTATCTAAAAAATGGACAATTTAAATTTGATTACTTAAAAAAATGAGTTTAAATAAAGAGGTATTTGGCAGGTATAAAAAAAGAATTAGAATAAGATAATGAAATTCAACATCAGAAAAAGGATGTTTTTGGTAATTTACAGTATATTTATATAAATACAGTTTCAACTAAATGGTAACGTTGTTCCAAAAACTTTTTAAAGATGTGTCATAACTGCTGAGTCAGCACATTTTAGCCAGACTGAAATTACATTGTAGAAGTGCATGCAGAGAACATGGGTCAAAGTGACCTTATTGATATTAAACCGTGTACTACCCAAGACCAATCCACATTTCAAGCACCAATACATAAACTTAACGCAAGTAGTTCAGCAGGAAAATATAGGTCAACTGACATAAGAAGACGTGAATTTTGATGAATTATCCATGACTTATTTATATGTCTGACAGTCAAGTACCAATGCTATACAGTCTGAAGTGTCTGAGAAGTGGACCTATATGCAAAAATTAAGGCACTGAGGTGTAAGAATGAACAAGAATAAATCTATCTAGACTTTTCACTATGTGGTCAAAGCATAAAGAATCTACAAATGAATCACAAGCCCTTATTATATTGAATAATTGAAAGAATGTCCCTAAGGCCAAGAGTTAATTGAATTAAAAACCTGAATAAGAGTTTTGCTAAGGTCTATGATATTTAGATTACACAAGGTAAAGGTACGTGTAGTTACAATATTTACTCAGCATGTAAAAAGTATATAGGTTATCTACATTTTGTAATTGTTACCAACATGGTCACATTTTCCTACACATTATCAACATCAATATGCTCATAAAGGTGTAGTTTCAACAACCTAATTTTAGGTCACAATGACCTATTATACATGGATGCTGAGAGACTACAAAAATGCATATATATACTTGTACTGAATTTTACATGACCCTTGTACATTTAATTTCCAAAATAAATCTGTTCATTCATTCAGGATTTCCTGTCTTATGGTACAGATTTCGGTTTCCCTCCTTGCTTCTAGATCATCATCTAGGTGTTTGTTTTGTTTACACATTCGAGAAAAGAAGCTTGTTACTTGCTTGCTGCACTGACAATATCTCATCATAAGTAAACCTCCTTGTGCCATCAGAATTTTTTACATGCAGCATACTCTCTGAAACATTGAAGGGATCTTCCTTTCTTCCCATTTTGAGACCTTTGTCGAATTTTTCAGTTAAGTAGTCTTTTTGGTTTTTGTTGAAACGCTTGGACTTTCTTTCTGTCTTGAGGGCCCAACCAAGTGTCAAGCTATTCTCTGACCCTTCCATCTGTTTGGTCTCAGCAGACAAATTTAGCACACCTCTCAGAAAGGAAGACTCTGATAGTTTTTCATAATACTTTTTCTTTGTTATGTCAGAATTCAAGCCAGAATTAAATTCAATTTCAATTTGACATTTGCCAACAAACTGGTGGTTCAGCAGCTCCCTTTCAGTGGAAAACTCTTCTGTGCAGCCGTCATTTGTGCATTGTATTACTACATTTTCTGTGTCTGATTTTGTATTTCTTTTAGGCAACTGGTGAAATGTGATATCATCAGGTTCCTCTAATACTGTGATATATCTGATGTTGATTGCTGGAATCTGATCATTCTTTATCAACAAGCCTGAAAAAAGGAGCATAAATGCAAATTAATGTATCTGTTAAGTTTGCATGAGCACAAGAAATTAGCCAAAATAAATTAAAACTATGGGAAAAATTAGTTTTATTTTAACATACTGGTAAATCAAGGCAAGACAAGATAAACTGTTAACACAGAGATATGTCTCGCCTATTTGTTCTTTTGATAATGCAAATGTTGAAATTAAAATAGCAATACTTTAACATATAAGTTATACAAATATTCAAAGTCAATGAACCATGACTGAAGGTACAGGGCTAAACAATCTCCATGGAAATGAGATGTGCCAATGCTAATACAACTGCAAACCAAATACCATTGACTTTTCATAAGTCGTTCCCTTTAAACAAACCTAAACACAAACATTAACTTGTAAACTATGTAAAAGTTTCAAAGTCAATGAACCATAATTAGGGGGTGGGGTTATATAATCTCCATGGAAATGAAACTTGCAAATGTATTCCGAATATCATAGACTTAACATTAGTGGTTCATCTTAAACTGACCTAATCATAAACTTATACATGTAAACTAAGCAAAAGTTTCAAAATCAACAGACCATGACTGAGGGGTAAGGACCAAATATTCTCCATGGAAATAAGATGTGCTAATGCTTATACAACTGCATACCAATTATCATTGACCTACCACTAACTGTTCCCCTTAAACTAACCTAATCACAAACTAATACATGAAAACTAAGCAAAAGTTTCAAAGTCAATAGACCATGAATGAGGGGGCGGGGCCAAATAATCTCCATGGAAATGAGATATGCCAATGCTTATACAACTGCATACCAAATATCATTGACCTACCACTAGTGGTTCCCCAGAAACTGACCTAATCACAAACTAATACATGTAAACTAAGGAAAGTTTCAAAGTCAATAGACCTTGACTTAGGGGGCGGGGCCAAATAATCTCCATGGTAATGAGATGTGCCAATGCTAATACAACTGTATACCAATTATCATTGACCTACCACTAGTGGTTCCCCATTAACTGACCTAATCACAAACTAATACATGTAAACTAAGGAAAGTTTCAAAGTCAATAGACCTTGACTTAGGGGGCGGGGCCAAATAATCTCCATGGTAATGAGATGTGCCAATGCTAATACAACTGTATACCAATTATCATTGACCTACCACTAGTGGTTCCCCATTAACTGACCTAATCACAAACTAATACATGTAAACTAAGCAAAGTTTCAAAGTCAATAGACCTTGACTGAGGGGGTAGGGTCAAATAATCTCCGTGGTAATGAGATGTGCCAATACTAATACAACTGCATACCAAATATCATTGACCTACCACTAGTGGTTCACTATGAACTAGACCTAATCACAAACTAATACATTGTTGACGCCGCCAACCCCGGAAACAGCATACCTATGTCTCGCTTTTTGACTCCGTCAAGGCGAGACAAAAACCAAAGTTATAAACGGCCTGATCAGGTTGACCAGTATGTACATTAACTCAGGATATGAAATATCGAAAATTCTCATTTAGAAAAGAGGAATTGATGTATAAATAATAATGTGTATACATTTTGTTCAATTTAGTCAAAGGAAACTTGAGTTATCATAGAACATAGGTCAGAGTGATAAATACACATATATGAGAGCACACATTTTTAAAGTCAATGTAATCCGGATGCTGACAAACTACCATATAAGCTCAGTATTATAGTTGTTGAGTTTGAGATGCAGCTAAGGCTGATTTTAACCTTATCCCAGCGTAATATTACACTTTGATGCTGACAGGCTGCTATACATGTACAACTTTGCAGACTTACAACACCCTAGGACATGTCTTCATGACATAAAATGGATTGACATTAACTTTACAATATTCAACCAAACATTAGTTACCATGGTTACTGAAGGGAATTAATAACATGCATATACCTTCTCCAATGCCATGAGCTTTCCAAACACGTATGCCTCCTTCTTCAAAAGAGAAATTTGAGTACGAGCCAATAGCAGGAATTCCTTTGACATGTTCTTTTTTAGAGGTGAACTCCACAACACTTACTGTGTACTTCACTGACTTCATCATTGTCTCTATACCCTAAAATTAAAATAAATGTTGTGACATGTCTATTTTGATAAATATGTCAAAAATATGTGAAGGAAAGTAAGTAAACAGTTGCATCATTGATGATCAATGAGGGATCAACTTCTTTTCTAAAAATAATTTCACCTGATCTGTCAGAAATTAAGGTGGTACCTAACACTACAGGGAGATAACTCTGCAAAATCAGCTAAACGTTTTAATAACGTTGTGTTGTTAAGGGAATATCAAGCTTCTCAATGATCAAAATAAGTGTTTGTCAAATTATCAGTGTAATTTTTCTGATGAATTGGTTGGTTCAAATGTTTTGAAATTTTAAAAATTTTGTCAAAGGGTCAAAGTAAATACTTTGTCAAAATTTTATGAAAATTAAACGAGCCAAATTAATTTTAGTGAAAGTGTTGGGTACCACCTTAATCATATATTTCTTTTTTTTTTTCTATGAGCATAAGTAATATATATGTCTACTTATGTTTTCTGTGTATTCCTTTAGTTATTTCATGTTTATTAAAGTGCTTGTTTATCTTGTTTTCCTGGTTTTTGTCACTTGTCTATTGATTTTCAGCAATTACATGAAAATGATACACTCTGGTAAGATGTCTTAGATTTTGTTCTCATACTCTGGCAAGCCCTTGTTAGAGAACTCGAAAACTTTCCTCAGGCTTCTGAGATGTCCAGTGTTAGATTATATATATTTTACAAGATCCAATCCTTACAGTCATATAAGTTAGTATGAAATGGAATTTAAAAAGCAAAAATGAAAAGGGGTGTCAGAGGCTTATTGTTGTGAAAAGCTTCATTTAAAAATATCAGTCAAAGCAAACTTGTTGAAGACCGTACTTTGACCTATAATGGTTTACATTTATAAATTTTGACTTGGATGGAGAGTTGTCTCATTGGCACTCATACCACATCTTCTTATATCAATTGTATAGGAAAACACATCATATTAATTGGCTAAAATTAATACCTTTTCATTGAAGATGCATTCAGTACATCATTTCCCTGATTGATGTATCTTCGTGATAGCTGATTTTAATGTTGCTCCAGTCCTGTCGCATGGGCCTTTACCATTTTGGGATTCGTAAAAGTCATATGATAAGACTTTCTTATTTTTGCTTAATATGGACATCATTTCTGTCGACTTGTAACACCCAGCATTGTCAGACCACAGGTGAAATTTGGCAGAGTCTTTGAACTTTAAAATACTGTCTATGACATCCAGAATGATTGCTGCTGTTGTAAGACTATCTTGTGATATTTGGGAGTCAAAGATATGGACAAAACCCAAACTTTCAACCATGCCATTAACTTTCTGGAATGCCATTGTGATATGCCAAGGTAAACCACGCTTTCCAAACCAATCTGTTTGGTCTTCTCGATATCGTTTTGGAAGATATTTCATCGACCAGTCACATATCAACAAGACATCATCTTCACTCATAGTGTCAAACAATACACTTTTAGCACTGTCTTGGTTCTTGCAGCGAACAAGATGATTTTTAAGATTGGTGATGCTTTGTATTGCTTGGGTACCTTTGAAATTCAGATCATTCAGTTTTTCTGTCCTTTCTGCATTTTCTTGGACGGCACATTGGACTGTCTTGAGAAGGGAGGAAGTTGATTCTTTCAACTGCTCACAGGGAACACATACATAAGTGTGGTTGTGTTGACATCTTTTTGAAAACTCAGGACGCAAAGGGTCACTAAGGGCATAAATTAGGCAATGATCTTTGACTTCACAACACTCTGATAGATGGACCTAAGAGAAAAAGAAAACATAGATTATTTATGAATGTATGCATGGTTTGACTGGTTGTGGAAAAGCAGATTAAGCCACTGCAGTCTAATTAGTGTTAACATATTTGCTATGCACTAGTTTTTAATATTTTCACAGTGAGGATTGTCTTGCCATTCTTTTGAGAGTTGCCTAAAAATCATTAAAAAAAACTTTCATCCAAATACAACCAAAAATAAACAAGGGTGAACACACTGAATTGTCTCGCCTGTTCTAGTGTTCAAATTTTGTTGAAATCAAACAAAGTTTATTTTTAGACCCTTTGGACCTCATGTGGACCAATTTAAAAATAGGGCCTAATATCCAAAAACTTTTATACACAGTTGGATTCAGCATATAAAAAAAACCCAAGAATTCAAGAATAAAACCCAATTGAATTTGGTCAAGAAATATGCAATTTATAAAAAGTATTGTTCTTGGCCCCCTAATTCCTAAACAGTTCGGGCCATAACCCCTAAAATCAATCCCAACCTTCCTTTTTTGATATGGAACCTTGTGGTACAATTTTAGAAAGATCCATACACGTACACTCAAGTCATTATCTGTTAACTAGATAACAGCGCCAAATTAGGGCAAAATTGGGGGTCTTCTGAGGCCTTCTTAGTAATCATATAAAGTTAATTTCATCTACTATTCTTGCCTTAAAATCTGTTTTGAGATACTGTCTACACTGTAAAAGTAAGGATGTTGCATCTTTGCTCTGTTGTAGATTCAAAACCTCTATTTGCACAAAATACTTTGTCAAAATTTTATGAAAATTAAACGAGCCAAATTAATTTTAGTGAAAGTGTTGGGTACCACCTTAATCATATATTTCTTTTTTTTTTTCTATGAGCATAAGTAATATATATGTCTACTTATGTTTTCTGTGTATTCCTTTAGTTATTTCATGTTTATTAAAGTGCTTGTTTATCTTGTTTTCCTGGTTTTTGTCACTTGTCTATTGATTTTCAGCAATTACATGAAAATGATACACTCTGGTAAGATGTCTTAGATTTTGTTCTCATACTCTGGCAAGCCCTTGTTAGAGAACTCGAAAACTTTCCCTCAGGCTTCTGAGATGTCCAGTGTTAGATTATATATATTTTTACAAGATCCAATCCTTACAGTCATATAAGTTAGTATGAAATGGAATTTAAAAAAGCAAAAAAATGAAAAGGGGTGTCAGAGGCTTATTGTTGTGAAAAAGCTTCATTTAAAAATATCAGTCAAAGCAAACTTGTTGAAGACCGTACTTTGACCTATAATGGTTTACATTTATAAATTTTGACTTGGATGGAGAGTTGTCTCATTGGCACTCATACCACATCTTCTTATATCTATTGTATAGGAAAAACACATCATATTAATTGGCTAAAATTAATACCTTTTTCATTGAAGATGCATTCAGTACATCATTTCCCTGATTGATGTATCTTCGTATAGCTGATTTTAATGTTGCTCCAGTCCTGTCGCATGGGCCTTTACCATTTTGGGATTACATAAAAGTCATATGATAAGACTTTCTTATTTTTGCTTAATATGGACATCATTTCTGTCGACTTGTAACACCAGCATTGTCAGACCACAGGTGAAATTTGGCAGAGTCTTTGAACTTTAAAATACTGTCTATGACATCCAGAATGATTGCTGCTGTTGTAAGACTATCTTGTGATATTTGGGAGTCAAAGATATGGACAAAACCAAACTTTCAACCATGCAATTAACTTTCTGGAATGCCATTGTGATATGCCAAGGTAAACCACGCTTTCCAAACCAATCTGTTTGGTCTTCTCGATATCGTTTTGGAAGATATTTCATCGACCAGTCACATATCAACAAGACATCATCTTCACTCATAGTGTCAAACAATACACTTTAGCACTGTCTTGGTTCTTGCAGCGAACAAGATGATTTTAAGATTGGTGATGCTTTGTATTGCTTGGGTACCTTTGAAATTCAGATCATTCAGTTTTCTGTCCTTTCTGCATTTTCTTGGGCACATTGGACTGTCTTGAGAAGGGAGGAAGTTGATTCTTTCAACTGCTCACAGGAACACATACATAAGTGTGGTTGTGTTGACATCTTTTGAAAACTCAGGACGCAAAGGGTCACTAAGGGCATAAATTAGGCAATGATCTTTGACTTCACAACACTCTGATAGATGGACCTAAGAGAAAAAGAAAACATAGATTATTTATGAATGTATGCATGGTTTGACTGGTTGTGGAAAAGCAGATTAAGCCACTGCAGTCTAATTAGTGTTAACATATTTGCTATGCACTAGTTTTAATATTTTCACAGTGAGGATTGTCTTGCCATTCTTTTGAGAGTTGCCTAAAAATCATTAAAAAAAACTTTCATCCAAATACAACCAAAAATAAACAAGGGTGAACACACTGAATTGTCTCGCCTGTTCTAGTGTTCAAATTTTGTTGAAATCAAACAAAGTTTATTTTTAGACCCTTTGGACCTCATGTGGACCAATTTAAAATAGGGCCTAATATCCAAAACTTTTATACACAGTTGATTCAGCATATAAAAAACCCAAGAATTCAAGAATAAAACCCAATTGAATTTGGTCAAGAAATATGCAATTTATAAAAGTATTGTTCTTGGCCCCTAATTCCTAAACAGTTCGGCCATAACCCTAAAATCAATCCCAACCTTCCTTTTTGATATGGAACCTTGTGGTACAATTTTAGAAAGATCCATACACGTACACTCAAGTCATTATCTGTTAACTAGATAACAGCGCCAAATTAGGGCAAAATTGGGGTCTTCTGAGGCCTTCTTAGTAATCATATAAAGTTAATTTCATCTACTATTCTTGCCTTAAAATCTGTTTTGAGATACTGTCTACACTGTAAAAGTAAGGATGTTGCATCTTTGCTCTGTTGTAGATTCAAAACCTCTATTTGCACAAGTTCCCTTATGGAAAATAAGGCTTCTTGCAAATATTTGCTGCAATGTTGCTGCAAATATTTGCGACAATATTGCTGCAAATATTCATTTTTCGTATGCAAATTAGTTTTCTTGCAAACAGTTGCTGCAACATTGCCGCAACAAATTGCGCAAATGTTTGCGAGAAAATCAGTAGCTGTAATTGTTGCAGCAATATTGCGGCAAATTCATTAGCTGCAATGTTGCAGCAATATTGCAGGAAAATTAATTTCTTGCAATATTGCAGCAACATTGCAACAAATCTTTCAACAGTTTCAGTTGAAAAATTAGGAATTAAAACTAAGCATTTAAAAATATGATTTAATAATAAAACAAATTTTCTCTGTCCTCTATAGGTTGTGGTGTTACATCTGTGTATCTTTTAGTTCCGTTTCTCTGTACTCACTATCCTTAAAGTTGAATTTTCTGATTTCAAATACTGCAAAATAAAAGTTGAAGAATTTAGCATATATAAAAGAATAACTAAACATTATAAAGATATAAGATACTACTATATATGGTAAATTCTGGACTTGTAGAATGAAAATAAATCTTTATAAAGAGATAATTAGTTTACAGAGCAATTTTTCCAACATTTGTTTCACTTAAAGGGTCAATGTCTAAAAGTTATCAAGTCCTTCTAGAAATTGCATATTTTCAAATTTCTTGATCAGCAATTAATATATATATTACTATAGAATACATTTAACCTCATGCCAGTACTAGGTTGTTATTGCTTTTTGAATATTTATTTTCATTGAACTATAACATAATTGGTCTTGTCTATTCTTTAAAATTTTAATTTTGTGATTAGTTGTGTATTATATATAAAAGCTATATATAGTTGCCATTTGTTGATAGACCTCTTATTGGCAGTCAAATCACAGATCTCTAATTTAATACCAAACTGCTTTTATTAGAAGATTTCTTTTTAATTTAAGTAATGTACTTTCTAAAACATATAGTTTTAAAAGTTTTAAAAATATCTCCTGTCTTACACAATTGTAATAATATTCATGTGCATAAATCTATTGTCTAATACTTTTGTCAACTCTATTAAGTTAAGAAGACTCTTTAAATATCACTATTTTGAACTGTAAGAGCATGCACTTATTCAAAATGGTGGACATTCTCTCATTGTACTTACCAAAGATGTTATCCAAATTATGTGTAAACACCAATCTTCCTAAATCCAAGAGTCATGTCAACTGAAGGCTATCATCTGCACTATCCAGTGTCAATAGAATTAATTGGAACTTTTGGATCTAAATCCATTGTAAAATTCAAATTACTTTGTTCATGATAGAAGACATCTTTGTTTGTTGTATGCATGTTCATGTCCAGTTCAAATTTTGAATATGTTGATCAAGGTTGCTTAGGGTATTGTGACATTGTGATCCCTTTGAAATTTGCCTCTAATTATAAATATCAGTTGCCTAAATCTTGAATATTTGTTATATATTATAATAAAAAAAATAATTATATATATATTTTTATCTTTGATGTTATAATGGAAATATATACAAAGAAGAAATACTCTACCCTTAATTTGGCCTCAAACTCTATGTACATTAATTTATGGTACTTCCTGTCTTTGCCACTACACAGAGATAAATGAAAACCAGATGGCACATTACATTTCTATCACCAGCTCAAGTTCTTCTAAAATATTTGATAATGTTGAGAATGCTCGACTTCCTTCAGCCACAAAGTAGTCAATGCAGCAAACTTTCCTCTAAACTGGTTCTAACAAAGTAGTCAATTTGCGCCACACTGAGCAATTATTCTGTACATTGTACTATCACCTGCAAGTAAATGTTTGTTAAGATATTATTTAAGTGTAAACCTAGATAATAATTTTGATACCAATTACCAAAAAATGTTCAGTAGCAAAGTTCAAAGGGGAATAACTGTCACAAAATTAGACTGATTTGAAATTCCTTGTTTCAAATGGCCAGGTGAGATGAGATTTATATACAAGTTAGTAGTTCATATTTCTGTTTTTTTTTGGTTTTTTTTCAATTTCAATAAGAGATTCAGGCATTTCACGGCAATCTGAACAGGAGACAAAAAATATATTTCACTTGTTAAATAACATATATGCAGTAGTTTTGGTAGATACATGTATATATATATAAAACTTTTGAACCAACATTGTCAACCTTCAATTTTTCTATCATTCCAACAGTTTTTTATAAGGAAAATCTTGAACCAATCTATTTACTGTTCGGTGTAAGCTAATGCTCCGTGTTGAAGGCCGTACTTTGACCTATAATTGTTAACATTTTATAAATTGTGACTTATATTGAGAGTTTTCTTATTGGCACTCATATCACAACTTCTTATTTATATATATGACATTCCCCCTAGCATCCACCTATAATCATAACAAAGACTTTACCTAATGGAGAAATTTCATTTTCTGCACAAAACAATTTGTACTGATGAATTACATCACTTGCTCCCATTGAATGCACTACATTGGGCATTTCAATAACACTGCCATTTGACATCCTGACCTTTCTTTCACCGTAAGGCAAATCACGAACAATGTGCTCAGATGTTATAAAATCCAAAAGTTATCAAGCTTAATGGGATCCATTTTGTGTCTTGTAATAGATGGTGTTATTGAAGTCCAGGTCCAACAAGTTTGGCATGGTTTTTGCTGTGAAGAATTTACTGTAGGTCACGTCTGGTAGTTTTTGATTGATCTCTTTAAATGACATTGTCTGAGTAAGAAAAGAAAGAATTTGGCATCTGTGGCGACATGTCTCAGCACTCCTGTATGCCTCAAGAAGAGGAACAAAAGATCCATCAGGAGTTTAGCGCTTAGTGTTGGAGAGACTGTCAGTTTCAGGTTTTGATATTATTGAGTTGAGGACTTCTTCTCCAGAATGTGGAAAAATTGAGGAAACAACGAATTGAAAAACTTCAAGAAATCTTTTACAGTATCCTGACTTGGCACTTTTGACATATCTGTCCCAAGGCTTTCTGTCTCCAGAAGAAAATGTTGGTAGATTGATAGCCTCAAGGTAGTGGTTAAGGGTATCAATTCTAAATGTGTGTGTGTAGCTTCCAGAAGAATTCTACAAAAAAAGAATTAAAAAATTATCAATAAACTACATGAGTTGCATTTATGTTTCAAGATAATTAAATTATATATAATCCATCAGTTTTTTATTGGCTAATCAAAAAAGGTCTGTATAAGGGTGTGGATTAGGTTAACAGAATAGAGAATTGGTAAAAAAAAATAGAGAACTATTTTTGCCTATCATTTTAGTGGCAGCAACCCAACAATTAGTTATTTCGATTCATCTGAAAATTTCAGGGCTGATAGATCTTGACCTTATGAACATTTTTACCTATTCAGATTTGCTATAAATGCTTAAATTTTTTAGATGTAAGCCAAAAACCAGCATTTTACCCCTATGTTCTATCTATAGCCATGGCAGCCATGTTTTTTGACGAAACAGCAAAATAAAACACAGACTTTATTCTAGTTACCCATAGGAAAATTCAACTAAAGTTGGTTGCAATTGATTCAATAGTTTCAGAGGAAAAGATCCTTGAAATAGTTTGTCATCGATTTTATTATCAATATTAACAACATGTCTATCTTGGCATTGCACAAGGTCATGTTTTTCCCTGACTGTTTAAGGCGTCATTAAACGAAATCCATTGGATGTTGGATAAGTACAGATTGATAATTTAGTCTTAGATGCAGGATTTTTTTATTAGTTGTTAAAGGCTTTGAACAAGTAGTCAGTTAACTGCCAGTACTCTCAGATCTGAACCTAGTGTCTTTTTGTTGTTGGGATGTACAAGTACCTGTCCACGTTCACTTACATTTTTATCCATCTGAGGAGTTCAGCCTTTTTCAACTGATTTTTATAGTTCTTTCTTATGATGTACTGTTATAGAACTGTCCCAAGTTAGGGGAGGGTTGGGATCCCGCTAACATGTTTTACTCCGCCACATTCTGTATGTATGTGCCTGCCCTAACTCAGGAGCCTGTAATTCAGTGGTTGTCGTTTATTTATGTGTAACTTATTTGTTTTTTGTTCATTTTTTTATACATAAATTAGGTAGTTAGTTTTCTCGTTTGAATAGTTTACATTGTAATTTCGGGGCCTTTTATAGCTGAGTATGCAATATGGGCTTTGCTCATTGTTGAAGGTCGTACAGTGAACTATAGTTATCAATTTCTGTGTCATTTTGGTCTCTTGTGGAGAGTTGTCTCATTTGCAATCATACCACATCTTCTTTTTTTATATGTACAAACCTGAGATAAATCTTGACTGCTTTCTGAAATACATGTAGTTTCTGACTCTAGATCTGTAGACTGTGATGGCAAGCAAATCTAAAATGACATGTCAACATCATATACATATTGTGTATGGGCTTAATTGGTTTGATAAATTCATTAGAGCCACACACATACACAGGTCAACAATGTGGAGCCCAAGAGCAATTATTTATATTTTGTCCGTCTGTTTGTCTTCTATTTTTAATAAGCACTTATACGAAAACAAATGCTCAAAGAGCCAGAATTGCTCTCCCTAGTGTGAACAGTGGGTTTTTTTTGCATTTTTTGAGTGTTACACTTTCCAAATTTATTTCTTGATATATAATGCATAAAATATTAAGTAAGGGGATGAAATTTCATGTTAAAAAAAAATGGGTTCTGAATCTTTATGTTAAGTAGTTTCCTTTGTTGTACAATAACTGAAGTTTGCTTTGTCAAACTGAAATAAAATGTATACACAGCATTGAGCATTAAAACAGGAAGCTCCCTTTTTTGTTTAAGACTGCTGGGTCCTTTATGCTGTGTCATTTTTTTTAGTTCACATCAAATATATCTTCAAAATAAAGCAGTTACTTATAAAATATATGATATACCTCTTCATCAAGAGTGTCCATGTCTTCAGAAGTAGCATTCCTCTGGATTGAGTTTGATGGATAATTGGAGCAGTTTAATTTTTGCTGAAAAAAGTTTTTTTTCATTAATCAAATGTATTTTCTAACTCTTCAAATTGCATAAAATTTGGCATTCAATCTGTTGTTTAGTCGTATATGTTTAATATACATGTATGTGCTGATTTGATGTACTGATGGATATTTATGGATCTTTTTATTTCTTTCTACTAGTGTGTCTGATGAAGGTTAATCTACAAGATCACCTCCCACACAGCTGTGATAATTTTTTAAAGATGTGGGTTGTCATCTTTCCACCTAACACGTAATCCATTGTTTTCTTTAAAAAATATACATAGATATCACTCAGTTATAAATTGGAGAAATGTTGGTCATTGATATGGTGACCCAATAAATAGTAAAACCTGACATTTAGATTTATCATGGCTGGTATTCAAGATATATGAAAAGTGAACTGCAGACTAGAATGACTTTACATAGACAGCAAACCAACCATGAAGATTTAACACTCATCAGGGCAAACGACCATTTCCATCGTTGTTCTAATGGACGATTTAAAATATTTCCATTGTATATGGTCAATCGTCAAAATGATTTTCTCCGGAGGAAGAAAGAAGAATTATTCATAAACATTCTCAACCCGGGATTAAATGATAAATAAAATTCTAATTTTAACGTAACATTTTAAAGACTTAAAATGACATTAGTAGTCTCCCTTGTATTTGTTAACGTCATACTATTGTTAACGTCAATCAATTGTTTTATATATATACAAGTCACATTACCAGAAGATCTGTGAAAGCAGTGAAAGTACTAGTAAAAGTGATGAATTGAAACCGTTATTATCTTTTAATAATTTTCTTATATATATATCGTATCTTTGTTAGTCAAATGTACAACATAGATGTAGGTCACATTGACCTGATAACTTATCAATCCTTTTGTACTACGCAAGACCGATTATCATGTATCATTGACATGATTGATATACAATGTCTAGAATAATGTCAAGATGACATTATCTTACCTTCTTTGGTGCAGACGACTCTTGCTCATTATACAGTACTTCATCTGCAAAATTTGAAGCCGAACTAGTTGAAGGGACTGTTCTTGTTTGAAGACCCTAGAAAAACATAAGAACATCTTATTATTATGTCATATAGGTAAATGATATATACATGTAGATTGCACTATAGATACATTATACTTCACCTTGGTCTCCTTTATAGTTAGTCAATCAAATGTTATAAAATGGTGATAAATTGTTACTTGCCACTAAACTTTCAGAGTAAATTGAAAACTGAATTCATTTCAAATAGACAATATAAAAAAGATGTGGTATGATTGCTAATGAGACAACTCTCCACAAGAGACCAAAATGACACAAAAATTAACATTTATAGGTCACTGTACGGCCTTCAACAATGAGCAAAGCCCATACCGCATAGTCAGCTATAAAAGGTCCTGAAATGACAATGTAAAACAATTCAAACAAAGACAGTCTTGTGTTTTCATAGTGCTTAGTAAATAAATCCATTTAGATGTAACACCGTGTTCTGATTGACTGAACACTTACATTTTAAGTATATCATCAATGTTTTTTTCTTAATTTCTCATTTTGATTTTTTAAATTAACTAGAAAACTGAGTCGTCCTGTCAACAAGTCAATAACTCAGCAATGAAGCATTGCACTTCAAAATAGAAATGGAGCTTCCTCTAGAGATGCTTAACATTATGTATACATATCAATCGGTCAAACCAAAAATGAGTTATAGTACCACATATAAAACGTTGAAAGACAGATTACTATGCATGATGTGCTGCAAAAAATTGTGCCGCCCTTACTATATAAGAAATTGCCTCAAAAAGGAATCATACCTGTGGTTCCACTAAACGTCTATCGAAAGCACATATACTGCAACTATTTCCACAAAAATCATTTCTCAATTTCTTCAGACAATAAGTACAACAAGCTAAAATAAAAAAAAGTCATACAAATTATTTAATATATGTAAAGGACTACATAGAACCTTGCCAAATAATAACAGAATGAGATTATACAAATTTGCAAGCAATACAGTAAGGCCAAAAAAAAAAAATGTCTGTTTACGGTTACCAGACCTACCCTACTTTCATTTGTTACTTTTGAGCGCCGACCCTAAGTCATTGTAAGTCATTTTATTTCCGTTGTAAAGTGAAACATAAACTGAACTCGTGTCAAAAATGTAGTTAGTGTTGCCAATAATATAAATCAATTGCCTGATACATACTTATGTTCGCAATCGTGAATATGACAGCTGTTTTAAAAAAATTTGTGACTTGTGTGAAGAAATAAACACTTTGCTGCCATATTCCCCAAAAAAAAACCAATAACAAAGGGAAATAATCCAGTCATTAAAAATATGGGTAAACTCGGCCCATGATTAACTCAGACCACAACAAGACAAACCGCATGACTGACAAAATCATGACACAAAAAATAAAATGGAAAAAAATAAAATAAAATGGAAATACCGACCTACCTACCCTATTTATTAAAAATATGTAACCTTAAACAGACATATATTTTTTTTTTGGCCTAAGGTGACTGATAATTATGTCAGTGTGACCTGGAAGATTTGTTGGCAGTGGCTTCATGTATAAGAATTTTTTTCATGTGTTTAGTGAAATTGTCTTGTTTGAGTATTTTGGCATGTCGGGACAAATATTTATTTCAAAATAAACATAACAGCATGTTAAAAATCTTATAGCTGAGGCCCAAAAAAAATATGTGTGTGATTATTGTTACTCTACATTTCCTAGATTTTCAGCCCAAATCTTTTTTACCACCACTGGCACTTGTGTTATAAATCTAAAAATGGTGCTGATTTCAGAAAAATTTAATCCTTTCAAAAATATAGTTTTACCTACAATATTTTGAGATTTTATTTGAGTGGACATGCAACCGTTTAATTCTAAGCTAGGGGTCCTGACCGGCATACATGTATGTTGTCGTGTTAAAGTAAAAAAAAAAATTCAACTGCTACAGTAATAGATTGGATATTTTCATTTACTACACATGTAATAAAATCTGTAGGCCAAAATATACATGTATTCAAATCCAACATATTTATTTACAAAATCTGCAAAGCACTCCGGATCCCCCAGCCCCACCTTTTGTCCCCCCTTTTCAATAAAATGGTCGTCCCCTGGAATAGTAAACACACATAATTATTTTTTGGCCTCCTTTTTTTCAAGCCTTTGACTTAGGACTACTACTTTATTGTGAAGACTGGACAACAATTCATTTTTATACGACCGCAAAAAATTTTTTGTGGTCGTATATTGGTATGACGTTGGCGTCGTCGTCGTCGTCGTCCGAAGACACATTGGTTTTCGCACTCTAACTTTAGTTTAAGTAAATGGATCTCTAGGAAATTTTACCATAAGGTTCAATACCACAAAAGGAAGGTTGGGATTGATTTTGGGGGTTTTGGTACCAACAGTTAAGGAATTAGGGGCCAAAAAGGGGCCAAAATAAGCATTTTGTAACTTCCAGACAATAACTTGTGTGTAAGTGTATGGATCTCTCTGACATTGTACCACAAGGTTCCATATCACAAAGGGAATGCTGGGATTGATTTTGGGGGTAATTGCCTCAAAATTTTAGGAATTAGGGGCCAAAAAAGGGGCAAAAAATAAGCATTTGTCTAGTTTCAGGACAATAACTTGTGTGTAAGTGCATGGATCTTTCTGAAATTGTACTACAAGGTTCCATATCACAAAGGGAAAGCTGGAATTGAGTTTGTGGGTAATTGCCCTAAACGTTTAGGAATTAGGGGCCAAAAGGGCCAAAATAAGCATTTTCTAGTTTCAGACAATAACTTGTGTTTAAGTGTATGGATCTCTCTGAAATTGTACTGCAAGGTACCATACCTCATTGAAGGCTGGGATTGAGTTTGGGGGTGATGAATCATAAGGGGGTTCAAAAAATTGGGGGGGGATTTTTTCCCCTTTTTCTTCCTTTTCTTCCTTTTTTTTTTCTTTAAAATTTTCCATTTTAAGTTGGTTATTTCTGATTTATATTTAAAAGCAAATAATAATGATATGGCAGGAGATACACACCAAACAGGATGTGTAAATTATTATATAATAAGTATTGTGCAATAGCAAGAAATTTTCAATTGCACAGTATTGCGTAATAGCAAGAAATCTTCAATTGCACAGTATTGCGCAATAGCAAGAAATATCCAATAGCACAATATTGCACAATAGGAAGAAATTGTCAGTTGTACAGTATTGCACAATAGCAAGAAATATTCAATTGCACAGTATTGCGCAATTGCAAGAAATATTTAATTGCACAGTATTGTGCAAAAGAAGATACTTTGTATAAATTGCTTATTTCTTGACCAATTTCAATGGGGTTTTATTCTTGAATTCTTGGGGTTCTTTAATATGCTGAATCTAACCGTGTATTAAGTATTTGGATTTTGGGCCCGTTTTAAATTGGTCCACATTGAGGTCCAAAGGGTCCAAAATTAAACTTTGTTTGATTTCATCAAAATTGAATTATTGGGGTTCTTTGATATGCCGAATCTAACCGTGTATTTAGATTCTTAATTTTGGTCCCGTTTTCAAATTGGTCTACATTAAGGTCCAAAGGGTCCAAAATTAAACTTAGTTTGATTTTAACAAAATTGAATTCTTAGGGTTCTTTGATATGCTGAATCTAATCATGTATTTAGATTTTTGATTATGGGCCCAGTTTTCAAGTTGGTCCAAATTGGGGTCCAAAATTAAACTTTGTTTGATTTCAACAAAATTGAATATATGGGGTTCTTTGATATGCTGAATCTAACCATGTAATTAGATTCTTAATTTTTGGTCCCGTTTTCAAATTGGTCTACATTAAGGTCCAAAGGGTCCAAAATTAAACTTAATTTGATTTTAACAAAATTGAATTCTTAGGGTTTTTGATATGCTGAATCTAAACATGTCTTTAAATTTTTGATTATGGGCCCAGTTTTCAAGTTGGTCCAAATCGGGTCCAAAATTAAACTTTGTTTGATTTCAACAAAATTGAATATATTGGGTTCTTTGATATGCTGAATCTAACCATGTATTTAGATTTTTGATTTTTAGGCCCCATTATCAACTTTGTCCACATTGAGGTCAAAAGGGTCCAAAATTAAACTTTGTTTGATTTCAACAAAATTGAATATATGGGGTTCTTTGATATGCTGAATCTAACCGTGTATTTAGATTCTTAATTTTGGTCCCTTTTCAAATTGGTATACATTAAGGTCCAAAGGGTCCAAAATTAAACTTAGTTTGATTTTAACAAAATTGAATTCTTAGGGTTCTTTGATATGCTGAATCTAATCATGTATTTAGATTTTTGATTATGGGCCCAGTTTTCAAGTTGGTCCAAATCGGGTCCAAAATTAAACTTTGTTTGATTTCAACAAAATTGAATATATGGGGTTCTTTGATATGCTGAATCTAACCGTGTATTTAGATTCTTAATTTTTGGTCCCTTTTTCAAATTGGTATACATTAAGGTCCAAAGGGTCCAAAATTAAACTTAGTTTGATTTTAACAAAATTGAATTCTTAGGGTTCTTTGATATGCTGAATCTAATCATGTATTTAGATTTTTGATTATGGGCCCAGTTTTCAAGTTGGTCCAAATCGGGGTCCAAAATTAAACTTTGTTTGATTTCAACAAAATTGAATATATGGGGTTCTTTGATATGCTGAATCTAACCATGTATTTAGATTCTTAATTTTTGGTCCTGTTTTCAAATTGGTCTACATTAAGGTCCAAAGGGTCCAAAATTAAACTTAATTTGATTTTAACAAAATTGAATTCTTAGGGTTCTTTGATATGCTGAGTCTAAACATGTCTTTAAATTTTTGATTATGGGCCCAGTTTTCAAGTTGGTCCAAATCGGGTCCAAAATTAAACTTTGTTTGATTTCAACAAAATTGAATATATGGGGTTCTTTGATATGCTGAATCTAACCATGTATTTAGATTTTTGATTTTTAGGCCCCGTTATCAACTTTGTCCACATTGAGGTCAAAAGGGTCCAAAATTAAACTTTGTTTGATTTCAACAAAAATTGAATATATGGGGTTCTTTGATATGCTGAATCTAACCATGTATTTAGATTTTTGATTTTTGGACCCCGTTATCAACTTTGTCCACATTGAGGTCAAAAGGGTCCAAAATTAAACTTTGTTTGATTTCATCAAAAATTGAACTCTTAGGGTTCTTTGATATGCTGAATCTAATCATGTATTTAGATTTTGGATATTGGACCATAAATAGGTGAATGTCCAATTTAAAATTTTTAAGTTCTTAGACCACATTCATTCTGTGTCAGAAACCTATGCTGTGTCAAATAGTCAATCACAATCCAAATTCAGAGCTGTATCAAGCTTGAATGTTGTGTCCATACTTGCCCCAACTGTTCAGGGTTCGACCTCTGCGGTCGTATCAAGCTGCGCCCTGCGGAGCATTTTATTGCTTATGGAATTCAGTTTTATTGCGTCTGTGTGGGACAATTAAACTTACGGGAGTTTACTGGCAGAGTCATTCCAGACGTTCTAATAAGATGGAGGACATCAGCAGCTTTCAGACCTCTGCTGGCCGACTTTCTGTTCTTTAGCAGTCTTGGGTTCTGCACTCTACCATCTTGCTCACTAATGGTGTGATCCACATCAGGATGGGAACTCACAAGGGAAGGGATTTGGCACAGGGTTCGCCGACGTCGCACTGTGTTCTTTTTTAACAATTCATTTTTATGTCCAGTGCATATATTAAAGTGACTGGCTAAATTAATGCATGGCTTCAAGCCAACTTCTGTCAGATATATAAAAACATCATCAGTGCCCAAATTTTTCAATTGATGAATTTCACCTGTGCATTCAAGCAAAACGTTTTGAAAGCTGCAATTCACCATCACATTACTCCATCATCACTTTTTTCTCCAAAATAGAAATCAAATTACCTTTCTTATCATTTTCTGCCAAAACTGCCAAAAGTCATGTTGTTGACATTTCTGCACTATGGCTTTGTGGTCTTTGAAATTGGAGAGAGAAATTAGGGGAGATAATTCAAATGAAGCAAAATATGCTTTTTGAGGATTTTAAAAACGGATTATCTCTCTTTAACCAAATTACACATGTCTGAAATTCTTTTTTTGTGTTAACATGTATTTAAAATATTAAATGATAAACAATGGTTCAAATCTGACGTTGGGTTTTTTTTATATTGGCCTCAAAAGTATACCTGTTTTGGGGCTTTCTCATTATGTCCTGCAGAACCATGAATGAAATTGCAATATCTTTGCTATGAAACCATGGAATTTGATGAAATATGGAGATAAACCACACACAAGGTGGTATTTTCATTTGGTGGAATTGTTTTTTCAAACACACACATGGCTTAAAATTATTGCTGCTCAAAATAGCCTAAATGACATATTTTTCCAAGGATTTTACACAATATTTAAAAGTATTAAAATTTCCAGTATGACGTTAACATTTTTTTAAATTTTATGTTTTTATTTTACTACATATTGATTGAGGTACTTGCTGAAAAAGTTTAAAGAAAATCTGTGATATAGCCCAGAACACCCATTTTGATCTTTATAGAGAATTGCTCTTAATGTTTGGTCCCGTTTTCAAATTGGTGTACATTAAGGTCCAAAGGGTCCAAAATTAAACTTAGTTTGATTTTAACAAAAATTGAATTCTTAGGGTTCTTTGATATGCTGAATCTAAACATGTATTTAGATTTTTGATTATGAGCCCAGTTTTCAAGTTGGTCCAAATCGGGGTCCAAAATTAAACTTTGTTTGATTTCAACAAAAATTGATTATATTTGGGGTTCTTTGATATGCTGAATCTAACCATGTATTTAGATTTGTGATTTTTGGGCCCCGTTATCAACTTTGTCCACATTGAGGTCAGAAGGGTCCAAAATTAAACTTTGTTTGATTTCATCAAAAATTGAACTCTTGGGGTTCTTTGATATGCTGAATCTAACCATGTATTTAGATTTTGGATATTGGACCATGATAGGTGAATGTCCAATTTAAAATTTTTAAGTTCTTAGACCACATTTATTCTGTGTCAGAAACCTATGCTGTGTCAAATATTTAATCACAATCCAAATTCAGAGCTGTATCAAGCTTGAATGTTGTGTCCATACTTGCCCCAACTATTCAGGGTTCGACCTCTGCTGTCGTATCAAGCTGCGCCCTGCGGAGCATTTTATTTGTTTTTTATGCACCACCTATGATAGTAGATGGGCATTATGTTTTCTGGTCTGTGCGTCCCTCCGTTAGTAACTCCATCTGTTCGTTCGTTTGTATATCCTGCTTCAGATTAAAGTTTTTGTTCAAGGTAGTATTTGATGAAGTTAAATTGGAGTTTTGACCCCAATTTCATGGTCCACTGAACAAAGAAAATGATTGTGTAAGTGTACTATGAACACATTCTTGTTGATTCATTAATTTAGATACAGACACTCTCGGCTCTGTACTGAACTCTAGTTTTTAATAAAAAGTACTCTTTTTTAGCTCACGTGGCCCGAAGGGCCAAGTGAGCTTTTCTCATCACTTGGCGTCCGTCGTCCGTCGTCGTTAACTTTTACAAAAATCTTCTCCTCTGAAACTACTGGGCTAAATTTAACCAAACTTGGCCACAATCATCATTGGGGTATCTAGTTTAAAAATTGTGTCCGGTGACCTGCCAAACCAACCAAGATGGCCGCCATGGCTAAAAATAGGGGTAAAATGTATATTTTGGCTTATAACTCTGAAACCAAAGCATTTAAAGCAAATCTGACATAGGGTAAAATTGTTGATCAAGTCAAGATCTATCTGCCCTGAAATTTTCAGATGAATCGGACAATGGGTTGTTGGGCTGCCCCTGAATTAGTAATTTTAAGGATTTTTTTCCGTTTTCGGTTATTATCTTGAAAATTATTATAGATAGAGATAAAGTGTAAACAGCAATAATGTTCAGCAAAGTAAGATCTACAAATAAGTCAACATGATCAAAATGGTCAGTTGACCCTTAAGGAGTTATTGCCCTTTAAAGTAATTTTTACCAATTTTTGTAAATTTTGTAATCTTTTACAAAAATCTTCTCCTCTGAAACTACTGGACCAAATTCAACCAAACTTAGCCACAATCATTATTAGGGTATTTAGTTTAAAAATGTGTGCGGTGACCCAGCCAACCAACCAAGATGGCTGCCATGGCTAAAAATAGAACATAGGGTAAAATGTAGATTTTGGCTTGTAACTCTGAAACCAAAGCATTTAAAGCAAATCCTACAGGGATTAACTTGTTTATCAAGTAAATATCTATCTGCCCTCAAATTTTCAGATGAATTGGACAACTGGTTGTTGGGTTGCTGCCCTGAATTGGTAATTTTAAGGAAATTTTGCCGTTTTGGTTATTATCTTGAAAATTATTACAGATAGAGATAAACTGTATACAGCAATAATGTTCAGCAAAGTAAGATCTTCAAATAAGTCAACATGACCAAAATGGTCAGTTGACCCCTTAAGGAGTTATTGCCCTTTATAGTCAATTTTTAACAATTTTCATTAATTTGGTAAATTTTGGTAAGTTTTTACAAAATGTTTTCCTTTTGTAATCTTTTTTTCTGAAACTGCAGTAGAAAATCACCACTAGGATATCCAGGGACCACTGTGTAGGATGACCCTGCCTGCCAACATGGCACACATGGCTGAATTAAAACATAGGTTTTAAATGCACTTTTTAGTCTTATATCTCTGAAACTAAACGACAGTACAACAGTTGCATTTATCATGCATCAATTGTAAATAAAAATATCAGGTGAGCGACACAGGGTCCTTGGAGCCTCTAGTTGGGTTGACCTTTCACAATTAACACCTTAGTAATCCAACAAACGAGGTATTAATTTGGTGTGGCATTAGATTTTTTTATTTTGAGCCCAATTTCCAATTTAGTCAATTTAAATGATTGAAGAGTTAAAAATTTAACTTTGTTCTAAGATCTTGGATATCAGACCATACTAGGTAAATTAAATGTCCCATTTCAGATTTTTAAGATCTTTGACCACATTTATTTTGTGCCAGAAACCTATATTATGTTAAAAATTTGATCACAATCCGATTTCAGACAATATCAAGCTTGAATTTTGTGTCCATACTTGCCCAAATTGTTTATGGTTTGACCTCTGCAGTCCTATCAGGCTGCAATCAGTGAAGTTTTTTATTTTTTGTTGTCATAAATGAAACTGTAAGATTTTTGTTTGGAATTACAATTCGTCTTGTTGGTGCCTTTTATAACTGATCCTATGATTTAAACTTTCTGATCTTTTTTATATTGTAATGTTATGCTTTTCATAGAAAAAAAAATTCCAATTTGAAACAATGGTAAATTGATTGAATATGTATGCGTGGCACATGTAGGTCATTGGCTTCAGTGGTTTGCTTGGATAAACCAATTGCCAATTCATCTTTGGAACTAATGCAGTTGTGTCTGTATAATTTATAGCATGAACGGTGGTACATTTTTGTTGTTGTTCACACTGAGTGGGATTAACTTAAGGTTGAAAAACATCGTGCAAGTCCATAACATAGAACACATGTGCCATATTCAGGGTGTGAAATGAAATGAAATGATTCTTATTATAACAAAATTTCTATCAAAAAAAATGTTTTTAGTTTTGAAAACACAAAACCTCTGAAGAAAATAAATTACAAAGTTAGCTGTCTATTCAAAACAAATAAATCACCACAAAACAAGCAAAAAATGAGAAATGTATTGTGTGACCACTGTCCTTGTAAATGACTTTATGATGTAAGCTACAACGTGATTAATGGCAGGAGATAATCCAGTTTTAATCTATGTCAAAATGTTGACTTAATTTTAATTGCTAATTTCTTCAAAACAACTTTTATTTCACACATGAAATTTGGCACATTGGCACACACATGCATTGTGCCTTATTGCTTAAATCAGAGTAAAAAATATGGTGATGATACTCGTAATCATTTTACTTTCACTAAAAGTGTTGTAAATTTCGGGCAAAATTTTATAACAATAAAAAATCCTGAAATACCTATACTAAAATCACATAAATAGTTTTCGCTTTTGTCATATGATATATTTGATATGTAAACTATATCATAAGTACTATTTATACCACAAACAAAGAGTGCAATAATTTTATTTTCATGTGAAAGATTCCCCATACAATACAGTATCTGGGGGTACCTTGTCAAAACAAGACATTTGGAAATGTGACCACAGGAACTTACTACGACAAGCATGATTGTAAAATATTATGATTTTCCTATAATTTGCTAATAAAATTAGCTGTGTGTTATCTGCAAACTGAACAAAATTTTTTGCAGTCGTATATTGGTATGACGTTGGCGTCGTCGTCGTTGTCGTCGTCCGTAGACACATTGGTTTTCGCACAATAACTTTAGTTTAAGTGAATGGATCTCTATGAAATTTTACCATATGGTTCAATAACACAAAAGGAAGGTTGGGATTGATTTTGGGGGTTATGGTACCAACAGTTAAGGAATTAGGGGCCAAAAAGGGGCCAAAAATAAGCATTTTTGTAACTTCCAGACAATAACTTGTGTGTTATGTATGGATCTCTCTGACATTGTACCACAAGGTTCCATATCACAAAGGGAATGCTGGGATTGATTTTGGGGGTAATTGCCTCAAAATTTTAGGAATTAGGGGCCAAAAAGGGCAAAAACAAGCATTTTCTAGTTTCATGACAATAACTTGTGTGTAAGTGTATGGATCTTTCTGAAATTGTACTACAAGGTTCCATATCACAAAGGGAAAGCTAGAATTGAGTTTGGGGGTAATTGCTCGAAAGGTTTAGGAATTAGGGGCCAAAAAGGGGCCAAAAATAAGCATTTTTCTAGTTTCCAGACAATAACTTGTGTGTAAGTGTATGGGTCTTTCTGAAATTGTACTGCAAGGTACCATACCACAAAGGGAAGGCTGGGATTGATTTTGGGGGTAATTGCCTCAAAATTTTAGGAATTAGGGGCCAAAAAGGGGCAAAAAACAAGCATTTTTCTAGTTTCAGGACAATAACTTGTGTGGAAGTGTATGGATGGATCTTTATGAAATTGTACTACAAGGTTCCATATCACAAAGGGAAAGCTGGGTTTGAGTTTGGGGGTAATTGCCCTAAATGTTTAGGAATTTGGGGCCAAAAAGGGACCAAAAAACAAGCATTTTTTCTAGTTTCCAGACAATAACTTGTGTTCAAGTGTATGGATCTCTCTGAAATTGTACTGCAAGGTACCATACCACAAAGGGAAGGCTGGGATTGAGTTTGGGGGTGATGAATCATAAGGGGGTTCAAAAAATTGGGGGGGGGGATTTTTTTTAGATTTTTGATATTTAGGCCCAGTTTTCAAGTTGGTCCAAATTGAGGTCCAAAATTAAACTTTGTTTGATTTCAACAAAAATTGAATATATGGGGTTCTTTGATATTCTGAATCTAACCATGTATTTAGATTTTTGATTTTTGTGCCGTGTTATCAAATTGGTCCACATTGAGGTCAAAAGGGTCCAAAATTAAACTTTGTTTGATATATATGGGGTTGTTTGATATGCTGAATCTTAACCATGTATTTAGATTTTTGGTTTTTGGGCCCCGTTATCAAATTGGTCCACATTGAGGTCAAAAGGGTCCAAAATTAAACTTTGTTTGATTTCAACAAAAATTGAATATATGGGGTTCTTTGATATGCTGAATCTTAACCATGTATTTAGATTTTTGATTTTTGGGCCCCGTTATCAAATTGGTCCACATTGAGGTCAAAAGGGTCCAAAATTAAACTTTGTTTGATTTCATCAAAAATTGAATTCTTGGGATTCTTTGATATGCTGAATCTAACCATGTATTTAGATTTTGGATATTGGACCATAATAGGTAAATTTAAAATTTTTAAGTTCTTAGACCACATTCATTCTGTGTCAGAAACCTATGCTGTGTCAAATATTAAATCACAATCCAAATTCAGAGCTGTATCAAGCTTGAATGTTGTGTCCATTCTTGCTCCAACTGTTCAGGGTTCGACCTCTGCGGTCGTATCAAGCTGCGCCCAGCGGAGCATTTTATTCTATTTCTAGCCTATTTAAAGGACACACAGATGCTATTGTCCTCTCCGTTGGCATATAATTTATTTGTGCAAGGGGAATAACTAGAAAAAATCTTTTATATCTTTTTACAAATACCTTGGACAAATGAAGGCTTGAGAACAAATGCAATGCAATTTCAAAAATAAGTAATGCTCATGGGGCATAACTCTTCAAAAAAAATTTGATTGTCACTAATTAATAGGATTTTACAAAGAAAAATTGGTTATTGATTTTGGACTGTGCGGCAGGCAGCTGTCAAACAGTATCTGTTCATTAACATGAAAAACCTTTGAGGAATTTTTTTTCAAATTTAGATATGTTATTTCCTGTGACTAAATGAAGGTCAAGTTCAATTTTCACAATTTAGCTTTTGTCCTTGTTGAGTTGTAGACCTTTCAGTAGTCAAAAATAATACTTATAATGTGATTGAGTTATTTCCCTTTGAACAGAAATGGTGTAATTATTAAGTATGTGCATAGATTGTCTATCAATGATTGTATCTGTTCATTTGATTTTAGTCAGGAGTTGTCAAAATTTTCTTTATAACTACTTATTTTTTAAGTTGAGTGTATTTTGAAGGTAGATGTCACATTGTTATGTGGAATTTTATGTTTGTTGTGAGTGTTAATTTTTACTTGATCTTGTTTGGGGCTCCAGATTTGCAAATATCATTTTCATTAGATAATAATCTATTTTTATTTAAGGATATATTTCATTGCATTACATTGTGTAGATAAAGTTAGCATTGATAGATAAGTTGCAGATCTATATTAGTTTGTGATTAATGATAAAAATATTGGGAACTTAAATATATAAAGTTTGATTATACTAATTGTTTTTAAATAATATTCACCTGTTTTTAGATAACAAAGCATGTGGTAAATATTGATTACACAATTATAATTGGAGTGAGAGATTTATTTGAAAATGTTCTGTTTCCGAAGTGCTGTTGATGTTAAGCTCTGTAGGATAGTACAAATATAGTTTCAAATTTACTGTTCCTTATTAGACACTTTGAAGATAATTACCGATAAGTTTGATTCTGAAAAGACATTGAATTTTTTTTTCTTTCGTTAGAAGAATTTTGTGGTAGGTTTGTTTGTTATTCTGTATAAACAAATTTTTCTGAATGCTATATATACATTTTTTTTTTATGAAGCAAACTCCTTTTAGTACTAAGGTTATATTGTCTATTGATAAAAAGTATATTTTTGATTTTGGGCCCAATTTTCAAGTTGGTCAAAATCAGGGTCCATTATTGAACTGTGTTTCATTTCAACATAATTGGATATATATATATATATATATATATATATATGTGGTTCTTTCAAATGATAAATCTAAACCTGTATATGAATTATGGATGTTTGGGCCCAGTTTATTAAGTTGGTCCAAAATGAAACTTTGTTTGATTTCAATTAAAATTGAATTTATGGGGTTCTTTCAAATGCTGTTTCAAATAGATATAAGAAGATGTGGTATGAGTGCCAATGAGACAACTCTCCATCCAAGTCAAAATTAATAAAAGTAAACCATTATAGGTCAAAGTATGGTCTTCAACACGGAGCCTAGGCTCACACCGAACAGTAAGCTATAAAGGGCCCCAAAAATTACTAGTGTAAAACCATTCAAACGGGAAAACCACGGTCTAATCTATATAAAAACGAGAAACGTCTAACCATGTATTAAGAGATTTGGGATTTTGGGCTCCTTTATCAAATTGGTCCACATTGAGGTCCAAAGGGTCCTGAATTAAACTTTTGTCTGATTTCATCATGGTGTTCTTTGATATGCCGATTCTATATTTAATATAAAAGGGAAAAGGCTAATTTTTTAGTTCTTCAACCACATTCATTTTTTGTCTCAAATATTCAATCACACACCAAATTCACACCTGTTTTAAGCTTAAATGTTATGTCCTTACTTGCTCAACTCTTCAGGGTTAAACCTCTGCAGGAAAACAGCCTATTGTTTTCTATGTTCTGTTTTTTGTAATGTTGTTTGTGTTTTGGTCGTTTTTCATTTTTGCCACAATGATGTCAGTTTATTTTTGACTAATGAGTCTGAATGTCCCTTTGTTTCTCTTCTATTTTGAGTAATACTTTTAAAATAAAACACAAACTCATCTCTTTATCAACAAATCTCACTTACCTGTTCTAAAGTGACAAAATTGTCTATAGTGATCCCTTTCCGATATGTTTGCATACACATTGAAATCCGACTATAATTAGATATTATGCAAAAAACATGAAATAAGCATACATGTATTTGTCATTTTGATTGAATTGTATTGCTATGCACCAGGTTATATTGAAAAGTAAAATAACACAAATACTAAAGATAAAAGAAAATTCAAAACTGAAAGTATCAAATGGCAAAATCAAAAAGTCAAACACATAAAAACAACTGTCATAATTTCCTGACATGGTAGGAAATGTTGGATTGAATCTAGTTTTATATCTAGCTAAACCTCTCACAGTCACAAAGAACTCCATTATTTCAACAACAAAGTGTGAGCAAAACAAATAGACATATTATAATAGGTAAAAATGTTTATAAAAATTTGGGTACCTTTAAAGTCATATGAAACCTCAAATAAAATCAAAGTACTGAAGTACTGATCATCGGATGACTGCAAGTTCTTGTGGATGGTCAAAAGCACTTGTCACAGAAAAAATCATATCTCTATACCTGAAACTGAGGTTAATGTACAGAGATATATTGTTTTCTTAAACAAGTTCGTGCGTGGATGATGAATAAATGACAGGAAGTTCAACCTCACCGTAATATTAAACTTTTATATTGTAGCGATACAAATCAGTATACACTGGTTTGTTGTTCTATATTATATTAGTATAACAGTTACATGTATATATAATTTTCATCCATTTGTATATCATTCTATTCTACTTTTCTAATAATTGTGCAGTGCAAGTGCGTGGTTGTCACTCTTCTGTAAAAATTCGATTTTTCTAAAAGATTGGATATGAGTAGGCATTCATATTTTCCCGCAAAAACAATTACAGAGTTACCGGTTACCGGTCCTTGCCGGGATTGTCGCAAAAAGCTCTTGAGATATTCGTGTGCATAGATATTATCAATGATTTTTTACTTATATATATATATATATATAATTTATGTTCTTAACAATAAAATTGAGAATGGAAATGGGGAATGTGTCAAAGAGACAACAACCCGACCATAGAACAGACAACAGCAGAAGGTCACCAACAGGTCTTCAATGCAGCGAAATTCCGCACCGAGGCGTCCTTCAGCTGGCCCCTAAACAAATATATATACTAGTTCAGTGATAATGAACGCCATACTAAACTCAAATTGTACACAAGAAACTAAAATTAAAAATAATACAAGACTAACAAAGGCTAGAGGCTCCTGACTTGGGACAGGTGCAAAAATGCGCGGGTTAAACATGTTTATGAGATCTCAACCTCCCCTATACCTCTAGCCAATGTAGAAAAGTAAACGCATAACAATACGCACATTAAAATTCAGTTCAAGAGAAGTCCGAGTCTGATGTCAGAAGATGTAACCAAAGAAAATAAACAAAATGACAATAATACATAAATAACAACAGACTACTAGCAGTTAACTAACATGCCAGCTCCAGACTTCAATTAAACTGATTGAAAGATTATGTCTTCATCATATGAATATCAGGCACAATCCTTCCAGTTAGGGGTTTAGTATCATACCATCATAACATATATGAGAAGAACATAACCCGTGTCATGCCAACAACTGGTTTTTAAATAAATGTGTTTAGTTCCGATGCAAAGACCCTATAAGTGAATCAATATTAACGACAATAATATTATTCAGTATTCATTGAAGAGATGTATTTATAACAAACGATAAGGAATGTTAGTTTGCACTAGTTAATATCCAAGTATTAATCATGTTTATAGATCAGTTACAAACCCAAAACGAAAGTTACGTGTGCAAATCTATGCGATAGCAATACATCGGAATGCCCTCACGGTCATCTCGATGTAAAAAAAAATGATGCATATGTTTTTTTATAACTTAATGGATAGTTTTCATTATAAAACTTATGTACATAAACTTTTTTCTGAAGAAAATTCTTTATTTCCACATTTAGAAGAAATTAACTTTTTTTAGTTGCTTGCTTCCAGGAAGCAATTCACCGACATATTTTCTGTATGCAAATGACCTAAGCGTGACCCTTCTTGTAAAAATACGGTGATCGCAATACGCATGGATCTGTCATTGAAATGAACTATTATCTGATTGTACATGTTATACACGTGCTCAATATCCATGCTTCTTTGTTGATTGTTTACTATAAGGTGCCAATCGTTAAACTACGGCTTCAAAATACTACAATTGATTAGCTGCCATATTTTCACATCATAACAGAAAGTGAGAAAAAAAATGACGATTATACGATATGTTTGCGTAAAAAATGATAAAATCGTGCACAGAAGACTAAGTTTATGATATCTACATTCATTGGTTCAAGAATTGGATAAACATTATTTTTTACCAGTCACTCGTTTCATATGACTTTAATGATAAGTATGATGTATTTCAGAAAATAAACATGAGAGAGTTACTGAAGATTTATATAGATTTTTTGACTTGTTAGAAGATGGAGTCCTGTTGACGATGGAATATATTGATGCTGTTGTTGATTCTTTAACTGGTAAAGAAAGATCTCAGTTTGGTTAAAAGGTAGGGATTATTAAATGTTGACTGAAATATTTTAAAACTTCATCCTTCTTATTGTATTTTGTACTAACTGACAGTTGTCAATTGTGTGGTAGTACTAACTGACAGTTGTCAATTGTGTGGTAGCACTAACTGACAGTTGTCAATTGTGTGGTAGTACTTACTGACAGTTGTCAATTGTGTGGTAGTACTTACTGACAGTTGTCAATTGTGTAGACTTGTATTCTGTGTGGTAGTACTAACTGACAGTTGTCAATTGTGTAGACTTGTATTCTGTGTGGTAGTACTAACTGACAGTTGTCAATTGTGTAGACTTGTATTCTGTGTGGTAGTACTAACTGACAGTTGCCAATTGTGTAGACTTGTATTCTGTGTGGTAGTACTAACTGACAGTTGTCAATTGTGTAGACACATTTTTACAGCTTATATTTTATGCCCCTGCTGTAACAGAGGGGGCATTAAGTTTTACCCTTGTCTTTCTGTATGCACGTATATCCGTACGTCCCAAAATTGGTTTCCATTCTCTAACTTTAGTTTGCTTCCACCAATTGTTATGAAACTTATACATGTTCCAGACCATATGAGTATTTGTTATATGCATTTGTATCTAATAAACTTGACCAACTTCTTAATATTAGTCAGACCGTACGCGTACGGTCCGACCATATGAGTATTTTGAAAAAGTCCAAATACTTGTACGGTCTGGAACATACACAATGCTTATTACCACAAAACACAGGTTAAGTTTGAGTTTTGGTGGCATCACTATAACTGTTCTTGAGTTATGCCCCTTTACAAATTGAAAAATTTCGTTTCCGTTCTTTAACTTGCATTTGCCTCAACCAAATGTTATGAAACCTATACACAATGTTAATTACCACATAATACAGATCAAGTTCGAAATTGGGTGGAGTCACTTAAACCAATCTTGAGCTATGCCCCTTTTCTGAACATAAAAAATTTCCATTCTCTAACTTTTGTTTGCCTTGACCAAATGTTATGAAACTTATACACATTGCTTATCACCACACAATACAGATCAAGTTTGAAATATGGTGCTGTCACTTCTACCGTTCTTGAGTTATGCCCCTCTTTAAACATAAAAATTGCTGAATTTTTGGTTTCTGTTCTCCAACTTTAGTTTGCCTCAAACAAATGATATGAAACTTATACACAATGCTTATTACCACTTAATACAGACCAGGTTTGAATTTTGGTTGCATCACTTTTAAACAAATATTGTTTTGTAATTAGAACCAGTTTCTATCTAAGTTCTTTCTTAAATTTTAATAAAAAGAAATTTTTCATAAATTTTAAACATTTTGCCATAGATTTCATGTAAATATTAACCTTTTTTGTCTTTGGTGATATTCAAACATAGATACAGACTTAATACTGCACTGAAATCTAAATCTTTATTTTTCATGATCCATTTAAAAAGAATTCCTTAATCTATAAATTAATCTTAGGTCTATAGTTCTAAAAGTAACCTTATCGAACTGCAGGTAAATTATCAGGTTTTTATTGGTTGAACATTGTCATGTGGTGACCAACAATGAATCTGTAGGGTGTTAGTAAATTTCATAGGGTTTTTGTTGGGAAGTTTGCTATAGCAATACTTTCCTAAGGCGTCGGCCTCTAACTTCCGGTGACAGACTATCGCAAATGTTCTGCTCCAAGATAATGTAGTACTAGTGTTTGAATACTGATTCTAGGAAGATGCTTTTGAAATTTTGAGTCTTTTTGAAAAGATTACAGCTTGAATAAAAAAAGGAATGAATGTTCACCGACAATTCAGGTGAATTTAACTTCATTTTGAAAATGATTATTACAAACACTACTTGCGGATTTTCCATGCGCTGAAGAGAAAATCAAAGAAATCTCTGTGAGACATCGTTTCATTCATGAATATTTCATGAATGAACATTTACCGCATAATTTTACTATGTACGATATTTACAAATGTTTAATATTAAATATAAAGTAAAAGCCCAAGTGTATCGAAGAATCCCGTATGACTGACATTACTGAATGCAACGTACTTTTTAACATGTTTATATTTTGACCAAGCCGTCGGATAATTGACAAGTGATAAAAGTTTGATTGAACAATTATACACAGGTGACAGAAATACTCGATAATCATATGGCTTATGTCACACGCCAAGGATGAGTAAAGGTAAATACCGGCTATGATAGAAATGTGCATGTTTTTGTCCGGTGATCGGAAGGTTTTGATGCCAAAAACATTTGAAAACTTTTGAATTCCGCTATTTAAATACTAGCTATTTCACATTCCAATGTGAATTTAAGGACCTTCACTCGTCCAGCATGCTCAGTCACGTGGATCAAACTGGCAGCTGAAAAACATTGACTCAACGACATTTCGTACATATCACAGCCCATGTCTTCAGTGTTACGATTAACAATAACATTTGTACACAAATCGTTACAAGGATAAGGCAGACAAGTCAGCTTCTACTTAGAATAACTCAGTGTATCAAGACAAGTGCTGTAGCAACATGATTAAATAATATCTGTCCATGTAATAGCAAAATGACTTTCTTACTCTTAGTGCTAGTCCAAATAATTATGACGAACCAAAAATCTCAAATGTTATTGCCTCAGTGCTAAATTTCACAGCATCAACTTTAAAATGTGTTACAGGGTTATAAGCCCCTCTATGAATCTAGTGTTTATAAACTTTTTATTCCTTTCGTCATACTGCTATTGTTATGTCCCCATCGTATTAAGTTTTACCCTTTTTCTTCTGTTAGTATGTACGTCCCTTACTTGTACATACGTCCGTACATCCAAAAATTAGTTTCTGTTCTCTAACTTTAGTTTTCCTAAACCAAATTGTATGAAACTTATACGCAATACTTATTTCCACAAAACACAGGTCAAGTTGAATTTTGGTGGCGTCGATTTTACAATTCTAGAGTTATGCTCCTTAACAAATGGAAAAATTGCTTGAATTTTTTGTTTAAGATCTCTAACTTTAGTTTGTCACAACCAAATGTTATGAAACTTATACACAAAGCTCATTATCACAAAACACTGTTTAGATTTGAGTTTTGGTGGCGTCAGTTTTACTGTTCTAGAGTTATGCCCCTTTACAAATTTAAAAATTGTTATTGTTGTCGAGCCTTCGACTTTTGTCGAAAAAGCGAGACATAGCGATCCTACATATTGTCGTGGCGTCCACAAATATTCACTCTAAAGTTTTGAAATTTTAATAACTTTCTTAAACTATCCTGGATTTCTACCAAACTTGGACAGAAGCTTGTTTATGATTATACGATAGTATCCAGAAGTAAATTTTGTAAAAAAAAAAAATCCATCTTTTCAGTATTTTACTTATAAATGGACTTAATTTTTCTGCCAGGAAACATTACATTCACTCTGTGGTTAAAGTTTTTAAAATTAATAACTTTCTTAAACTATCCCAGATTTGTACCAAACTTGAACAGAAGCTTGTTTATGATAAAAAGCTAGTATCTAGAAGGAAATTTAGTTAAAATTTTGTTCTTGTTTTTCTGTATTTTACTTATAAATGGACTTAGCTTTTCTTCCAGTTAACATTACATACAGTCTGCAGTTAAATTTTTTAAAACATTTATTAGATTCATAAACTATCCTGGATTTTTACCAAACTTGGACAGAAGCTTCTAATAATCAAAAGATAGTATAGAGAGGAATATTTTCATTAACTTTTTTCCTTATTTTTGTTGAGCCTGCGATTAACAGCAAACGTAGGCGAGACACCGGGTTCCGCGGAACACTTACAAATATTTTTCAATTCCGTGCTCTAACGTGTGTCTCAACCAAATGTTACGAAACTTATAACAATACTTTTAACCACAAAACCAAGATCAAGTTTGAATTTTGTGCCGTCATTTTACTGTTATGGTTAGGTTTATGCCTAGTTACAAATGGGAAAAAAATACTATAAAATCACAGGCCCTAGATATGGCATGGGCACATAAAGAAATTTAACAGAGCTTATTGTATATTTGATTATTTTAGAACAACAGTTTAAGGTTTCAATAGAAAATATCAAAATTTAAATGACAAACAATGAAAAAAAATAATTTTTGATAATTGCTGAAAAGAAAATGGTTTAGTTAAAAACATCAAAGCTGTGATTAAATACATATTTGAAATAATACACATCTATAACCTATTTGAAATAATACACATCTACAGTTGCAAACTTCCCAGAGGTGCTATCCAGCACTTTGATTAAATTTTTCTTTACATTTTTCATATTTTTATGGCCCCGCAACAAAGTTGTCAGGGCCATATAGTTTTACCCTTGTCCGTCATTCCGTCATTCCATCATTCTGTCATTCCGTCATTCCGCAACAAACCATTATACGGAGTTTTTTTCTAAACGCCTTCAGATATTGGGCTGATTTTTGGTATGTGAGTTAATCAACCATGATGAGTTACAGATCAAGATTAAGTTTCGTTCCGCTCCGCTAATTTTTGCCGAAATTACGGGCTTTGGACTTTGATTAATTGTTGAAAATCACAGTTATACAGACTTTTTTTCTAAACGCCTTCAGATATTGGGCTGATTTTTGGTATGTGAGTTAACCATGATGAGTTACAGATCAAGATTAAGTTTCGTTCCGCTCCGCTAATTTATGCCGAAATGAAGGGTTTTAGACTTTGAAAATTGTTGAAAATCACAGTAATACAGACTTTTTTTTCTATACGCCTTCAGATTTTGCGCTGATTTTTGATATGTGAGACTACCATGATGAGTTACAGATCAAGTTTAAGTTTCGTTCCGCTATGCTGATTTTCATGTCATTTCAACACATCTTGTTAGATCTGCAGTACATCCACTTCCTGTTTGCTGATAGTTAGGAATTTAATTACTCATTGACGGGGCCTCGGTGGCCGAGTGGTCTAAGTAGTTACTACTGTAATCACTAGCCAGTCAACACTGAGGTTGTGAGTTCGAACCCCGCTCGTGCGGGTGCACTCGACTCCAATCTTAATTGACTAGGATTGTCAGTTTTCCTATCGAAGGTCGGTGGTTTTCTCCGGGCACTCCGGCTTCCTCCACCAATAAAAACTGGCCGCCACGAAATAGCCCAAAAGCGGTGCTTAAAAGTGGCGTTAAAACACCAAAAATAATAATAATAATTACTCATTGATCAAGCAATTTTTTCATCAAACTAAGTATTGGTCTTGAGAGCTGGATACTATCCATGCATGTTTGTGTCCACATGTGTTGTTGAAATTGCAGATTTTACAACTTTTTGAGATGGGGCCATTCGTGTCGTTCTGACACATCTAGTTTTTAAACTTTTTTTCACGATTTTGGAAAGATGAAAATGGGGTGCAAATAATACACAACTGCATACTATACAAGGCTAAATACAGTATGTGTTTTTAATAATGTGAATGTTTATTAAACATTAAGTATAGTGATAACGCAATGTAACGATATGGGCCTCGTCTTTAAACTTTAATTTGGGGTTGTGACTAGCTCAGAATAAAAACATGTCTTACGTTACGATATTTAATAAAAGAGAGAGTAAAACAAAAAGGCGTTTCTGGACATCACTTGTACAATTCTGTAAAAACATATATAACTGAATGACACATATATAAAACATATATATCTAAATATATAACATCCCCTGGCAGAAGGAAAATTCCCAATGAATTTTTGCATATGTTGAATTCAAAACACAATCAAATAGAAATACATGATCAATAGTACCAATATAATAATTCTTTCTAACTTTCATAATATTCAAAATTCTCTAACATTTCAATATATCTAAACGAACAAGTAACTGGTATGGATAACTTTGTGAAATAAGCATCTTGTAACACATTGCGGAGTACTACATGTTTAAAAAAAATATCTTGCTCTTCATAAACGTGACAGTTAATATCATACATCATATGATAAAATACTATGAAATCACCAGAGACCTTACTCTTATTTTGAAGATAAATGCTAAACGTGATAAATTATGCACACATTCAAAGAGTCTCACACAAAAATACAATATAAGACCAGCTCATAATACTCTCATGCACTCTGAATTTCTCAGTAACCATACTACTCACAGCAATACTACTCAGGTTATTTGTGATTAACATATAAAAGTCACTGACATATATTCATACAATCTCATTTGGTTATCTATGCCTGTAATTACTATTCCAATTTCCATGTTTTTTGGGTATTAAACTTATTTCATTAACAATCAATACTATAGAAAAACAATGTTTAGTTCTTAAAATAAAGTGTAGTTTTCTTTAAAGTTTTGACAATACGATTAAGTCTTTAACTAATCCTTGCAACTTTAGAACTTATATTGTTATGAAAATTACATACAAATACAATACGCATAAATCCTAAATTCAAAATGGGGAAACATGTAAATCTTCCAACTACATGTTCTATATTCAATGAATTTGCCTTTCAAAAGTAATTTATGCTAACTGCCTTTAAACTCTAATAATTAATTAGATGTATGTTTCATTATCATACGTTATTCTGATTGGCTACACTGCAATCTCGCGTTATTCCTTAAGCAACTTCATTACACAATAAAATTTATCATTCATGATGACACGAGGTCCCACAATAAAGTGCACAGGTAAATTAAATAAAAACTTGATAAAAATCGTGTTTTCATGACCTTAGCTAAAAAATGTAATTATAATTATTGAATGCTTCTTTTTGTAACTTCATAAGGTTGTAAAAGTGACCGTGAGCACATTTTAAGAATGAAGCCCTTTCGCGCTTCATACAAAATGTACTTCGATAATTTCAATAATCATATGTAAGTAATCAAAATGTAAGTGATGCTTGAATGATATAATAAAAACATCAATGCATTATTATACAAAATATACTAGAGCAACACACAGTTAATGTCCCTGCATGTCTGTTTCTTTTATGGTCTTCATTTATGGACATCTTTAGCAGAAACTGCAGTTTTCCGGAAATCTTACTATGAGATAAATCTCACAAGTCTGCAGAAAAAGAAGATATACACGGCACTAACAATATCATGAAAATAAATTCACACAGATCCTGACGAATTCCTTATGTTGGGAAATGTTACGTTGTACATAGCTACTTTATTAAATAATCATGAGATAAATCTCACAGACAAATAGTAACTTGTCAATTTATTTATATACAGTTGTATTGCACATGTACTCATAAGATAAATCTAACGAGTATAAAGCGTGCACGGTAATTTAAAAAAGATGTTTTGACACTATATCCATTGAATAAAGAAAATATATTTGTGGCAGTATTGGTCGATCGATCTATTTGGTCTTTGCCTTGGGTCCAAACTGATTTTCCTGAAGCCACATAGCATATTGGGCTTGTTCACCAACTACATGGGTAATATAAGATATATTTCCATTTATAATGTTCAGTGCTAGCTAGGATTCTTTTTAAGTTTTACCTGACTTGCAAATTTTTCCTGACCACATTGTCGAATAAACCATGTGTGTTGTCCTCGTGTTCGGGGTCTACATGCAAAATGCACGGGAGTCACATTTTCAGAATTAAAATTAATTGTCTTGAAAACTGCACAAATGTTCTCATAAATTTGGTGCAAGTCTCCTTATAATCTTTTTAGGGTCTCTCCACCATGTAACGATATGGGCCTCGTCTTTAAACTTTAGATTTTGGGTTGTGACTATAGCTACTAAAACATATATATCTAAATATATAACAGCAATTATATAATTCATGTTTTGAGACGGTTCCTGTACGTTGTGTGTCTGTAGTATTTAATACAGCGTGATGTTGTGCATTGTGACAATTTACCTGGGAATAGTTTATTGATATATAATGTCCCAGAATGAACTGATTATTTCTGAATGTTTGTCATTTGATAGTTTGTATTTCTATCATAACATGTGAAAATATCGGAAAGCATAAACAACATTACGAAAGATATTTCTGTTATAAAATATCGATCTTAGGTTGGAATCAGTGGTGGGAAAGCAGAAATATAATCAAACAAAAGGATTTTTCAGGCAAAAATATCTTATTTCATTAATAGATACTACCAGACTAAGAGAATATTCATTATTAAGTTTAAACTGAGACTGAGACTGAATATGATTAAAATTGTCATATATACGTGCATTAATTTGTCTCGCAGATTTAAACAGTCATTACATTTATATAAATTATATGCAAAGTATGAGCACCAATGAGCAGGGATGCATGCCCAAAGTTAACTAAATATGTAAAAGTTAAAAGTCGTGAATGAAAAAATACTTGCATGGTTTCAATTCACAAGGAATTTTCATCCTTGCATCTCACAAAAAACGTATCTAATATTTTACAATAATCATATAAAAATTTAATTACTATTATAATTTTTATTATTTTATACTGTTTTAGTATGGATTTATAAGTCTGCTTAAATTAATTATAGCAATATATTCATATAGTGGAATGTTAGGCTTTAAAAGATTTGAATAATAAAATGTCCATCGGTAAAAATGGAAAAGAATACACATTTGCGTCATCACATATAGTAATCTAGTAGTTCAGTTTGGATGTCAAACTACCTATGTTTTTGTTTATTGATAATTTACTAACAGGAATGTATGTTTATTATAAAATTTCAATTTTTTTCTTTTTGTTTTAATAGTTCAACCTTATAGCATCTAAATATTTGTACTATGGTAACAAAGATTTTGAAAATTGTACTCATTGTGTTGAATAGCTATCCTTACCTACACGTCTTGATTCATAAACATTATACATCACCCTATTCACACGCACACTATCCAATCCATTCACAAAAATCCTGGAAAAAATGTCAATGAATCTAGAGTCAAAACAGGTAGTTTGACATCTGAATTGAACTACTAGATTACTATATGTGATGACGCAAATGCATATTCTTTGCCATAGTATCAGCGTGTATGCTTTCTATTTACTTTTTTTTGCCCCAAATTACCATGTGCTCTCATGAATATTAATTTCACTCATGATCGCAAATTTTCCCTTTTATCTAAATATAGTAAGAGCTTGACATGTGACTTTCAAGCGTAGTCATCATTACTTACCTGTAGCTGTTTCTCTTTTTTTTTTTTATTTCTCTGTCCTATTATAAACTATGACATTTTCAAAATGCTAAGGATTTTCTAACCAAGGAATTGATTACTTTAACTTCATAAATTATTTGGCCTTTTCAACTTTTTTTACACTAACATCACTGATGATTCTTTGTAGGCTTAACTGGCGTCCGGCGTACATTGTAATTCTGGTATCTTTTTATATTTTTTTTCATATAAATTGGTACTTTTCAGAGTATGTTCAGGTATTCATTAAACATCTGAAAATAAGATATTCTTGAAAATCAAGTTTTCCTGTAGAATATTTGGATTGATTTTAGTTAAAAATCAGGAAATCCTTAAAATTACAGATTTTTTCTGAGACCAAAATAAGTCTATATAAGAGATCCCAATGAAGCTGGTGTGTTTCTCTCAGAAAACATAAGAAACCTTCTTATAAGTTGCATACCACACGGTTTCACTTCTGACACATGGAAATTGATTTTAAATTTATCTTAACAACATCTTTATCTATCAACATCTACAATGAGTAAATTTATCTATCAACATCTACCATGAGTAAATTTATCTATCAACTTCTAGCATGAGTAAATTTATCTATCAACATCTACCATGAGTAAATTTATCTATCAACATCTATCATGAGTAAATTTATCTATCAACATCTATCATGAGTAAATTTATCTATCTACATCTACCATGAGTTAATTTATCTATCAACATCTACCATGAGTTAATTTATCTAGAAAACATCTCCCATGAGTAAATTTATCTATCAACATCTACTATTGGTAAATTTATCAACATCTACCATGAGTAAATTTATCTATCAACATCTACCATTCTAGGGACAAAACTTAAAGGGAGCCCAGTCACCAATGGCTCCTAGATTTCGAGCTGGACCCCTAAACTTTCAGGTAAATTTCAGTTGAACATATAGAAACTAATTATGAAATATCTGGTCTGGGCTCCCAGCTTGAAATTCCTAAGTTTATTCCCTACATGAGTAAATTGATCTAGACAACATCTCCCATGAGTAAATTTATCTATCAACATCTACAATGAGTAAATTTATCAACATCTCCCATGAGTAAATTTATCTAGACAACAACTCCCATGAGTAAATTTATCTAGACAACATCTACCATGAGTAAATTTATCTATTATCATCTACCATCTACCATGAGTAAATTTATCTAGACATCATCTACTCTAGCATGAGTAAATTTATCTATCAACATCTACCATGAGTAAATTTATTTATCTACATCTGCCATGAGTTAATTTATCTATCAACATCTACCATGAGTTAATTTATCTAGACAACATCTCCCATGAGTAAATTTATCTATCAACATCTTCCATGAGTAAATTTATCTATCAACATCTACCATGAGTAAATTTATCGAGACAACATCTCCCATGAGTAGATTTATCTATCAACATCTACCATGAGTAAATTTATCTATCAACATCTCCCATGAGTAAATTTATCTAGACATCTCCCATGAGTAAATTTATCTAGACAACATCTACCATGAGTAAATTTATCTATCAACATCTACCATGAGTAAATTTATCTGTCAACATCTACCATCATCTACCATGAGTAAATTTATCTAGACAACATCCACTCTAGCATGACTAAATTTATATATCAACATCTACCATGAGTAAATTTATTTATCTACATCTACCATGAGTTAATTTATCTATCAACATCTACCATGAGTAAATTTATCTATCAACATCTACCATGACAGGGACAAAACTTAAGGGAGCCCAGTCGCCCATGGCTCCTAGATTTCGAGCTGGGCCCTAAACTTTCAGGTAAATTTCAGTTGAACATATAGAAACTAATTACAATGAGTAAATTTATCAACATCTCCCATGAGTAAATTTATCTAGACAACAACTCCCATGAGTAAATTTATCTAGACAACATCTACCATGAGTAAATTTATCTATTATCATCTACCATCTACCATGAGTAAATTTATCTAGACATCATCTACTCTAGCATGAGTAAATTTATCTATCAACATCTACCATGAGTAAATTTATTTATCTACATCTGCCATGAGTTAATTTATCTATCAACATCTACCATGAGTTAATTTATCTAGACAACATCTCCCATGAGTAAATTTATCTATCAACATCTTCCATGAGTAAATTTATCTATCAACATCTACCATGAGTAAATTTATCGAGACAACATCTCCCATGAGTAGATTTATCTATCAACATCTACCATGAGTAAATTTATCTATCAACATCTCCCATGAGTAAATTTATCTAGACATCTCCCATGAGTAAATTTATCTAGACAACATCTACCATGAGTAAATTTATCTATCAACATCTACCATGAGTAAATTTATCTGTCAACATCTACCATCATCTACCATGAGTAAATTTATCTAGACAACATCCACTCTAGCATGACTAAATTTATATATCAACATCTACCATGAGTAAATTTATTTATCTACATCTACCATGAGTTAATTTATCTATCAACATCTACCATGAGTAAATTTATCTATCAACATCTACCATGACAGGGACAAAACTTAAAGGGAGCCCAGTCGCCCATGGCTCCTAGATTTCGAGCTGGGCCCTAAACTTTCAGGTAAATTTCAGTTGAACATATAGAAACTAATTATGAAATATCTGGTCTGGGCTCCCAGCTTGAAATTCCCAAGTTTAGTCCCTGCATGAGTAAATTGATCTAGACAACATCTCCCATGAGTAAATTTATCTATCAACATCTACAATGAGTAAATTTATCTATCAACATCTCCCATGAGTAAATTTATCTAGACAACATCTCCCATGAGTAAATTTATCTAGACAACATCTACCATGAGTAAATTTATCTAGACAACATCTACCATGAGTAAATTTATCTATCAACATCTACCATCTACCATGAGTAAATTTATCTAGACATCATCTACTCTAGCATGAGTAAATTTATCTATCAACATCGACCATGAGTAAATTTATTTATCTACATCTACCATGAGTTAATTTATCTATCAACATCTACCATGAGTTAATTTATCTAGACAACATCTCCCATTAGTAAATTTATCTATCAACATCTTCCATGAGTAAATTTATCTATCAACATCTACCATGAGTAAATTTATTGAGACATCTCCCATGAGTAAATTTATCTATAAACATCTACCATGAGTAAATTTATCTATCAACATCTACCATGAGTAAATTTATTCATCAACATCTACCATCATCTACCATGAGTAAATTTATCTAGACAACATCTACTCTAGCATGACTAAATTTATCTATCAACATCTACCATGAGTAAATTTATTTATCTACATCTACCATGAGTTAATTTATCTATCAACATCTACCATGAGTAAATTTATTTATCTACATCTACCATGAGTTAATTTATCTATCAACCTCTACCATGAGTAAATTTATCTAGACAACATCTACCATCAGTAAATTTATCTATCAACATCTACCATCAGTAAATTTATCTATCAACATCTACTCTAGCATGAGTAAATTTATCTATCAACATCTACCATGAGTAAATTTATCTATCAACATCTACCATGAGTAAATTTATCTAGACAACATCTACTCTAGCATGAGTAAATTTATCTATCAACATCTACCATGAGTTAATTTATCTAGACAACATCTACCATGAGTACAGACAGCTTCAATAAAGAGTTGAGAATTATTGAAGGCATCCATGCAGGAAACAATATATGAAGATATGATAGATAAAATAAATGCACTCAGATTATAAAGCAATCTGAGTGCTCAAATTTATATTGCGATTGGTTAATGCAATTTGCATTAGACATCCTGTTTATTTCAATTCAAAAGCAAACAAAAATTTAGCAGCAAATTTTTAGTGACCAGTCAGCCATCTTGGGTTCATGTATTGCTTCTTTTTTTTTTTAAAGAAAGCAACTTGTTTCAAAGTAGTGCAGTCCAGACAAGCGGTAAGTTGTCAATTATTTTTCAGTCATAATAATGCACATTTGAATAATGTCATAGAGACATACAAACCAGTTCAATCTGTTAATGATATTTAAAAGTAATATAAATCTGTCAAATTTTATCAACTTTTTTTGTTGTAAGGTTGTGGAACACAAGTTTCCCAATCGTCATGGCTACCATATACATACATAGATCAACTACTATTAGGATTAAAAGATAATAGACACGAACGAATTTATGAGGTTAGTATGTTTTTCACTTTTAAGACAACAATCTTTCACATACAGTATATATAAGAAGATGTGGTATGAGTGCCCATGAGACAACTCACAAGTCACAATTTGTGTTAAACGAGAATCAGGAAACACTTATGAACCACATCAACAAAGGACAACCACTGAACATCCTGACTTAGGAAAGGTGCAAACAAATGCAGTTGGTTTAAACGTTTTAATAGGAACCCTTACCTGAAACAATAGTGTAACATCACATCATAGAAAGAAACACAATAAAATATCAATTGAAATAGCTTAACTTAATCACAAGACATATTAACACAAACAGGTGAACATACACTGAACGAATAAATTTGATCTATGACACAATTTAAATACAAAATCAATAAAATACAAGGTGAGATGTTAAACGATTTCAGAAAGAAAACCATAACCTTAAACAACATGCTGCCAAATAAAATAATGTACACAGATTAATGAAAATAATTTTGTTGTAAGGTACACAGTAATGGAGAACAGAAACATTGATTGAAGTTTTAGAATGAGCAGTAGATCACACAACATCTAATTCATTTTACATATTGTATTTTAAAATTTTCTATTTTTCTGTTTCAGTTGTACGACACTCTCCACACAAAGCTGCTGCATTATTATAGGAGAGTAGAAACTTTGTCGGACCAGATAAATCAGGCTATTAACATCACCTGATTGAGTGACAGATAAATCAGGCTATTAACATCCTGATTAAGAGACAGATAAATCAGACAAGTTCTATTAACATCAGGCCAACATTAAAATTTCTTTGTTTCCCCTCCCCCGACTGAGGTTGTCAGGGTATGGGTAGGTAGGTAGGCAAATTATTTTATTTTATTTCTTGATATGGTTTTTCTATATTGGATTTGTACAAAATTCAACAGGTAAGGCTCAAGTCAAGAAAAGTGGGGTATTCCCTGTATTCAGTGTACACCCCAGTTTTCTGGTGTTAAAAACAGTATACAGGGACCTCCTTTTTTCCTATTCATTTTATGGTATGAAATCTACAAAAGCACACATTCTACATGTGATAACAATGTTTAATGATAGCAAGTGTTTTATTAGTTAAAAATCAAGCTTATTTCAAGTCTAATTTGATGCATAACTCACAACAAAACAATTCCTTTGTTCACCAATTCATACCTTGATCATCAATTATGAGATGACAAAAAGATATGTTAATCACTTGGGAATTAAAATTCAATGAATAAAAATTTTCAATAGAAGTGAACATAATTCAGTTATGTTCAGTTACACCTGGATCATGCAGCTTGGTCAATTGATTCCTAAACAAAAGATTTGTATGTTTTTTCGAGTTCTAGAAAAAACAAGGCTTCGCTTATTCATGTTTTGTTGTTCATAGAATACTTGAAGTATTTACAAATTCAACTGATGCAGTTATAACGTTAAAACATGCCCTTTTGTAAATTTCATGCCATAAATTGAAAAATCATTTAAACTGTTTTTTTTTTACACCAGAAATCAGGGACGTTCTCTGAAAGCAGGGAATACATGTATCCCACATTTCCCGACTTGTGCCCAACCTGTTCGAAGACAAAGAAGATAGATTTCAAAGCACGATTCAGACCATTTTTACTCAAAGATTTTATCCTTTAAACAGGAAGAGAGGTTAAAGACAAAGCAAATCAAGGTGCACTCAGTGGGTTGAAAGATGCTTCAGATTTTTTATTTTCGAAGATCACCCTTGCACTCAACACAAATCGTGTGGCAAGGCATTATGTTTGTTTTCCTTGATTCCGAATCATATAGACGCTTCAATGCAAAAATGCCTTATGTTATGTCAGAAAATCGCCTTTTAATTGTAGCCAACAAAACACAAATCAATAATAAAATTTAACAAGATTTATTATACACTAGTTTACAAAAAGTATTACACAAAAAGAAATGTCAACTTAACTGTCAAAATATGAGTCCAATCTTTTATCTTTTCTTTATCCGGAAATCTTCACGGGAATCCACAGAATATTATATCCAATTGGTCACAATCTAGTATGATGTAGTTTGTAAATAAAAGTGTCAATCCAACTGCAGAGAATGTTGATGTCTATCGATGTCTAAGTCTATCTATGTCTATGTCCAAATCTCTATATATCTTACTAACTTTTGGGTCTGCATTTAAATACTCAAACAGAAATTTCTAGACAACGCTAGAAATATAAATTACGCATCTTTTGTTATGATCATTCTGGAAACGTTATGTAAGTGAAATAGAAAGTTCTAATCATTCCATGAGTATCAATGAATGTTCCAGTGAATTCTAAACTGCATAGTTGTAACACAATGTATTTTATTTTGTACACAATGTATATAAACAATGTAAACATTCTTAGGCCACACAAAACAAATTAGGCCAACTAAAAATTATAATAGTTACAATATCATAACACCTCCCCCGTTAAAAAAAGTTTGAGTGTAACAAAAACTTTTCATGAATAATATGTACAAAAATACATAGTATATACAAATTGTTTCAATAAGTTCTAGATAAAGCATCTGCTATTACATTATCTTTACCTTTAATATGTTTTACAATAACATCATATTCCTGTAACAATAAACTCCACCTAGTCAATCTCTGGTTCTTGTTTCTCATTTTATGTATGAAGGTGAGAGGATTATGATCAGTATAAACAAGAATAGGATGCACAGTGGGATTTAAATATACATCAAAATGTTGAAGTGCAGACAACAGTGCAAAACACTCTTTTTCAATAGTTGAATATTTTTTCTGATGTTTATCTAATTTCTTAGAAAAATATGATATAGGTTTTTCAAAATTATCATCTGTCTCTTGATATAAAACAGCTCCAACTCCTACATCGCTTGCATCAACGGCAAGTTTGAATTGTTTTTCATAGTCTGGAGTGATCAGAACTGGACTATTAATTAAAAGTGATTTGCTATTTTCAAAAGCGTTTTGACAATTTTCACTCCAGATGAATTTAGAATCTTTCCGTAAAAGATGAGTCAATGGTTGAACAACAGTCGCAAAATTTGAACAGAATTTCCTGTAAAATCCAATCATGCCTAAATATCTCATAAGTTGTTTTTTATTTGTAGGAGGAGGAAATTTGGTAATTGCATCCACTTTAGCCGTAATAGGTTTCATCTGACCTTGGCCAACTGTATGCCCTAAATAATCAACAGTGGCCTGACAAAATTCACTTTTACCAAGATTAACAGTCAAATTTGATTGTGACAATCTATCAAAAGTATCATATAAATGTGTTAAATGTTCTTCCCAGCTATCACTACATACAATAAGATCATCAATATAAGCATAACAACAGTCTAAATCTTTTATAACATTATTGATCATTCTTTGAAATGTAGCTGGAGCACTTTTCATGCCAAACGGCATTACAGTATATTGAAATAAGCCGTCTGGTGTGACAAAAGCTGATATTTCTCGAGCTCTCTGTGTCAATGGGACTTGCCAGTAACCTTTCAATAAATCAAATTTGCTCACAAATTTTGCTTTTCCAATGTTATCAATGCAATCGTCTATCCTTGAAATCAGATAGGAATCAGATTTTGAAACAGAATTTACTTTTCTGAAATCAGTTACGAAACGAAAGGTTTTATCTGGTTTGGGCACAAGCAGACAAGGAGAGCTCCATTCACTGTTACTCGGCTCAATAATATCATTGTCAAGCATATATTTAATTTCTTGTCTCATAAATTCAAGTTTGAGTGGATTGAGCCGGTAAGGATGTTGCTTAATTGGAGAAGCATCACCAACATCGACATCATGACAAACAGCAGTGGTTTTGTTTGGCACATCTGGAAAAAGATTTGTAAAAGAAAATACCAAAGCTTTTAATTTTCTCTACGATCAAAAGACAGATGTGCAAGTTTTGAATCTAAATTTGACAAAATTTCTGAATTTTCAATCTAACTGTCTCTTCTATAGTTTTAGAACTAATAGGTGGTTCAATTACATCTGGTTTGTCATGATTGTTCTCCAATTTAACCATGGCTAAAGTGACAACTGGTTTACTCTCACCTTCATTAGTACGCTCAAAATATGGTTTTAACATATTAATGTGACACACTCTATTTTGTTTACGCCGACCTGGTGTTTTTACAATATAATTCAAATCATTAATTTTACTCTCTATGGTATAAGGACCACAATATTTAGCTTGTAATGGATGTCCAGGGACTGGCAAAAATACAAGTACCTTATCACCAGGCTCAAAAATCTGTCCCTGGCATCTTTATCATACCATATTTTCATCTTATTCTGAACAGTTTTAAATTGTTCTGAGCAATTTGACAAGCAGTATACAATTTTTCTTTAAATCTAGATACATAGTCTAGAAGATTCAAGTCAGTGTGTTCAGTAAGCCATTTTTCCTTAATCAATTTTAAAGGTCCCCTTACAGTATGACCAAATACCAACTCAAAGGGACTAAAACCAAGGGATTCTTGAACAGCCTCTCGGACCGCAAAAGTAAAAGTGAACACCATCATCCCAATCCCTGTCAAATTGAAGACAAAAAGTTCTAATCATGTTCTTCAATGTTTGATGAAAACGTTCTAAGGCACCTTGAGATTCTGGATGGTAAGCACTTGATCTATACTGAGCAATCCCTAACTGGTACACGACTTGCTGAAATAAACCTGACATGAAATTTGAACCCTGGTCGGACTGTATAGACTTTGGAAGTCCTACTAGCGTGAAAAATTTGATCAGAGCTTTGACAATAGTAGGTGTCTTGATATTCCTTAACGGAATAGCCTCAGGAAAACGAGTGGAGGTACACATGATTGTCAATAAATACGCATTTCCGGTCTTGGTCTTCGGTAAAGGTCCAACGCAATCAATGAGTACTCGGCTAAAAGGTTCTTCAAAGGCTGAAATAGGCAGAAGTGGTGCTGTTGGTATTTTCTGGTTAGGCTTACCAACAACCTGGCATATATGGCATGATTTGCAGTATTCTGCGACATCATTTCTAAGTCTTGGCCAGTAGAAATGCTGCAAGATTTTAAGGCAAGTCTTCCTTATACCTAAGTGTCCAGCCAAGGGGGTGTCATGGGCAAGACCAATAATTTCTTGCCTATAAATTTTCGGCACCACCACTTGGTATACCACTCTCCATTCCTCCTCTGGGGTAGCATCAGGGGGCCTCCACTTTCTCATTAAAATGCCGTCTTGATGGTAATAGCATTCGGCCACTTTGTCTGCTTCCTCCTGTGGTTGAGCCCTCTTGCTGAGCTGAAGAACTTCAGGGTCTTTATTTTGTTCTTCGACAAATTTCCTTCGGTCTAATGAATGGCTGTTTACGTCTGGCCATGGCATAATTACATTCTTGCTAATACTAGGTGGTCTTATTACGGCCTTCTCTGAGCTACCGGGACCTTCAATATCGGCTAGAAAGGTGTCAGAAAGGTCCATGTAATCAAACTGGTTTTCTTGCAAATCCTCATTTTGTTGTTTTCTAGACATCGCCCTAGTAACGACACAAGCTGGATACAGTTCAGCATCATCTTCAGGTGATTTAGCATCCACCACCGGTTCACTGGTAACAATTGGTTCAGCAACCACTTTGTTCCTAGCTAGATCATTTCCTAGCAATAATGAAACACCCTCAACAGGGAGATTAGGACGAACACCCACAACAACCGGTCCAGTTATCAAATCTGACTTCAGATAAATACGATGGAGGGAACATCTATACAACCTAACTCCACACCTTGTAACAAAACGGAGGCACCAACAGAAGTCTCCTCGGACAAAGGCAACACACCTTCTAACAATAAAGACTGAGAAGCTCCAGTGTCCCGTAAAATCTTAATAGGCTGAGGAGTAGTATTATCAACAATAGAAACAAACCCATCAGACATAAAAGGTTTATAATCCTCCATGTAATCACAAAAACTGGACTTAAAAGCCTGACTCGCAGGACATTCCAACGTATTGGTAACACGAGGTGTCGTACAAGCACTGGTCTTGGGCTTATTATCTCTTTCATTCTTCTTCTGGAGTCTGAAACAATCAGCCATCAGGTGGCCATTCTTCTTACAATAAGCACCAGTCAGTGACTTCTTCTCAAAAGTATCAAATTTCGGACTAGACATATTATAACTAGACTGACTCTTATTCTGTGCAACAGGCTTACTAACAGTACGCTCAGTGCTTTGATTCTTGTAATTTCCACTGAAGTATTAAAATTGTGACCTTTGAAACTTCTTTTATGTGAAAGGGTATAATTATCGGAAATAACAGCTGCATCTTGTAATGTCTCAACAGTTTTGTCATCTAAATGTGTTTTAAGTCTAAATGAACACATTGCTTGAACTCTTCTAATAACATCAGTTGTCTTAGGTTCTTAAAATTGTTATCTATTTTCTTTGACGTAAGCCATTTATCAAATAGGTCTTCTTTTCCTAGCAAATTCAACATAGGTTTGTGAATCAAACTTTTATAAGATCTAAACTTCTGTCTATATGCTTCTGGCACTAGCTCATAAGCTTTCAAAACTTCCTTTTAACCATGTCATAATCAGAACTTTGTTCGGATGAAAGTGCTGAGTAAATTTCAGCGGCCTTGCCCTCAAAAACACTTTGCAGCATTGTAGTCCAAAAGGCTTCGGCCATTTCAAATTATGAGCAATTTTCTCAAACTGTGGAAAATATTTATCGACTGTTTTTCACAAAATCTGGGAACCAAACGTATATTTTTGCTGCATCAAAATGTTCTGATTTCGACTGTACATTAGTGTTACTTTCTCCTTTGACCATTTCAATTTTATTTTCTCCATCTCTAACCTTTCCTTCATTTCAAGTTCTGCCTGTTTTAATCTAAATTCATCTTCTTTTTCTTTTCTTTTCTCCATCTCTAACCTTTCTTTCATTTCAAGTTCTGCCTGTTTTAATTTAAATTCATCTTCTTTTCTTTTCTTTTCTCCATCTCTAACCGTTCCTTCATTTGAAGTTCTGCCTGTCTTTCTTCTTTTCCAATTGTTTTATTTTGAGTTCATGTTCTAATTCAAGCTGTTTTAATTTGATAGCGTCAACATTTTCGACCTTAAGATCAAGAGCCTCTTCACCTAAAATTTCTGCGTCAACTAATTTGTCTATTACCAAATTTTTTATAATTTGTTTTCTCATAGATACTCTAAAGTCTAATTTCAGATGTTTAGCAAGCAACACTAATTCCTCTTTCTTTAAATTATCAAACTTCTCCAGGTCTGGCGTTTTCAAAAATTTACCGGCTTCAAATGCCATTTTGTAGAATTTTGTTGGCTAGTTCTAATAAAAATACTGAAAAATATTTTTTTAAAATAAGATATTAACGTTATCCCGGACTTGAGCCCCCAATTTCTGTTATGTCAGAAAATCGCCTTTTAATTGTAGCCAACAAAACACAAATCAATAATAAAATTTAACAAGATTTATTATACACTAGTTTACTAAAAGTATTACACAAAAAGAAATGTCAACTTAACTGTCAAAATATGAGTCCAATCTTTTATCTTTTCTTTATCCGGAAATCTTCACGGGAATCCACAGAATATTATATCCAATTGGTCACAATCTAGTATGATGTAGTTTGTAAATAAAAGTGTCAATCCAACTGCAGAGAATGTTGATGTCTATCGATGTCTAAGTCTATCTATGTCTATGTCCAAATCTCTATATATCTTACTAACTTTTGGGTCTGCATTTAAATACTCAAACAGAAATTTCTAGACAACGCTAGAAATATAAATTACGCATCTTTTGTTATGATCATTCTGGAAACGTTATGTAAGTGAAATAGAAAGTTCTAATCATTCCATGAGTATCAATGAATGTTCCAGTGAATTCTAAACTGCATAGTTGTAACACAATGTATTTTATTTTGTACACAATGTATATAAACAATGTAAACATTCTTAGGCCAACTAAAAATTATAATAGTTACAATATCATAACACTTAATTTAAAACGCTTGTTGACTACAGCATCGGAAAGGTATCACAAAAAACCAACGCTCGTTGACTACAGGGGTAAATTCAGTAAAAAATCTCCCATTGACTTTAATGCTAATCTATGTCTTGAATTAAATTTATACCTGATTTACCTTTAGAAATTGGAAGCTTTCATATATCATTCATGAAAGTACAAATGTAGCCCTATCTTTTGCAACAATAAAAACATAGGGTCATGCGGCATTTTTGGGCATTCACATGGCCTTGTTTACAAACACTGTAGATTCGCACTTAATTCCTTTACTGACCCCCATTACTTTTCAACCCTGTAGTAAAAAAATTTAGTACATTCAGCATTCATTTTTTTAATTTTTTTTAACTGTAGTTTTGATCCATCTATCAAAAAATATTTATTACAAACATTATCTACCAATCAGAAGAGCACAGGCCTTCAGTTTTGTACAGAAAGCTCTCCCCCAAATGGGCGGTTCCTGATGTCGTATATTTATTTACTGAATTTACCCCTACAGCATCGGAAAGATATCACCAAAAACCAACATAGCAACAAAAAAAAATTTGGACAAGAATGGCCAATAAAATTTTTCGAGTCGCGGTGATTTTACCGGGTCGGTCGTGGGAGGGGAAACACAAACAATATTTTATTTTTGGCCTCAATGATTAAAAACTGCAACTTTTGAATGATTGACAAAGAATGACCTATTTGTCACTTGTATTATTTATTAATTGTTTTTTTCATCATTTCCAAGGAAACTGAAAAGTGTTAATTTTCAGCTCACCTGGCCCAAAGAGCCAAATGAGCTTTTCTCATCACTTGATTTTCATCGTCCCTCATCATTAACTTTTACAAAATCATCTCCTCTAAAACTACTGGGCCAAATTAAACCAAACTTGGCCACAATCATCATTGGGGTATCTAGTATCTAGTGACCCGGCTAACCAACTAAGATGGCTGCCATGGCTAAAAATAGAACATAGGGGTCAATTGTAGATTTTGGCATATATCTCTGAAACCAAAGCAATTAGAGCAAATCTGACAGGGGTAAAAATGTTCATTAGGTCAAGATCTATCTGTCCTGACATTTTCAGATGAATCAGACTACCTGTTGTTGTGTTGCTACCCCCTGAATAGGTAATTTAAGGAAATTTTGCTGTTTTTATACGACCGCAAAAATCAATATTTTTTGGTCGTATATTGGTATCAGGTTGTCTGCGTCGTCGTCGTCAGAAAACGGATGGTTTCCTGATAATAACTTAAGTATAAGTAAATAGAAATCAATAAAATTTTAACACAAGGTTTATAACACTAAAGGAAGGTTGGGATTGATTTTGGGGGTTATGGTCCTAACTGTTTAGGAATTGGGGGCCAAAAAGGGGCCAAAAACAATACTTTTCTAATACTTTGTATAAATTGCTTATTTCTTGAACAATTTCAATGGGGTTTTATTCTTGAATTCTTGGGGTTCTTTAAAATGCTGAATCTAACCGTGTATTACGTTTTTGGATTTTGGGCCCCGTTTTTAAATTGGTCCACATTGAGGTCCAAAGGGTCCAAAATTAAACTTTGTTTGATTTCATCAAAAATTGAATTATAGGGGTTCTTTGATATGCCAAATCTGTTTATTTAGATTTTTAATTTTTGGTCCTGTTTTCAAATTGTCTACATTAAGGTCCAAAGGGTCCAAAATTAAACTTAGTTTGATTTTAACAAAAATTGAATTCTTGGGATCCAAAAAAGGGGCATTTTTGTAGTTTCCAGACAATAACTTGTGTTAAAGAGTATGAATCTCTCTGAAATTATACCACAAGTTTCCATTCAATAAAGGGATGGTTAGGATTGACTATGGGGGTTATGGCTCAAACCAATTAGGAATTAGAGGCAAAAAAGGGGGAAAAACAAGTTTTTTTCTGGTTAAAGGACAATTAAGACAATCTAAAAGCAGTCTAAGAGAGGTAATCCAATCCTGATTTGGAACAACAATGTTTGATTACCTCCCTTACACTGCTTGTAAATTATATATTAAGAAATGATGATTGTCTTGAGGTGATTAGCTGTCAATTTATTTTTAAAAGCTACTATTAATTAATATTAATTTAGCCATGACTATGTATGTCATTTTATATTTAAGACTTGTATGATGTATTTAAAAGGGTAATTATGGTTGCAAACTTTATTAGAAATTTGAATTGAGATTATGATCATATCATGAGGGAATGAATTTTTTGCGTGGGGTTCACGCTTATATATTGGCGAGTTTTGGATGTGTCTTTGGGCCACTCGATATCTCTCTGCCGGAAAACAGAATAAAATTCTCGTACGTCTCGAAAGTTTTCGATCATTTATACAGGTTGTTATCTACGTCTTTGATATTGTCCCTCGATGACTAGGCTACCACGTGACATTGCAACAATCAAAGTAAATTGGAAAGCAAAACAATAAAGACTAAAAGCTGCAGTCAATAATTAAAATGGTTTAAATATAAGAACCAATTTGCCTTTTCACAAAACATATGTGTTTTTAGTAATGTGAATGTTTATAAGCGCTTTGATTTCTAAACAAGTATCATGACGATGCAATTATATTTGTTATAAAATGACTACTGTACACTGTGTGTATCTAGGTCAATTATAACGTGGTATTGTCCATTTTCTGATAACATGTAAACTCACTATGTTTGAAGATTTCAACCACATGATATTGTGTTTTTTCATCATGACTTTCGGGAGAGAACATTCTGGTTAAAATATTTATATTAGATCGGAAAACAGAAAGATAATATTATTATCAAAAGTATTTAATTCAATTAATTTTATCGAAATCAAAGAAATATATACAAAATACTTCTGAAGAAACTAACAATAATTGAAGTCAGAATATTTTCATAGTTGCAATTAAGGAATAAATATTTTATATGACAGGATACTCTGCTTTGGTATTTTAAATATTCATTTGTAAAGGAAACATAATAATTAAATCTGAATAAATCCTTGCATCCTACAAAAAAATCTTCATAAACAATAATCATTATATTTCTACATTAATTATTTGATACCGTTTTAGTAAGGTTTTATAAGTGATTGTTATTTGTATTGTAATATATCCATAAAACGGAAAGTAAGATAAATTAATTAAATATTTAAATTTTAAACGGTCATGAATAAAAATACTTGTGTGTTTTCAATTCACAAAGCATGATTTTAAATCCTTGCAGCTCACAAAAAAAGTAATAATAATTTACAATAATCATAACAAAATTTAATTACTCCCATAATGTTAATTATGTTATACTTTTTAGTATGGATGTATATTTATATAGTGGAATGTTAGAATTTAAAATTGATTCATTCGATAAATAAAATGTCCATCCGTAAATACTTGACGTTTGTGTTTATTGATATTATGTATATTCAAAATTTTTGAAAAAAAAATATTAACAGGAATGTATGTTTATTATAAAATTTCAATTCTATTTTTGTTTGTTTGTTTTAATAGTTTAACCTTATTATATAGCATCTAGACATTTGTACCGTATGGTACAGTTTTGAAAATTGTATTCACTGTGTTGACCAACTATCCTTCACGTCTTGATTCATTCACATTATAGATCACATTTCAAACGCACACTATCAGTTTGCGTTCAAAAAAATTTGGTATAAAATGTCGATGAATCCAGAGTCACAACATTTTGATGTAAGTAGTTTAACATTCGAATTCAACTATTAGATAAATATATGTGATGACGAAAATGCGTATTCTTTTCCTGAGTATCAGTGTGTATGCTTTCTATTTACTATTTTGTGCACTAAAATACTGCTAGCATGCAATAATACTAATTTAACTCGTGAAATGGCATTTTCATTTTTCTTATCTAAATTCAGGACACGGCAGAAAGAGCTTGTCATGTGACTTTCAAGAACGGTCATCATTACTATTAGTATTCTGACCTCTAGCTGTTTCTCTTTTGTTTCTATTTTTAGTCACTGTCCTACAATAAACTTTGACCTTTTTGAAAAACTAAGGATTGTCTACCCAAGGAATAGATTCCTTAACTTTGTAATTTATGTAGCCTTTTAATTTTTTTCATTCGAGCGTCACTGATGCTTTTTTTGTAGACTTAACTCACGTCTGGCATACATCATTTTAATTCTGGTATCTTTTTATATCTACATATCTTTTTATATAAATTGGTTATTTTGAAAGTGTGTACAGGACTACAGGTATTCATGAAACTTCTGAATTAAGATATTCTTCGCCAAAACCAAGTTTCCCTGTAGAATGTTTGAATTGATTTAAGTAAAATCAGAAAATCCTTAAAATTTTAGATGTTTTATGAGACCAAAAATAAGTCTCTTTATAAGAGATCCCAATCAATTGGATGCCACAGGTTTCATCGCACATGGAAATTGGACTTTAAATTTATCTATACAACATCTACCATGAGTAAAGACCGCTTCAATAACGAGTTGAGAATAAAAAGGCATCCATGCAGGAAACAAAATATAAAGATATGATAGATAAAATAAATGCATCCAGAATTCCATATTATAAAGCAAACTGAGTGCACTAATTTATATTGCGATTGGTTTGTGCAATTTGCATAAGTCATCCGGTTTGTAGAAATTGGGATTTGCAAAAGGGATATAATCGGAAAAATTATGTACATTCCCAAGTAATGAATAAAATAGTCAAGCTTTAAAATGTATATTCAAAAAGTAGCTGTAAATATACACTTTCAACTGGCTTCTTCTATTCACAGTCAATTATTTCAATTCAAAAGCAAACACAAATTTGGTGACCTGGCAGTCAGCGGTCTTAGGTTCACGTATTGCTTTTCTTTTTTTAAAGAAAGCAACTTGTTTTGGAATAAAGGAAAGGGGGAGGTCAAAAAATGGGGGGTGTAAATAAGAATATGTTGGGGGGAACTATTTTTTATACGACCGCAAAAAAATTTTTGTGGTCGTATATTGGTATGACGTTGGCGGCGTCGTCGTCGTCGTCGTCGTCGTCCGAAGACGCATTGGTTTTCGCACTCTAACTTTAGTTTAAGTGAATGGATCTCTATGAAATTTTACCATAAGGTTCAATATCACAAAAGGAAGGTTGGGATTGATTTTGGGGGTTATGGTACCAACAGTTAAGGAATTAGGGGCCAAAAAGGGGCCAAAAATAAGCATTTTTGTAACTTCCAGACATAACTTGTGTGTTAGTGTATGGATCTCTCTGACATTGTACCACAAGGTTCCATATCACAAAGGAATGCTGCGATTGATTTTTGGGGTAATTGCCTCAAAATTTCAGGAATTAGGGGCCAAAAAGGGCAAAAACAAGCATTTTCTAGTTTCATGACAATAACTTGTGTGTAAGTCTATGGATCTTTCTGAAATTGTAGTACAAGGTTCCATATCACAAAGGAAAGCTGGAATTGAGTTTGGGGTAATTGCCTGAAACGTTTAGGAATTAGGGGCCAAAAGGGCCAAAATAAGCATTTTCTAGTTTCCAGACAATAAATTGTGTTCAAGTGTATGGATCTCTGAAATTGTACTGCAAGGTACCATACCTCAAAGGAAGGCTGGGATTGAGTTTGGGGTGATGAATCATAAGGGGTTCAAAAATTTTGGGGGTTTCCTTTTTTCCTTTTTTTTCTTTAAAATTTTCCATTTTAAGTTGGTTATTTCTGATTTATATTTAAAAGCAAATAATAATGATATGGCAGGAGATACACACCAAACAGGATGTGTAAATTATTATATAATAAGTATTGTGCAATAGCAAGTAATTTTCAATTGCACAGTATTGCGCAATAGCAAGAAATCTTCAATTGCACAGTATTGCGCAATAGCAAGAAATATCCAATAGCACAATATTGCACAATAGCAAGAAATTGTCAATTGTACAGTATTGCGCAATAGCAAGAAATATTTAATTGCACAGTATTGCGCAATTGCAAGAAATATTCAATTGCACAGTATTGTGCAAAAGAAGATACTTTGTATAAATTGCTTATTTCTTGACCAATTTCAATGGGGTTTTATTCTTGAATTCTTGGGGTTCTTTAATATGCTGAATCTAACCGTGTATTAAGTTTTTGGATTTTGGGCCCCGTTTTTAAATTGGTCCACATTGAGGTCCAAAGGGTTCAAAATTAAATTTTGTTTGATTTCATCAAAAATTGAATTATTGGGGTTCTTTGATATGCCGAATCTAACCGTGTATTTAGATTCTTAATTTTTGGTCCCGTTTTCAAATTGGTCGACATTAAGGTCCAAAGGGTCCAAAATTAAACTTAGTTTGATTTTAACAAAAATTGAATTCTTAGGGTTCTTTGATATGCTGAATCTAAACATGTATTTAGATTTTTGATTATGGGCCCAGTTTTCAAGTTGGTCCAAATCAGGGTCCAAAATTAAACTTTGTTTGATTTCAACAAAAATTGAATATATGGGGTTCTTTGATATGCTGAATCTAACCATGTATTTAGATTTTTGATTTTTGGGTCCCGTTATCAACTTTGTCCACATTGAGGTCAAAAGGGTCCAAAATTAAACTTTGTTTCAACAAAAATTGAATATATGGGGTTCTTTGATATGCTGAATCTAACCATGTATTTAGATTTTTGATTTTGGGCCCCGTTATCAACTTTGTCCACATTGAGGTCAAAAGGGTCCAAAATTAAACTTTGTTTGATTTCATCAAAAATTGAACTCTTGGGGTTCTTTAATATGCTGAATCTAACCATGTATTTAGATTTTGGATATTGGACCATAATAGGTGAATGTCCAATTTAAAATTTTTAAGTTCTTAGACCACATTCATTCTGTGTCAGAAACCTATGCTGTGTCAAATATTTAATCACAATCCAAATTCAGAGCTGTATCAAGCTTGAATGTTGTGTCCATACTTGCCCCAACTGTTCAGGGTTCGACCTCTGCGGTCGTATCAAGCTGCGCCCTGCGGAGCATTTTATTCTCATTTCAGATTTCAGAAATTAAAAAGAAATTTCTTCAAATATTTTTTTTTGGGGGGTTAATATTCAACAGGATAATATATTGCACAAAAGCAAAAAAAAAACGGGGTCAATTTTATTTAGGGGGGGAGGGGCTCAATTTGCAACAGCATAGTGTATTGCACAAAAGCAAAAAATTGAATATAGATTCAAATCATATTACCAATTTGTAAGTTCTTTGACTACAGTTATTCTGTGGCAAAAACCTATTATTTGTCAAATATTTAATTACAATCCAAATTCAAACCTGTACCAAGCAGTGGCGGATCCAGAACTTTTCATAAGGGCGGGCCCGCTGACTGACCTAAAAGGGGGCGGCTCCAGTCATGCTTCAGTGATTCCCTATATAATCACCCAAATTTTTCCTATGAAAGGGGGGTTCTGGGCAAACATAAATTGTTATCTAACCCTATATGTCATTTGAGAGTTTTGATGTCCATAGACAGTATCTGAAAATTTTTAACATTTCTGTCCCTCAACAGATTTACCAAATTTTTATTTATAGTCTATCAGTAAAGTCGGTTGGCAGGCAAGAACATCAAACATATTTTTGAACTCATGATGATAATTGTAGTCTGAAATCAGGTTGCAAATATATTTTTGAATATATATCAGGAGAATTTGCTAAAGAACATAATACAACCAAAGTTATTTAATGATAAACCTTTAAAGTTTTAATGGCCCCCATTATGGGTTAGGGTTAGGGTAAGGTTGATCCAAATAAATGTTTTTGATACACATGACTATGCTTTACTTGTTATAACCAGAATTCTGTCATTTTTTTTATGACATCAGCAAATGCATTTTATCAACACTGGTCAGCATGATAGGTTCCACTGGTAAAGCAGGAACAGTTTACCATTGTGAAGCACATGTGCATTCCAACTTAGAAACAGTCGTCAGTTTCTATGTGCAATTAATTGCAATTCTGTCCTTGTGCTACTTCAACTTTTTACTTTTTGTTCTCGTCACTACGACTGTAGCTTTTGAGCTAATTATGACAATGAAACACATCAAATTTCATGAAAATGAGTTTTCCTTTCTGTTTTTAGACATTTTAGCATCATACAGATGGTGAAACAGCAGACATATTGCATATGTAATCATTGCAATGTCCAAAATGAAACAGCTCCTCTTTGTTTATCCCACTACTAAATTCAACAGAAAAAAGTTATTCCTAGGTCTCTGAATACGACTGAACACAGAAAAACCATGAAAAATATATCTTAAAAGAAATAAAATGTCTACTACTGTAAATTCAGAAATTATTGCGAGGTTTTTAGTATTGCGATAAATGCGACAGAGTTGTGAACGCAATAATTTAAACTCGCATTTTGAAATATTTAATATGAATTAAACAGGATTTGTCTCAAAATCATAAAAATTAAAATCCCATTGAAGTCTAAAATGACAAAATCGCAATAATAAATGCACGCAACAATTTCTGAATTTACAGTATCTGAACACATTAATATTCCACTTAAAATCAATCCTTTATTCGAAAGTATTTTTTCTTAGCCGTTCTGATAATATCAGTCATAGGTTTTTCACTTTCGTTATTAACTTTTGGTATTCTCAGAGCTCTTCGGACCTTTGGCTGCTGAATAACCATATACTGTACAATACCATACAAACTTGATGTACACCAATACAGACACAAACCCTGAAAACATAAAACATTTCTATAAACTATATCGCGATAAAATATTCAGTATTTCAAATAGTACCAGCTAAGTATCATGATTTCACGTACCTAACATTTCTTATCAACTATTTGTCTATAATGATTAACCCTTTCCCTTTCAGGCATTTTAGACCTTTACTTATTGAAAAGACACTATCAAAGTTCAAATGAATACTGCATTCGCATCAATTGTCATGCACATGTCATGTTGGGCTCAAATGAAAGATAATTGGTCAAATATTTCAGAAAATTAAGTTTGAAGATAATTCGTCCTTTTTTGGTCACGTGGTATATTCTAAAAGTCACGTGACTGTTGGAGAAAAAGTGAATAAATACGAAATCCTTGGGCAAAAAGTCGTGCAGAGACATATTGTTGCGCTAATAGGGTAAGGTTTTGGTGGAAACACAATGCCTCGAGTCTGTTAAAGAAAGACCATATTGGTATTAAAAGAGGAATAACATGCTATAGGCCTTGAAATATAGATGTCCGTAACATTCAAAATAACTGATTTTAGACGCTCTTTTCGTCCAATTTCAAACTAGTTTTTTGTCTAATTCGTTTTCAATCAATCAGTAACTTTAATTTTGTTTTTACAAGGGAAAATTCATTGAATTACCAATGCTAGCTTGATCAGGCACACCCTTGACCGAGCCGATGGAGCAAATGGGGTAAAAAAAGGGGGGGGGGGGCAATTTGGCACACACATTCTTTTAAAATCATTTCGTAGGTTTTCTTTTTGAAATTGAAAGTAATATAGGAAATGATTCTTCCAACTCCGGCAGTGAGATTCGAACACGCAATCTTGCCACCTTGGGATAGTTCAGCATACCCCTGCACCACTGGCATCGTCAAGAATTTATTGAAATTTAAGTACTTAAGTCTACTACTCAAGAAATGAAAAACAAAGAAAAAATTATAAAGATCCTCACCTTGTTTGTTATCTTTTAGAAATTATGTGTTCAGATGATAATTTTTTGTCGCCAAATGCATGATTTTTACGCAAATATAGGAGGAATCCACTCTTTAGAATGTCATTTTTATACGACCGCAAAAAAATTTTGTGGTCGTATATTGGTATGATGTTGGCGTCGTCGTCGTCATCGTCGTCCGAAGACGCATTAGTTTTCGCTCTCTAACTTTAGTTTAAGTGAATGGATCTCTATGAAATTATACCATAAGGTTCAATATCACAAAAGGAAGATTGGGATTGATTTTGGGGTTATGTTACCAACAGTTAAGGAATTAGGGGCCAAAAATAAGCAATTTTGTAACTTCCAGACGTAACTTGTGTGTTAGTGTATGGATCTCTCTGACATTGTACCACAAGGTTCCATATCACAAAGGGAATGCTGGGATTGATTTTTGGGGGTAATTGCCTCAGAATTTTAGGAATTAGGGGCCAAAAAAGGGGCAAAAAACAAGCATTTTTCTAGTTTCAGGACAATAACTTGTGTGTAAGTGTATGGATCTTTCTGAAATTGTACTACAAGGTTCCATATCACAAAGGGAAAGCTGGAATTGAGTTTGGGGGTAATTGCCTGAAACGTTTAGGAATTAGGGGCCAAAAGGGCCAAAATACGCATTTTCTAGTTTCCAGACAATAACTTGTGTTCAAGTGTATGGATCTCTCTGAAATTGTACTGCAAGGTACCATACCTCAAAGGGAAGGCTGGGATTGAGTTTGGGGGTGATGAATCATAAGGGGGTTCAAAAATTTGGGGGATTTTTTTTTTTTTTCCTTTTTTCCTTTTTTTTTTCTTTAAAATTTTCCATTTTAAGTTGGTTATTTCTGATTTATATTTAAAAGCAAATAATAATGATATGGCAGGAGATACACACCAAACAGGATGTGTAAATTATTATATAATAAGTATTGTGCAATAGCAAGAAATTTTCAATTGCACAGTATTGCGCAATAGCAAGAAATCTTCAATTGCAAAGTATTGCGCAATAGCAAGAAATATCCAATAGCACAATATTGCACAATAGCAAGAAATTGTCAATTGTACAGTATTGCGCAATAGCAAGAAATATTCAATTGCACAGTATTGCGCAATTGCAAGAAATATTCAATTGCACAGTATTGTGCAAAAGAAGATACTTTGTATAAATTGCTTATTTCTTGACCAATTTCAATGGGGTTTTATTCTTGAACTCTTGGGGTTCTTTAATATGCTGAATCTAACCGTGTATTAAGTTTTTGGATTTTGGGCCCGTTTTTAAATTGGTCCACTTTGAGGTCCAAAGGGTCCAAAATTAAACTTTGTTTGATTTCATCAAAAATTGAATTATTGGGTTCTTTGATATGCCGAATCTAACCGTTATTTAGATTCTTAATTTTTAGTCCCGTTTTCAAATTGGTCTACATTAAGGTCCAAAGGGTCCAAAATTAAACTTAGTTTGATTTTAACAAAATTGAATTCTTAGGGTTCTTTGATATGCTGAATCTAAACATGTATTTAGATTTTTGATTATGGGCCCAGTTTTCAAGTTGGTCCAAATCGGGGTCCAAAATTAAACTTTGTTTGATTTCAACAAAATTGAATATATGGGGTTCTTTGATATGCTGAATCTAACCATGTATTTAGATTTTTGATTTTTGGGCCCCGTTATCAACTTTGTCCACATTGAGGTCAAAAGGGTCCAAAATTAAACTTTGTTTGATTTCATCAAAAATTGAATTATTGGGGTTCTTTGATATGCCGAATCTAACCGTGTATTTAGATTCTTAATTTTTGGTCCCGTTTTCAAATTGGTCTACATTAAGGTCCAAAGGGTCCAAAATTAAACTTAGTTTGATTTTAACAAAAATTGAATTCTTAGGGTTCTTTGATATGCTGAATATAAACATGTATTTAGATTTTTGATTATGGGCCTAGTTTTCAAGTTGGTCCAAATCGGGGTCCAAAATTAAACTTTGTTTGATTTCAACAAAAATTGAATATATGGGATTCTTTGATATGCTGAATCTAACCATTATTTAGATTTTTGATTTTTGGGCCCCGTTATCAACTTTGTCCACATTGAGGTCAAAAGGGTCCAAAATTAAACTTTGTTTGATTTCATCAAAAATTGAACTCTTGGGGTTCTTTGATATGCTGAATCTAACCATGTATTTAGATTTTGGATATTGGACCATAATAGGTGAATGTCCAATTTAAATTTTTTAAGTTCTTAGACCACATTCATTCTGTGTCAGAAACCTATGCTGTGTCAAATATTTAATCACAATCCAAATTCAGAGCTGTATCAAGCTTGAATGTTGTGTCCATACTTGCCCCAACTATTCAGGGTTTGACCTCTGCGGTCGTATCAAGCTGCGCCCTGCGGAGCATTTTATTTTCATTGAAATAAACATGTTCCTTTATTTAAGCAAAAGTGTTTTCAACTTTATAATACCGCAACACTTACGAAACTATGTTTTGTTACATCTATTTCAACTTTGCCAAAAAATTTCGGGATATTTTAGTGGTTTTTGTCTCTTTTACCATAAAATCTTTAAGAAATGACTTCGGATTTTTAGCGCATTTCAAGTTTGTGATTGCGCTGGTACACTAAAAATTACATTTTCATCTAGTGTACAAGTTAGAACTATTATTTTAATATTATTCTTTAAAAACTCACTGCACAGTTATTGAAAAAAGTCATAATTCCGCTAAAAAGAGCAGTTTTCTTTACACTTCTTTTTGAAAATATTCTTTAAAATTCGAAGAAAAATAAATGGTTTTTACAGAAAAATTACACATAAGTAAGAGGCGACTTGACTATAAACTAATAATGATAGAAGTTTGATGCACATTAAATCACATTGCTGGTTATCTGAGGATTAATTTGAGCCCTTAACCACATCTGTATGTCAGCAAATGGCGATGGAACAAGTCTAAATGCCCCAAAAATATCTTGAAATTGGCTTCACCGGTAAGCTGTACCCGTGTGAAAGGGAAAGGGTTAAACCTTGTCTCTGCATAATTATTAACCCTTGTCTGTCCATAATGATTGTAAACTTAGATATGTTTGAATGCTTGTTTAGAAGCTGTGCTTCTTGAGGTAAAACAAATCTTTTTTTTTCACACAATAAGTTTCTTGAAAATTAAGTTCTTGCATACAATTAATAACTGTTATTTGTATGTTTAACCCCAGAAAGAAGGCTTTTAAATTGAATCCTTTTAGATAATCTGTACCTGTGCAAAGTTTTTTATCTCCAAGTATTAACACTAACTTTGTAAGTACTTACACTTGGTAACATTGATGAAATGTACATCAAATATATACTGACAAAACGGAAGAAAAACTTCATCAATTTCATAGGCAATGGCTCTGCTTCTAGTTTACTTTGTAGTGATAGCAAATGCATCTGAAAAGAAACAGCTTTTCAAATCATAAAAGCACTAAGCCTTCATGTCTATTGTCAACATTTCTTTTGCTCATTTAGAGTAGCATCATTACATAATAACATTCTCCACAGGGATCAGCATGATAACATTCAAGATCAAGTTACATGTATTTTATTCTAGATATCTATATTTGAATCTTGACATTATTTTACAATAAAATGCAGGGTGCAGCTTGATAAAACCACTAAGGTTGAACCATGAACAGTTGGGGCAAGTATGTACACAACTTTCAAGCTTGGTACCGTTCTGAATTTGGATTGTGATTAAATATTGAACACAGAATAGGTCCCTGAAACCAAATGAATGTGGTCTAAGAGCTAAATAAATAACTTTATAAAGGGACATAACTCAAGAACTGTAAAAGTGATGATACCCAAATTTGTACTTGATCTGACATTTGTGGTAATTAGCATTGTGTATATCTTTCATAACATTTAGTTGATGCAAACGTCAGTTAGAGAACAGAAACTGATATTTCAGCAATTTTTCCATTCGTAAAGGGCAGAACTGTAGAAAGGAAAAATTGACACCCCCAAAATTCAAAATCAATTGTGTTTTTAGTAATTAGCATTATGTGTAAGTTTCATAAGATTTGGTTGAGGCAAACTAAAAGTTAGAAAAAGGAAATGAAAGTTTCAGCAATTTTTCCATTTGTAAAGGGGCATAATTCTACTATGTTAAACATGACGCCACCAAAATTTAAACTTGATCTGTGTTTTGTGGTAATAAGCATTGTGTATTAAAGTTTCATAACATTTGGTTTAGGCAAACTAAAGTTAGAGAATGGAAACCAATTTTGGGACGTATGAAAAGACGTTCAGACTGACAAGGGTAAAACTTTATGCCCCTCCTCTATAGCCAGGGGCATAAGGCGGGGGCATAAAAATTTGAAATTTGTCAATTACCTCATATGGTCCAATAATCAAAATCTAAATACATGGTTAAATTCAGTATATTGAAGAACCCCAAGTATTGAATTTTTGATGAAATGAAACAATATTTAATTTGGGACCCTTTGAACCTCATTGTGAACGAACCTATTTGATAACGAGAGCTAAATCTAAAATCTAGATACAAGGTTAGATTCAGCCCTACAAAGAACCACATAAAATCAATTTTAAGTTTAATTTTGTATCCTTTGGAACTTAATGTGGACCAATTTAAAACAGGGCAAAATATTAAAAATCAATATACATACATGGTAAGATGCGGCATATCAAAGAATCTCCAAGAATTCAAGACTTTGAATTGATCAATTTGATCACCATTTGGATAAGTCAAGAAATAAGCAATTTATACAAAGTATTAGAAAAGTGTTGTTTTTTAGTATTTTTGGTCAATAATTCCTAAACAGTTAGAGCCATATAACCCCAAAAATCAATCACAAACTTCCTTTTGAGGTATGGAATTTTGTGATCCAAACACTTATATACAAGTTATTGCCCTGCAACCAAAAAAAAAGGCACCTTTTTATACGACCGCAAAAAAATTTGCCGTCGTATACTGGTATGACGTTGGCGTCGTCGTCGTTCTCGTCGTCGTCCGAAGACGCATTGGTTTTCGCACTCTAACTTTAGTTTAAGTGAATGAATCTCTATGAAATTTTACCATAAGGTTCAATATCACAAAAGGAAGGTTGGGATTGATTTTGGGGGTTATGGTACCAACAGTTAAGGAATTAGGGGCCAAAAATAAGCATTTTTGTAACTTCCAGACATAACTTGTGTGTTAGTGTATGGGTCTCTCTGACTTTGTACCACAAGGTTCCATATCACAAAGGGAATGCTGGGATTGATTTCTGGGGTTAATTGCCTCAAAATTTTAGGAATTAGGGGCCAAAAAAGGGGCAAAAAACAAGCATTTTTCTAGTTTCATGACAATAACTTGTGTGTAAGTGTATGGATCTTTCTGAAATTGTACTACAAGGTTCCATATCACAAAGGAAAGCTGGAATTGAGTTTGGGGTAATTGCCTGAAACGTTTAGGAATTAGGGGCCAAAATAAGCATTTTCTAGTTTCCAGACAATAACTTGTGTTCAAGTGTATGGATCTCTCTGAAATTGTACTGCAAGGTACCATACCTCAAAGGAAGGCTGGGATTGAGTTTGGGGTGATGAATCATAAGGGGTTCAAAAATTTGGGGGATTTTTTTTCCTTTTTCCTCTTTTTTCTTTAAAATTTTCCATTTTAAGTTGGTTATTTCTGATTTATATTTAAAAGCAAATAATAATGATATGGCAGGAGATACACACCAAACAGGATGTGTAAATTATTATATAATAAGTATTGTGCAATAGCAAGAAATTTTCAATTGCACAGTATTGCGCAATAGCAAGAAATCTTCAATTGCACAGTATTGCGCGATAGCAAGAAATATCCAATAGCACAATATTGCGCAATAGCAAGAAATTGTCAATTGTACAGTATTGCGCAATAGCAAGAAATATTCAATTGCACAGTATTGCGCAATTGCAAGAAATATTCAATTGCACAGTATTGTGCAAAAGAAGATACTTTGTATAAATTGCTTATTTCTTGACCAATTTCAATGGGGTTTTATTCTTGAACTCTTGGGGTTCTTTAATATGCTGAATCTAACCGTGTATTAAGTTTTTGGATTTTGGGCCCCGTTTTTAAATTGGTCCACGTTGAGGTCCAAAGGGTCCAAAATTAAACTTTGTTTGATTTCATCAAAAATTGAATTATTGGGGTTCTTTGATATTCCGAATCTAACCGTGTATTTAGATTCTTAATTTTTGGACCCGTTTTCAAATTGGTCTACATTAAGGTCCAAAGGGTCCAAAATTAAACTTAGTTTGATTTTAACAAAAATTGAATTCTTAGGGTTCTTTGATATGCTGAATCTAAACATGTATTTAGATTTTTGATTATGGGCCCAGTTTTCAAGTTGGTCCAAATCGGGGTCCAAAATTAAACTTTGTTTGATTTCAACAAAAATTGAATATATGGGTTCTTTGATATGCTGAATCTAACCATGTATTTAGATTTTTGATTTTTGGGCCCCGTTATCAACTTTGTCCACATTGAGGTCAAAAGGGTCCAAAATTAAACTTTGTTTGATTTCATCAAAAATTGAATTATTGGGGTTCTTTGATATGCCAAATCTAACCGTGTAATTAGATTCTTAATTTTTGGTCCCGTTTTCAAATTGGTCTACAGTAAGGTCCAAAGGGTCCAAAATTAAACTTAGTTTGATTTCAACAAAAATTGAATTCTCAGGATTCTTTGATATGCTGAATCTAAACATGTATTTAGATTTTTGATTATGGGCCCAGTTTTCAAGTTGGTCCAAATCGGGGTCCAAAATTAAACTTTGTTTGATTTCAACAAAAATTGAATACCGTAGAAAGGCTTGTATAGTCCGCGGTTTTATTCTCCAAAATTGGACCTTCCAGACGGGGTGCGGACTATAGAGTACAATAAGCAAGAAATAAGAGAAAATTTTCAATTTCGCGGGCGAGATGGTTTGTTTACGTTCCGCCATCTTTGTTATTGATATTGTAGAGGGCGCTCTTATCATTTTTTCAAACTAATAATTTTAACTCATCCATATTAATAAGTTATTTCTATTCAATATCAAATTAATACTGATAAATATAAAAACTAAACCTTTCATTACAAATTTCTCGTTTCTTTTCAATGCATTGGTTGAAATAAACTGGTATCTTATTGATTGAAACGATACAAACATAGTGAAAAAGACAACCGTAAACCAGCTTAGAATTTGTAAACTACAAAACGTAATCGGTTATTGTTCGTTCCGTTTTGGTGTTTCATACTGAATAATATGGTTTGTATTAGCTTAAGACCCTTCAAACATTAATGTGATAGATATATTAAAGACTGTTTTACAAAAGGATGGAACTGTTTTACTTTCAAAGTCGTATTATAGTGATATCTGTTATGTACGGATTTCGACTCTCACCGGTTAATTTCTTCTTTTACACGTGCTTTTTAAACTTCCTGTTTAAACATACGCAAGTTTCTAAATTGTTTTTTAAGTGAATTAAACTTATTTTAACAATCATGAAGCGTTCTAGAATCATTTACAAGCAGTTTCAGCTTCTGTTTGATGATTGAAAACAGGGTTTTCCAAGAAAATACCGCAAACGACCGCACAGGATTTGAAATTACCGGAGTTTCATTAGACCTTTTCTAAAAGTTACAAAAAGTTTTTTTACCTAAAATTTCGTGTGGAGAAGGGGGTGCAGACTATGTACCAGTGCGAACTATACAAGCCTTTCTACGGTATATGGGGTTCTTTGATATGCTGAATCTAAACATGTATTTAGATTTTTGATTATGGGCCCAGTTTTCAAGTTGGTCCAAATCGGGGTCCAAAATTAAACTTTGTTTCAACAAAAATTGAATATATGGGGTTCTTTGATATGCTGAATCTAACCATGTATTTAGATTTTTGATTTTGGGCCCCGTTATCAACTTTGTCCACATTGAGGTCAAAAGGGTCCGAAATTAAACTTTGTTTGATTTCATCAAAAATTGAACTCTTGGGGTTCTTTGATATGCTGAATCTAACCATGTATTTAGATTTTGGATATTGGACCATAATAGGTGAATGTCCAATTTAAAATTTTTAAGTTCTTAGACCACATTCATTCTGTGTCAGAAACCTATGCTGTGTCAAATATTTAATCACAATCCAAATTCAGAGCTGTATCAAGCTTGAATGTTGTGTCCATACTTGCCCCAACTATTCAGGGTTCGACCTCTGCGGTCGTATCAAGCTGCGCCCTGCGGAGCATTTTATTTTTGGTCCCTGATTTCTAAACAACCTTTTTTTCTTTTGTGATATGAAACATTGTGATATAATAAAATATTATATATAATGAGGAATTATCCAAATAAAAAGAACAGACGATCTTCTCCTTTTTCTAACATCTAATCAAACACATCATTTTCTGTCATTAAATTGTGATTTTATAATAGATCTGACAGGTCTGTACATGCATCAATGCATGCAATTGATTGAGGTCACATGTATACAATAGCATAACTGATGAACCATTGATTGAGGGAACATGTATACAATAGCATAACTGATGAACCATCTATGTGGTTACCGCTGTAAATAACATGTGGTAAAAAATTGTACCATACGCTGATATGATGCAATTTTTTAAGTTATAACATAGTCTCGTTATGTGAGTGATTTTATTCCATGTTTTTTAGTCAAAGTATTATATTTGGCAATTTAATTAAACCGATAAATATCCTGAACTTACTTTCATAGTATAATAGTGATATGACTGCATGATGTGAATTCATTGTTGACCACTCTTCTGGATATATTAATTAATGTTTGAATAATATGAAGTTCAATAGCTATTTGTCACATATTTATAGAATTATGCCTTTAATGTATTATGACCCACCAAAAAAGAATGCTAATTAAATGTTAAAAAACTAAAATTTGCTGAGGGGCTTCTGAATTTTACTTCAAAGAAGAAAAACATAACACATAGAAGCAAATTATTTCTTTCATGAAATTGTGGAATAAAATTACAAAAACCGTGTACAATTAAAGACAAAAGCAAAATCTTGGAAATGATCACTGTAATGTAAAAATGATCACAGTAATGTGTAAATGATCACTGTAATGATCACTGTAATGTGGAAATGATCACTGTAATGTGGAGATGATCACTGTAATGTGGAGATGATCACTGTAATGTGGAAATGATCACTGTAATGTGGAGATGATCACTGTAATGATCACTGTAATGTGGAAATGATCACTGTAATGTGAAGATGATCACTGTAATGATCACTGTAATGTGGAAATGATCACTGTAATGTGATCTTACAAGCTTCTTTTGAGAAACACTGACACCAGAATTCATCAAGATATAGAGTGGACACAATTTGTTAAGGCCGGACGGAAGGGCAGAAAGAGTGATCACTAATTCACTTTAGGGCAACCTAATGATCACTGTAATGTAGAAATGATCACAGTAATGTGGAAATGATCACTGTAATGTGGAAATGATCACTGTAATGTGGAGATGATCACTGCAATGTGGAGATGATCACTGTTAAGTGGAAATTATCACTGTAATGTGGCGATGATCACAGTAATGTGGAGATGATCACTGTAATGTGGAAATGATCACTGTAATGTGGAGATGATCACTGTAATGTGGAAATGATCACTGTAATGTGGAAATGATCACTGTAATATAAAAATGATCACTGTAATGTGGAAATGATCACTGTAATGTGGAGATGATCACTGTAATGATCACTGTAATGTGGAAATGATCACTGTAATGTGATCTTACAAGCTTCTTTTGAGAAACAGTGACACCAGAATTCATCAAGATATAGAGTGGTCACAATTTGTTAAGGACGGACGGACGGACAGAAAGAGTGATCACTAATTCACTTTAGGGCAACCTGCCACTAGGCGGGGCCCGAAACAATAATTTGCTACAGCTCAACATTATCAAGCTGCAGACCAAATACCAAATCATCCCATTTCAAAGAAAACAAGAAAAGTGTGAAAGGGGTGAAAGTTTTCTTTTGAACAGATGGACAAATTGAGAGACAGAGTCAAGCAATTACTTGCAGTGCTTCTGCCTTTGGGAACACAGGTAAAAACGAGCTATTACAGCATCAGCACAAATATTATACTCTAATAGATAATCATACATTATATTTTATCTGAACAAGCATTCTGAGAGTATTGCATGGCAATACAAAGTCCCCTTCCGGTTTAGAATTCATTGTACTAGAACAAAATGCTAACTTGATCTATAACTTGGCATGGTGTAAACAATATAGAAAATATCAAGTCAATATCTTCCAGCATGACCAAAAAAAGTGAGGAAAACAGATTATTTGAGTGAATTTTGTAAGTTCAAGGACCATAACTCTACACAAAATCATCAGACTGGAACAAAATTTGAACTTCATCTGTAACTTGTCATGATAAAACTATAAACCAATTATTAAATTTTTATTATCTTTAAGCATAACAAAAATAAAATGCTCCGCTGGGCGCAGCTTGATACGACCGCAGAGGTCGAACCCTGAACAGTTTGGGCAAGTATGGACACAACATTCAAGCTTGATACAGCACTGAATTTGGATTATGATTAAATATTTGACACAGCATAGGTTTCTGACACAGAATGAATGTGGTCTAAGAACTCAAAAAATTTCAATTTACCTATTCAAACCATATAAATCAGAAATAACCAATTTAAAATGGAAAATTTTAAAGAAAAAAAAATCCCCCCCCCCAAATTTTTTGAACCCCCTAATGATTCATCATCCCCAAACTCAATCCCAGCCTTCCCTTTGTGGTACGGTACCTTGCAGTACAATTTCAGAGAGATCCATACACTTGAACACAAGTTATTGTCTGGAAACTAGAAAAATGCTTGTTTTTTTTGCCCCCTTTTGGCCCCAAATTCCTAAACATTTAGGGCAATTACCCCCAAACTCAAACCCAGCTTTCCCTTTGTGATATGGAACCTTGTAGTACAATTTCATAAAGATTCATACACTTACACACAAGTTATTGTACTGAAACTAGAAAAATGCTTGTTTTTTGCCCCTAATTCCTAAAATTTTGAGGCAATTACCCTCAAAATCAATCCCAGCCTTCCCTTTGTGGTATGGTACCTTGCAGCACAATTTCAGAGAGATCCATACACTTGAACACAAGTTATTGTCTGCAAAGTAGAAAAATGCTTATTTTTGGCCCCTTTTTGGCCCCTTATTCCTTAACGTTTTGGGCAATTACCCCCAAACTCAATTCCGGCTTTCCCTTTGTGATATGGAACCTTGTAGTACAATTTCAGAAAGATCCATAGACCTACACACCAGTTATTGTCATGAAACTAGAATAAAATGCTCCGCAGGGCGCAGCTTGATACGACTGCAGAGGTCGAACCCTGAATAGTTGGGGCAAGTATGGACACAACATTCAAGCTTGATACAGCTCTGAATTTGGATTGTGATTAAATATTTGACACAGCATAGGTTTCTGACACAGAATGAATGTGGTCTAAGAACTTAAAAATTTTAAATTGGACATTCACCTATTATGGTCCAATATCCAAAATCTAAATACATGGTTAGATTCAGCATATCAAAGAACCCCAAGAGTTCAATTTTTGATGATATATTGGCTCTCAATAATGACGACTTCAGTATGTATATTAAAGAAATTTATCCTGTTGAACTTACTTTAAATAAAGCTTATACTAACAATGACCACTGCCCTTTCCTCGATCTTGATATCCATATCATTAACGGAAAGCTTAATACAAAAATTTATGATAAAAGAGATGATTTTCATTTCCTATCGTTAATTATCCATTTTTAGATGGTGACGTTCCTTGTCACCATCTTACGGTGTTATATATCTCAACTTGTACGATTCGCTCGTGTATGTAACAACGTTTCAGATTTTAACGAAAGAAATTTATGTATTACTGAAAATTATTACACCAGGGTTTTCGATATCACAAACTAGTCAAAACATTTACTAAATTTTATCATCGGTACAAGGACATCATTCGTAAATATAGCTCAACATGCAGACTTCTTATCGTTCAGGTATTTCACATCCAATCTTTTATGGTAATATTCTTTATAAAGCACTAAAATGTCAGTATTCACCTCAGAAGCTAACAAAACCTTTAAATAGACTTATTAAGAAGGGATATAGTTACGATACTGTTGTCAGGTCATTAAAGATTGCATATTTTGGCTTTAATATTGATTCACTTATAGGGTCTTTGCATCGGAACTAAACACATTTATTTAAAACCAGTTGTTGGCATGACACGGGTTATGCTCTTCTCATATATTTTATGATGGTATGATACTAAACCCTAACGGAGGGATTGTGCCTGATATTCATATGATGAAGACATAATCTTTCAATCAGTTTAATTGAGGTCTGGAGCTGGCATGTCAGTTAACTGCTAGTAGTCTGTTGTTATTTATGTATTATTGTCATTTTGTTTATTTTCTTTTGTTACATCTTCTGACATCGGACTCGGTCTTCTCTTTAACTGACTTTTAATGTGCGTATTGTTATCGTTTACTTTTCTACATTGGCTAGAGGTATAGGGGAGGTTGAGATCTCATAAACATGTTTAACCCCGCCGCATTTTTGCGCCTGTCCCAAGTCAGGAGCCTCTGGCCTTTGTTAGTCTTGTATTATTTTTACTTTTAGTTTGTGTATAATTTGGAGTTTAGTATGACGTCCATTATCACTGAACTAGTATATATATTTGTTTAGGGGCCAGCTTAAGGACGCCTCCGGATGCGGGAATTTCTCGCTGTACTGAAAACCTATTGGTGACCTTCTGTTGTTGTCTGTTCTGTGGTCGGGTTGTTGTCTCTTTGACACATTCCCCATTTCCATTCTCAATTTTATTTTAAAGTATAATTTTGGACCCTTTTGACCTCAATGTGGACAAAGTTGACAACGGGGCCCAAAAATCAAAAATCTAAATACATGGTTAGATTCAGCATATCAAAGAACCCCATATATTCAATTTTTGTTGAAATCAAACAAAGTTTAATTTTGGACCCCGATTTGGACCAACTTGAAAACTGGGCCCATAATCAAAAATCTAAATACATGTTTAGATTCGGCATATCAAAGAACCCTAAGAATTCAATTTTTGTTAAAATCAAACTAAGTTTAATTTTGGACCCTTTGGACCTTAATGTAGACCAATTTGAAAACGGGACCAAAATTAAGAATCTAAATACACGGTTAGATTCGGCATATTAAAGAACCCCAATAATTCAATTTTGATGAAATCAAACAAAGTTTAATTTTGGACCCTTTTGACCTCAATGTGGACAAAGTTGATAACGGGGCCCAAAATCAAAAATCAAAATACATGGTTAGATTCAGCATATCAAAGAACCCCATATATTCAATTTTGTTGAAATCAAACAAAGTTTAATTTTGGACCAACTTGAAAACTGGGCCCATAATCAAAAATCTAAATACATGTTTAGATTCAGCATATCAAAGAACCCTAAGAATTCAATTTTTGTTAAAATCAAACTAACTTTAATTTTAGACCCTTTGGACCTTAATGTAGACCAATTTGAAAACAGGACCAAAAATTAAGAATCTAAATACACGGTTAGATTCGGCATATCAAAGAACCCCAATAATTCAATTTTTGATGAAATCAAACAAAGTTTAATTTTGGACCCTTTTGACCTCAATGTGGACCAATTTAAAAACGGGGCCCAAAATCCAAAAACTTTATACACGGTTAGATTCAGCATATTAAAGAACCCCAAGAGTTCAAGAATAAAACCCCATTGAAATTGGTCAAGAAATAAGCAATTTATACAAAGTATCTTCTTTTGCACAATACTGTGCAATTGAATATTTCTTGCAATTGCGCAAAACTGTGCAATTGAATATTTCTTGCTATTGCGCAATACTGTACAATTGACAATTTCTTGCTATTGCGCAATATTGTGCTATTGGATATTTCTTGCTATTGCGCAATACTGTGCAATTGAAGATTTCTTGCTATTGCGCAATACTGTGCAATTGAAAAATTCTTGCTATTGCACAATACTTATTATATAATAATTTACACATCCTGTTTGGTGTGTATCTCCTGCCATATCATTATTATTTGCTTTTAAATATAAATCAGAAATAACCTACTTAAAATGGAAAATTTTAAAAAAAAAAAAAAAAAGAAAAAAAAAAAAAATCCCCCAAAAAATGATTCATCACCCCAAACTCAATCCCAGCCTTCCCTTTGAGGTATGGTACCTTGCAGTACAATTTCAGAGAGATCCATACACTTGAACACAAGTTATTGTCTGGAAACTAGAAAAATGCTTATTTTTGGTCCCTCTTTGGCCCCTAATTCCTAAACGTTTCAGGCAATTACCCCCAAACTCAATTCCAGCTTTCCCTTTGTGATATGGAACCTTGTAGTACAATTTCAGAAAGATCCATACACTTACTGTTATGATATTGTAACTATCATATTTATTTAGTTGGCCCAATTTGTTTTGTGTGGCCTATTATACAGGTTTACATTGTGTACAAAATAAAATACACTGTGTTATAACTATGCAGTTTAGAAATCACTGGAACAATCATTGATACTAATGGAATGATTAGAACTTTCTATTTCACTTACATAACGTTTCCAGAATGATCATAACAAAAGATGCGTAATTTAGATTTCTAGCGTTTTCTAGAAATTTCCGTTTGAGTATTTAAATGCAGACCCAAAAGTTAGTTGAATATAGAGATATAGAATCTTAGACATAGATAGACTTAGATATAGATAGACTTAGACATCGATAGACATCAAAATTCTCAACAGTTGGGTTGACACTTTTATTTACTAACAACATCATACTAAATTGTGACCTATTGGACGTAATATTCTGTGGATTCCCGTGAAGATTTCCGGATAAAGAAAAGATAAAAGATTGGACTCATATTTTGACAGTTAAGTTGACATTTCTGTTTGTGTAATACTTTATGTAAACTAGTGTAGAATAAATCTTGTTAAATTTTATTATTGATTTGTGTCTTGTTGGCTACAATTAAAAGGCGATTTTCTGGCATAACACTTACACACAAGTTATTGTCATGAAACTAGAAAAATACTTGTTTTTTGCCCCTTTTTTGGCCCCTAATTCCTAAAATTTTGAGGCAATTACCCCCAAAAATCAATCCCAGCATTCCCTTTGTGATATGGAACCTTGTGGTACAAAGTCAGAGATCCATACACTAACACACAAGTTATGTCTGGAAGTTACAAAATGCTTATTTTGGCCCTTTTGGTCCCTAATTCCTTAACTGTTGGTACCATAACCCCAAAATCAATCCCAACCTTCCTTTTGTGATATTGAACCTTATGGTAAAATTTCATAGAGATCCATTCACTTAAACTAAAGTTAGAGTGCGAAACCAATCGTCTTGGGACTACGCGCGGACGACGACGACGACGCCTAATGTCATACCAATATCGACCGCAAAATTTTTCGCGGTCGTATAAAAATCTTGTTTTTGCCTTTTTGGCCCTTATTCCTAAAATTTTGAGGCAATTACCCCAAAATCAATCCCAGCATTCCCTTTGTGATATTAAACCTTGTGGTACAATGTCAGAGATCCATACACTAACACACAAGTTTTGTCTGGAAGTTACAAAAATGCTTATTTTTGGCCCCTAATTCCTTAACTGTTGGTACCATAACCCCCAAAATCAATCCCAACCTTCGTTTTGTGGTATTGAACCTTATGGTAAAATTTCATAGAGTTCCATTCACTTAAACTAAAGTTAGAGTGCGAAAACCAATGTGTCTTAGGACGACGACGACGCCGGACAACGACGACGATGCCAACGCCAACGCCAACGTCATACCAATACACGACCGCAAAATTTTTTTGCGGTCGTATAAAAAGTGCGGAAAACTGATTATTTGAGTGAATTTTCTAAGTCCAAGAGCCATACCTCTGCACAAAATCATCAGACCGGAACAAAATTCGAACTTGACCTGTAACTTGTCATAATAAAACTATATACGTATTATTAAATCAATATCTTTTAAAGGATAATAAAAAAAAAGTACGGAAAACTGATTATTTGAGTGAATTTTCTAAGTCCAAGGACCATAACTCTGCACAAAATCATCAGACTGAAACAAAATTTGAACTTGATCTGTAATTTGTCATGATAAAACTATAAACCAATTATTAAATCTGTTTGTTAAGCATGACAAACAAAAATGTGGAAAACTGATTATTTGAGTGAATTTTCTAAGTCCAAGGACCATAACTCTGCACAAAATCATCAGACTGGAACATAATTCGACCTTGATCTATAACTTGTCATGATAAAACTATATACCAAATTTCAAATCAATATTTTCAAGCACGAAGAAAAAAGTGTGGAAAACTGATTTGCGGGACTGACGGATGGACAGACAGACAGACAGATGGACAGAGTGCAAACCTAAAGTCCCCTTCGACTTATTTGGTAGGGGACTAATCAAACTGTAGGACTGAATCTTGGTTTCATTATAACGTTCAATGAGTTTCCAATCATTCAAGCTATTGGAATAAGTGTGTTTTATTCTTAAAGTTTACCTCAGTTAGTAAAAGATTACTAATGCCAATTATGACAGGAAGTATGAAGAGTGGATCTGGAATTGTTAAGTCTGTGAACCACAGAATACCACCTCCACTGGTAAAACCCTCGTAGATACTTGTTGGGTCATCTAAAACATACAATACCAAATTATCACAAATGTGTGTCATATTTTCAAGTGGATTTAAAATAAAAGTGCTTGTAAGCACTGAACGGTGAAGATTGCTCCAATTTATCAGTGGGAAGTAAAATTAATTATTGCATTGGTTGTAGTTGATTTAACAGCAATTCTAGACAAAGTAAGATGACTACAAATTTTTCAAAGATGATTTTAACAATGACATCATTCTATTTTTAGAACAGATTTTAGATTCCTGCACCTTGCAAAAGTTATGTAATTTTCTTGACAAGTGTAACATCATTTTGTGCCTTGAATATCTGAGCATATATTACATTGATAAATTTCTGGAAATGTTCATGGATAGGATGTATAGAATGTTTTGATCAATGCACTATATTTTGTGTATCAATAAAGGTAGTGATAAGTCTTGGAACATTTAGATATCAAGTCAGTCCCATAAGGTTTTGATTGCATTTCATGCAAGCTTTACCTAAAAAAATGTATAATTTTTTAATCCGAATTATTTCAGCTCAGATATTGGTCCATAAATATTCTCCATCTAAATAAAAATGTACACATTGGCAATACTGTGATACTAGTATATAATTCAATTTGTTTCTGATAATTATAGATTATCGTTGATCATCTCAACGAGATTGATTTTCTTGCCTGAGCCAGTACAGCAAACAGAAGAAAAGCAATCGAGTTGAGATGACCAATGATAATCTTTTTATCGCTATTTTACCAATGACAACGTTGCTAATTTTATGTTAATTTCATTAACAATGGCACATGCTCACTTAGTTTCTACCGATAATTTTTCATATCACTCGACTGTGATGAGAAAGAAAATTATCAGTCAGTTTGATCAAAGGAAAATGTCTTAAAATAGTGATAACAATAATGTATAATAGTATTATTTATTATGTTTCTCCAATTTTTGGGATATTTTCATGTTTCTTGAGCGGTGTGAGAAAAATATTTCTCCTCACTAGTGAAATATCTGTTCTCAGCAAATAGTTGATCGAAATATTTTAAATTATGTCGTTTTGCTGGATTTCTTCTGAATTTCCTATTCTGACATCATGAAAAAAGGGCTACCATGTCTAATGACGTCACACATAAAGAACACAACTTTCTGCAAATCTTTGAAAAGGAAGAATAACAAACATTCTGTGAGTATTGCATGGCAATACATAGTCCCCGACCTATTAAAAATTCATTGTATTGGAACAAAATTCAAACTTGATCTCTAACTTGTCACGGTGTTAACTATATAACAAATTTCAGGTCAAAATCTTTAAGCATGATGAAATAGTGTTGAAAACTGATTTTAGGTGAATTTTGTGCAAGTCCAAGGACCATAACTCTGCACAAAATTATCAGACCAGAACAAAATCCTGACTTGAGCTGTAACTTGTCATAATAGTTTACTTTTATAAATTTTGACTTGGATGGAGAGTTGTCTCATTGGCACTCATACCACATCTTCTTATATCTATATGATGTCATGCAAGTATATACCATTTTCAAATCAACCTCTTCAATCATGACAAACAAATGAGCAGAAAACTGATAATTTGAGTGAATTTTCTGTCCAAGGACCATAACTCTGCACAATAACATCAGAACAGAACAAAATTCAAAATTTGATCTGTAACTTGTCATGATAAAAGAATGCACCAAATATCAAATCAATATCATCAAGCATAAGGAAAAAAATGTGGAAAACTGATTTGCCTGACTGAAACTGACAGACGGACGGACGGACGGACGAACTTTGGTCCAGGTGAGCTAAAAAGGGGGAAAGGCACATGTCATATTGGATCATGAAGACTCACCTCTCTTACTAATGGTAAAACCACATAGGTTTCTGATTCCATATGACATAAAAATCCAGGCAGGAAACTGCACTGCTACAACAAGAGTTCCTCTGGCTGGATGACAGTTATGTTCTTCTATCTTCTTTTTCAGCTGTTTTCTCACCTATGAAGTATTAATTATACAATTTAAAAATAACATCCCTGATATGTTACCAAATTGATAGTTTTTTATACAGTTTTTAATTACTTTTTTTACAATTCTAGTCTTGCTTTAAAATTTTTGCTTAATTTGTCTTTCTTTTATAAATTTCAAGATAACTATAGGCAAAAACACTAAGGTATAAGGCAAAAAAATGCCAAAAAATGTATAAACATCTTTATGAAAGGTCAAACCCTCCAGTCATTGGAGGATTTTAAAGTTTCTCATCTATCTATATTAGTTTTTCCAGATAAAAGGTAAAAATTATAAAAATTGGTAAAATTTGTCATTTCAGGGCAACAACTACTATAAAAAGTCATTTGACAGTTTTAATGCCAAATTGACATTAGGTAGAACATTCTTAGCATTTTTGCCTGCATCAGATTTTCTCTATTTATAGTGTATTTCAAGATAGTAAGTTCTATTTAAAGCCATGTTGGTTGTAGGAGAGGAGGGTTATTTAACACTTTTTTATAAATAAATACCCCATGATGATTGTGGCAAAGTTTGGTTAAATTTTTCCTCGTAGTATCAGAAAACTTCAATACAATATCATTATGCAAATTTTGCTTTTTTCAGCAAGAAAACAAGTTTCTTATAAGGACCTCATTTGTCTTTTATGTTCCAAAAGCACATTATAAAAGCTATCATCTCATATCATGCATATTCTATTTTAAAATATTTACACAAAATTGTGGTTTCTGGCACAACCTGAAGCTTGGAAAAATGCTCCATGACCTACAATTTTCATTTCAATTTTTAAAACACATTATATTTATAACTACATTTTTGCAAAGTAATAAAATATCTTATTGTTTTAATTTAGACCCCAATGTACCTGAAATTTTTCTTCTACTGAACACACAAAAGATTGTGTTGCTCTTTTATAACTCAGTTGTAATGTCAACACAAGAAACATTTAAATTAAATTTACATTTCTAGCCAATAACATCTTGGATTCATTCTGTGTCAAATTATGCTTCCTGCTGTAATGAAATACTTCTCCTCTCAAGGTCTTGGCTACTTCTCCCATTTCTTGGTTGACAGCAGCATATCGAGCCATGTTTCTCTGTGATACTATAAACAGGGGCAGCGTTAAACATGTTCGCAAAAGAATTGTACTTAGTATAATGGTTGCCCACCACGGCAGGCCAGTATAGTCATGAACTGATATTATATAGTCAGAAGCTACACGAACTGGTGCAAATTCAGTTGATGTGTAATAAGCCCAACTTGCTTGATAAAAGCTTTGTGTATTAGAAATTGCTAAACCTGGAAAAATATTCCTTTTCAGCAAATTTTTGCTGAATTTAGGATTATTATGACAATCTAAATGCCTTGGTTCATTAAAAACTGAAAGATATCTAAACTGATTGACATAACAATATTTGCATCTATTTAGCTGGTCATTTTTTTGGATGAATGAGAAGCCTTTCTGTTGGTAAGCAATGCCAGGTAAAACAGCTGACATATTTCTGCAGCCAACTTGTGTCCATTTTATTCTTTGCACATTCAGAATATGATCAATTGACTGTGAAGACCTTTTAAGAAATACCATTGTCATCTGTAAAATATCAAAGAAATTACTGGTAATACAAAATTACACAAATGTGAAAGGTTAAAGGTTATTTACATGTACGTGCAAGTATATATAACTGCCCTATATATCTTGTATATCAAAATCATGCTACTTAAACATGTAAATTTAACACATCAAAAGAGGTTCAAAAATCAAATTCGTCTGCTGACAGAATGATTTAAATCAGATTGTATATTCATTTTCATCTGTTGATGTGCATGCTTTACTTTTTTCCACAGCTTTGCTGCGTGGAAATTTATTTTTACTTTAATACACAATTTCCTGCATTTTGTAATGCAGTCTTGTGCACGATTATTAATTTTCAGCTCTTACCTTTTCATATTCCTCCTATGGAATTAACTAGCAATTAAATAGTGTAATTTATTATGTCCTAGAATCTCATGTTAGTGTTAAAAAAGAGGGACGAAAGATACAAGATACACGTATAGTCATATGAAACTTTAAATTAAAAAAACAACAATTTTCAGGACATTTTAGATGTTGGTTAAAGCTGACAAAACAAAACATGAATTTTCAGTGCATTTTGAGTTTGTCTTAATGTTGATACTCTATGAATCAGATATTTTATATATGTACAGGTTTTATAGTATTCTTGTAAAAGAACACGACACAGTTATCAAAATAGTCATATTTTTATACGACTGCAAAAAATTTTTGTGGTCGATATTGGTATGACGTTGGCGTCGTCGCCGTCGCCGCCGCCGCCGCCGCCGCCGTCCGGCGTCGTCGTCGTCGTCAAGACGCATTGGTTTCGCACTCTAACTTTAGTTTAAGTGAATGGATCTCTATGAAATTTTACCATAAGGTTCAATATCACAAAAGGAAGGTTGGGATTGATTTTGGGGTTATGGTACCAACAGTTAAGGAATTAGGGGCCAAAAGGGGCCAAAAATAAGCATTTTGTAACTTCCAGACATAACTTGTGTGTTAGTGTATGGATCTCTTTGACATTGTACCACGAGGTTCCATATCACAAAGGAATACTGGGATTGATTTTGGGGTAATTGCCTCAAAATTTTAGGAATTAGGGGCCAAAAAGGGCAAAAACAAGCATTTTCTAGTTTCATGACAATAACTTGTGTGTTAGTCTATGGATCTTTCTGAAATTGTACTACAAGGTTCCATATCACAAAGGAAAGCTGGAATTGAGTTTGGGGTAATTGCCTGAAACGTTTAGGAATTAGGGGCCAAAAGGGCCAAAATAAGCATTTTCTAGTTTCAGACAATAACTTGTGTTCAAGTGTATGGATCTCTGAAATTGTACTGCAAGGTACCATACCTCAAAGGGAAGGCTGGGATTGAGTTTGGGGTGATGAATCATAAGGGGTTCAAAAATTTGGGGGTTTTCTTTTTTCCTTTTTTTTCTTTAAAATTTTCCATTTTAAGTTGGTTATTTCTTAATTATATTTAAAAGCAAATAATAATGATATGGCAGGAGATACACACCTAACAGGATGTGTAAATTATTATATAATAAGTATTGTGCAATAGCAAGAAATTTTCAATTGCACAGTATTGCGCAATAGCAAGAAATCTTCAATTGCACAGTATTGCGTAATAGCAAGAAATATCCAATAGCACAATATTGCGCAATAGCAAGAAATTGTCAATTGTACAGTATTGCTAATAGCAAGAAATATTCAATTGCACAGTATTGCACAATGGCAAGAAATATTCAATTGCACAGTATTGTGCAAAAGAAGATACTTTGTATAAATTGCTTATTTCTTGACCAATTTCAATGGGGTTTTATTCTTGAACTCTTGGGGTTCTTTAATATGCTGAATCTAATCGTATTAAGTTTTTGGATTTTGGGCCCCGTTTTAAATTGGTCCACATTGAGGTCCAAAGGGTCCAAAATTAAACTTTGTTTGATTTCATCAAAATTGAATTATTGGGGTTCTTTGATATGCCGAATCTAACCGTGTATTTAGATTCTTAATTTTGGTCCCGTTTTCAAATTGGTCTACACTAAGGTCCAAAGGGTCCAAAATTAAACTAAGTTTGATTTTGACAAAATTGAATTCTTAGGGTTCTTTGATATGCTGAATCTAAACATGTATTTAGATTTTTGATTATGGGCCCAGTTTTCAAGTTGGTCCAAATCGGGTCCAAAATTAAACTTTTGTTTGATTTCAACAAAATTGAATATATGGGGTTCTTTGATATGCTGAATCTAACCATGTATTTAGATTTTTGATTTTTGGGCCCGTTATCAATTTTTTCCACATTGAGGTCAAAAGGGTCCAAAATTAAACTTTGTTTGATTTCATCAAAATTGAATTATTGGGGTTCTTTGATATGCCGAATCTAACTGCAGTATTTAGATTCTTAATTTTTGGTCCCGTTTACAAATTGGTCTACATTAAGGTCCAAAGGGTCCAAAATTAAACTTAGTTTGATTTTAACAAAATTGAATTCTTAGGGTTCTTTGGTATGCTGAATCTAAACATGTATTTAGATTTTGATTATTGGCCCAGTTTTCAAGTTGGTCCAAATCGGGTCCAAAATTAAACTTTGTTTGATTTCAACAAAATTGAATATATGGGGTTCTTTGATATGCTGAATCTAACCATGTATTTAGATTTTTGATTTTTGGGCCCGTTATCAACTTTGTCCACATTGAGGTCAAAAGGGTCCAAAATTAAACTTTGTTTGATTTCATCAAAATTGAACTCTTGGGGTTCTTTGATATGCTGAATCTAACCATGTATTTAGATTTTGGATATTGGACCATAATAGGTGAATGTCCAATTTAAAATTTTTAAGTTCTTAGACCACATTCATTCTGTGTCAGAAACCTATGCTGTGTCAAATATTTAATCACAATCCAAATTCAGAGCTGTATCAAGCTTGAATGTTGTGTCCATACTTGCCCCAACTATTCAGGGTTCGACCTCTGCGGTCGTATCAAGCTGCGCCCTGCAGACCATTTTATTTGTTTTAAATCAATGATTTGTTTTATGATCTTCTGTGAAAATAATCTATCTAAAACTAAAGATAATAACAGTTTTCTCCAAAAATATTCTTGTCATTATAGGGCAAATTGATGTAACGCATTCAATGGTACTAGTTTCAGACACTATAAATCATGTTAATGGTATTCTGAAAATTAATGTGAGCCCTCAACCACATCTTTATGTCAAAATATGTGAACGATTTAAGACTTCATGTAAACTATTTGTCTAAAAATTTGGCTTCTCTGTCAAATTGACTGAATTGGTAAAACTGACTGATAGGAACTTTAGAGGGATTAGTGAGAGAACCGAAACAAAATATTCAGCAATTTTTCCATTTGTAAAGGGGCATAACTCTAGAACAGTTAAAGTGACACCACCAAAATTCAAACTTGATCTGTATTTTGTGGTAATAAGCATTGTATATATATAAGTTTCATAACATTTGGTTGAGGCTAACTTATGTAAGAGAATGGAAACGAAAAATTCAACGATTTTTCCATTTGTAAAGGGGCATAACTCTATAACATTTCAAGTGACAACACCAAAATGCATACTTGATCTATGTTTTGTGGTAATACCCAATGTATGAGTTTCATAATATTTGGTTGAGGCAAACTAAAGAAAGAGAATGGAAACCAAGCTTGGGACATACAGACAGACATGGGTAAAACTTAATAGCGGAGGGGGCATTAAATTATTATTCACTCAAATTATTTTTGTTTTGTTAAAAAAGTTGTTTGTCTAATGTTATTTCTCAAAACATAGATCAAAACATAAGAGAAGTGACCACTGTCCAGTATAAAAATATATTAAATATATTATATATACTAGTGAAAACATCTTAGAAGAATGTTACAATAATCTAGGAATAATCATAATAATTATAGTGTTAATAAGAAATTGTGGGAGGGGACAATTTTTTTTCATTTCAGATTTCAGAAATTAAAAAGAAAATTTCTTCAAATATTTTTATTTTTTTGCCAAAAAATGGGCAGGGGGTCAATTTGCAACAGCATAGTGTATTGCACAAAAGCAAAAATTTGAAAATAAATTCAAATCATATAACCAATTCTAAGTTCTTTGAGTACAGAAACCTATTATGTATCAAATATTTTTAAAATTACAATCCAAATTCAGACCTGTATCAAGTGCTAATATTGTGTCCATTTTTGCCCCAACTGTTCAGGGTTGGACCTATGCGGTCGTATCCAGCTGCGCTCATCGAGGGAATTTATCATAGTTTGTTCTTATGTTGTACGGTTACACCGCTGTCCTAGGTTAGGGGAGGGTTGGGATCCTGCTAACATGTTTAACCCCGCCACATTCTGTATGTATGTGCCTGTCCCAAGTCAGGAGCCTGTAATTCAGATGGTTGTAGTTTGTTGCTGTGTTACATATTTGTTTTTTGTTCACTTTTTGTACATTAATAAAGCCATTAATTTTCTCCTTTGAATTGTTTTACATTTGTCATTTCAGGGCATTTTATGTTGACCATGGCGTAAGGGCTTTGCTCAATGTTGAAGGCTGTGCAGTGACCTATATTTGTTAATTTCTGGGTCATTTGGTCTCTTGTGGAGAGTTGTCTCATTGGCAATCATACCACATCTTATTTTTTTATATAAAAATATTTTAATGACATTGAAGAAAAAAACATCGAAGTTTTCAAGGCTTGCTTTACTAATTTTGAAATTCAATAAAAATCTTATTGAAGGGATTTAAAATGAAATTGTCAATTTGGAAAAAGGCATTGGAAATTAAAATTTAGTTATATGTCAGAGAATCAATAGGACAAAAAATATTATCACAAACAAAGGACAAATTAATATAGCAATTCTGTTGGACAAATATACTAAACCAAGTCAATGCAAGAGATATTTACATCAAGGTGTATTAGGCCACACTAAATTAATGGATTGTTCTTACGACTCTTTCCTTTCAAAGAGGGTACCAAGCAAGCTTGTTTTTTTTTTCTTTTTCTATGAATTTTGAATTTTTTACTAGTGAGCAAAATTGTTATCTTTTTCTTTTAAAAAAAAATTATGAAAAGAATTTTAAGCATTAGTGAGGAATCAGAAATTTATATAATTTTGGTGCTTAGTGTTTTTATATACATTGTATCTCATATTCTAGTACATATTAATCTCCTTTGCTTTTCAATTTTTATGAATGAAAATGCTGACCACATGCTGTTATAACAGATGAGCAACTGCCTAAAGGTCAAACGAAGGTTGCATGAATATGGATTCAAATGAGTTGAATTATTACCTTGCAAGCCAATGATACATCAGCAATTTGTTTCTAGCTTATTTTGATGAAATGAACAAACTAAATGCTTATCACTAAAACATCATTTCAAAATTTCTATATTTCACATTTACATTATTTGAAAAAAAAAATATGTTTTAATATATAGTTTAATTTTTTAGCCATTTCCCCTTTAATTTAAGAAACTCAATAAAATAAAATACAGCTTGATAAGACCACAGAGGTTGAATCCTGAACAGTTGGGGCAAGTATGGACTGAAGTCACTCAACATTCAAGCTTGATAATAAGAACGCAAGTTACAGATAGTGTAGTATCTTTTGTGTCCATTTGTGTTTAATTTCCACTAGATATCAGCGTGACACTTAATTCCACTTTTCTTAAAAGACGTATTTTTTTTAAAGCGTACACCATGTTGGAATCTGTGAAATACGCGAAATAGGACGTTATAATTTGACATTTTTTTCATGGCTAGAAACAACGTCATAGAGCTTTTATGTCACTACCAAGTTGCGTTAGTTGATGCGCATAAACAATAGGCTGTTTGGTCTTTAACAGCCTCAGGGCACTAACTCCTTATGGGGTCAATTGACAATTTTGGTCAAATAAACATATCTGTAGATCTTACTTAGCTGAACATTTTTACAGTTTTACAGTTTACAGTTTATCTTTATCTATAATAATATTAAAGATAATGACCAAAAACTGCAAAATTTCCTTTAAATCATCAATTCAGGGGCAATAACCTTAAAATCAGATACCCGAATTTGCTGATAATTTCAGGGCATGTAGACCTTGACCTAATGAATACTTTTACTTCGTCTGATTTGCTCTAAATTCTTTAATTTTTGAGATATATAAGTCAATAAACAGCTGCACCATTAGCCCATGATATGCCCATCGCTTTATCAAAGAATAAAGTTCAATAACTGCTCAATGTCAAATCAGAAATTCATGAAAAACTAAAGGGAGTTTATCTTAATAGGTATAAACCAGTCACCAAAGTTTCATGATAACTGCTTAAAGCATTGTCCGAAATAGGGAAAATCCCCCCATTTTTATGAATAAAATCACATAACTCTGAAACAAAAAATCTAAAATTTATTAAAATCGAAAGGGAGCTAACGTCAATAGATATAAACAATTCAACAAAGTTTCAAGAAAAATGCTAAAAGAATTTTTGAGTTATTGTCCAAAAAATGGGACCCCCCTTTTTTAAATGAATAAAACCCATAACTGGGAAACGTAAGATCTAAAATTTATAAAAATCAAAAAAGAGCTAATGACAATATAGATATAAACAATTTACCAAAGTTTCTTGCAAATGTGTGAAAGTGTTTTTGAGTTATTGTCCAAAAACTGGACAATCCCCCTTTTTTAATTAAAAACAAAACAAAACTCAGAAACTTAAAATCTAAAATTTATAAAAAAACTAAAGGGAGCTCACGTCAATAGAAATAAACAATTCACCAAAGTTTCATGTGTCAGAATTCATTCAAGCAATTTTGAGTTAATGTTTGACATGTTGACGACAGACGGACAACGGTATACCATAAAACGTCCCGTAAACAAGCGTATAATAAAATGCTCCGCAGGGCGCAGCTTGATACGACCGCAGAGGTCGAACCCTGAACAGTGGGGGCAAGTATGGACACAACATTCTTGATACAGCTCTGAATTTGGATTGTGATTAAATATTTGACACAGCATAGGTTTCTGACACAGAATGAATGTGGTCTAAGAACTTAAAAATTTTAAATTGGACATTCACCTATTATGGTCCAATATCCAAAATCTAAATACATGGTTAGATTCAGCATATCAAAGAACCCCAAGAGTTCAATTTTTGATGAAATCAAACAAAGTTTAATTTTGGACCCTTTTGACCTCAATGTGGACAAAGTTGATAACGGGGCCCAAAAATCAAAAATCTAAATACATGATTAGATTCAGCATATCAAAGAACCCCATATATTCAATTTTTGTTGAAATCAAACAAAGTTTAATTTTGGACCCCGATTTGGACCAACTTGAAAACTGGGCCCATAATCAAAATCTAAATACATGTTTAGATTCAGCATATCAAAGAACCCTAAGAATTCAATTTTGTTAAAATCAAACTAAGTTTAATTTTGGACCCTTTGGACCTTAATGTAGACCAATTTGAAAACGGGACCAAAAATTAAGAATCTAAATACATGGTTAGATTCAGCATATCAAAGAACCCCATATATTCAATTTTGTTGAAATCAAACAAAGTTTAATTTTGGACCCGATTTGGACCAACTTGAAAACTGGGCCCATAATCAAAATCTAAATACATGTTTAGATTCAGCATATCAAAGAACCCTAAGAATTCAATTTTGTTAAAATCAAACTAAGTTTAATTTTGGACCCTTTGGACCTTAATGTCGACCAATTTGAAAACGGGACCAAAATTAAGAATCTAAATACACGGTTAGATTCGGCATATCAAAGAACCCCAATAATTCAATTTTGATGAAATCAAACAAAAATTTAATTTTGGACCCTTTGACATCAATGTGGACCAATTTAAAAGCGGGCCCAAAATCCAAAAACTTAATACACGGTTAGATTCAGCATATTAAAGAACCCCAAGAATTCAAGAATAAAACCCCATTGAAATTGGTCAAGAAATAAGCAATCTTCTTTTGCACAATACTGTGCAATTGAATATTTCTTGCAATTGCGCAATACTGTGCAATTGAATATTTCTTGCTATTGCGCAATACTGTACAATTGACAATATCTTGCTATTGTGCAATATTGTGCTATTGGATATTTCTTGCTATTGCGCAATACTGTGCAATTGAAGATTTCTTGCTATTGCGTAATACTGTGCAATTGAAAATTTCTTGCTATTGCACAATACTTATTATATAATAATTTACACATCCTGTTTGGTGTGTATCTCCTGCCATATCATTATTATTTGCTTTTAAATATAAATCAGAAATAACCAACTTAAAATGGAAAATTTTAAAGAAAAAAAAGGAAAAAAGGAAAAAAGGAAAACTCCCCCAATTTTTGAACCCCTTATGATTCATCACCCCAAACTCAATCCCAGCCTTCCTTTGAGGTATGGTACCTTGCAGTACAATTTCAGAGAGATCCATACACTTGAACACAAGTTATTGTCTGGAAACTAGAAAATGCTTATTTTGGCCCTTTTGGCCCCTAATTCCTAAACGTTTCAGGCAATTACCCCAAACTCAATTCCAGCTTTCCTTTGTGATATGGAACCTTGTACTACAATTTCAGAAAGATCCATAGACTTACACACAAGTTATTGTCATGAAACTAGAAAATGCTTGTTTTTGCCCTTTTTGGCCCCTAATTCCTGAAATTTTGAGGCAATTACCCCCAAAATCAATCCCAGCATTCCCTTTGTGATATGGAACCTCGTGGTACAATGTCAAAGAGATCCATACACTAACACACAAGTTATGTCTGGAAGTTACAAAAATGCTTATTTTTGGCCCCTTTTTGGCCCCTAATTCCTTAACTGTTGGTACCATAACCCCCAAAATCAATCCCAACCTTCCTTTTGTGATATTGAACCTTATGGTAAAATTTCATAGAGATCCATTCACTTAAACTAAAGTTAGAGTGCGAAAACCAATGCGTCTTCGGACGACGACGCCGGACGACGACGACGCCAACGTCATACCAATATACGACCACAAAAATTTTTTTGCGGTCGTATAAAAACTACGTTTAACCCATGTTCTATTTTTAGCCATGGGGTCATGTTTTCATATGAAACAGAAAATAGAACACAAACTTTATTCTAGATACACTAATGATCATTCAGCTAAAGATAGAATTAGTTCAGTAGTTTCAGAGGAGAACATTTTTTAAAGTTAGAAGACATGATAAACAAATTGTGTAAAATTGTCCTTAAAGGACAATAACTGTTTTCATATGACACTGAAAATAAAACACAAACTTTATTGTATCAAGCTGCCGCCTAAATATTTAATCATTCCATTTCATAGAAAATAAGAAAACTTCAGTGAAAATTTTCTTTGGAATTGATGGACAGAGGGAGTTGAGCAGGTAGTTGAAGTGCTTCTGCCTTTGGGGACGCAGGTGAAAAACAAGCTATTGCATTATCAGCTAAAATATTATACTGTAAAAGATCATTATACTTTATATTTTATCTAAAATCATAACTGTTGGACTGAATTGTGTCTTGGTAACAAAATAACGTTCAAAAAGTTCCCAATTTTTCATGTATGTTCTAATTATAAATTAAAGTTTACCTCAGTTAGCACTTAAGTACGCCAATTATGACAGGAAGTATAAAGAGTTGATCTGGAACTGTTAAGTCTGTGAACCTCAGTTAGTAAAAGATTACTAATGCCAATTATGACAGGAAGTATGAAGAGTGGATCTGGAACTGTTAAGTCTGTGAACCTCAGTTAGTATAGATTACTAATGCCAATTATGACAGGAAGTATGAAGAGTGGATCTAAAACTGTTAAGTCTGTGAACCACAGAATACCACCTCCACTGGTAAAACCCTCGTAGATTCTTGTTGGGTCATCTAAAAGATACAATACCAATTATCACAAATGTGTGTCATATTTTCAAGTGGATTTAAATAATCTGCTTTGCTCAGCGCAGCTGGATACGCCCACAGAGGTTCAACCCTAAACAGTTGGGGCAAAAATGGACACAATATTCAAGCTTGATACAGGTCTGAATTTGGATTGTAATTTAATATTTGACATATTATAGGTTTCTGAATAAATGTAGTCAAAGAACTTGAAATTGGTTATATGAATTGAATTTATATTCAATTAAAGATTTCTTGCTGTTGTGAACTACACTGTGCTGTTGCCCAATACTTAGTAAATCTGTTGTCAGACTATAAACAATTAATAGATATAAACCAGGCACCAAAATTTAAAGAAAACTGCTCAAAGCACTTTAAAGGTATTGTCAGAAAACTGGAAAATCCCCCTTTTTTTTAATGAATAAAACCCCATAACAAGATAATGTAAAATCTAAAATTTCGAAAAAATCAAAAGGGAGCTCACAGTAATAGATACAATTCAACAAAGTTTCATGAGAACTGCTGAAAGCATTTTTGAGTTCTTGTCCAAACACTGGAAAATCCCCCTTTTTTTAATAAATGAAACCCCATCACTCGGAAACATAAAATCTAAAATTTCTAAAAAACGGAAAGGGAGCTCACATCAATAGATATAAGCAATTCACTAAAATTTCATGATGAGAAATGCTGAAAGCATTTTTGAGTTATTGTCCGAAAACTGGAAAATTCTCCCTTTTTTAATGAATAAACAGGAGCGGATCCAGCCATTTTAAAAAGGGGGGTTCTCAACCCAGGATAAAGGGGGGGAGGGGGTTCCAACTATATGTCCCCATTCAAATACATTGATCGTCCAAAAAAAAGGGGGGGTTCCGCCACTGATAAAACCACATAACTCGGAAATGTAAAATCTAAAATTTTTAAATATCTAAAGGGAGCTCACATCAATAAATATAAACAAATCACCAAAGTTTCATTGGAACTGCTAAAAGCATTTTTGAGTTCTTGTCAGAAAATCCCCCTTTTTTTTAATGAATAAAACCCCAATAACTCTGAAATGTAAAATCAAAAATTTATAAAAATCAAAAGAGAGCTCATGTCAATGGATATAAACAATTCATCAAAGTTTCATCAGAACTGCTGAAAGCATATTTGAGTTTACTGTACAAAAACTGGAAAATCCCCCTTTTTTTAATGAATAAAACCCCACAACTCGGAAATGTAAAATACTAAAATCTAACATTTATAAAAATCGAAAGGGAGCTCATGACAAAAGATAAAAACAATTGGCCAAAGTTTCTTGCAAATTGGATAAAGGATTTTTGAGTTATTGTCCGAAAAACTGGAAAACCCCCCCTTTTTTAATGTTTAAAACACATTCCTCAGAAACAAAAAAATCTAACATTTATGAAAAATGAAAGAGAGCTCATGTCAATAGATATATAAAATTCATCAAAGTTTTATGTAAATTGGGTTTTTGAGTTGATGTCCGACATGTTGACGACGGATGGACAGACGGAAAACGGTATACTATAATACGTCCTGTAGACGGGCATATAAAAATGCTTGTTTTTGGCCCATAATTCCTAAATTGTTGGTACCATAACCCCACAATCAATCCCAGCCATCCTTTTGTGATATGGAACATTGTGGTACAATGTCAGAGAGATCCATACACTTAATCAAACATAAGTAATTGTCAAGAAACTACAAAAATGCTTTGTTTTTGGCCCCTAATTCCTAAACTGTTGGTACCATAACCCCTAAATCAATCCTAACCTTCCTTTTGTGTTATTGAACCTTCTTATAAAATGTCATAGAGATCTATTCAATTTCACCAAAGTTATTGTCCGGAAACCAAATGTGTCTTCAGAGACGATGATGCAGACATCATATCATATGCTTTATATGATTCAAAAAATTTTTGCTCTATTTTTAAAAGGAATTCTGGAGAAAAAAATGTTTAGTTATTTGGTGAAACTCTGAAAAATTTCAAGATGTCTCCTAAAATTTGTGGTAATAACATGGACTACAACAGTTTGTTAGAAGTCAATATCAGACCACCTCTTGAGCCCAGAACTAAGAAACATTGCTCAAAGAAGCTGTCACCAAGAGCCAATGCATGTCGAGTTTAAGGAAGGCTATCAAACATGCCAGCTAGACATGTAGACCTTGCAATCGTTCCCTACACCAAATAAAGTAGACCTATTGCATACAGTATAAGAAAAACAGACCGAAACACAAAAACTAAACTATAACCACTGAACCATGAAAATGGGGTCAAGGTCAGATGAGACCTGCCAGTTGGACATGTACACCTTACAGTCCTTCCATACACCGAATATACTAGACCTATTGCTTATAGTATCTGAGATATGGACTTGACCACCAAAACTTAACCTTGACATGGGGAATCTATACACAAAGTATGAAGCATCCAGGTCTTACACCTTTAGCTAACGCCACCGCCACATCACTATCCCTATGTTGAGATTTCTGCGACAAAAGTCGGACAGGCTCGACAAAAACCAATTATAGACTAATGACACTAATTATATATATGATCATTATGATAATTACCGTAATACGTAATATAATTATAAGTTCCAACAGATTTCAAATTAGGGCAGGAACAACATTGGAAGGATTTAGTTTGGGCTAGATTGACTTGGGCCGGATCAGTTTAGGGATTGAACAACTGGATACCAAAAGTTCCTAGCATTCAAATTAAACCGTAGGAGTCTGAGCTATCTGGAATACATGTAGCTATAATGAGATGGACGGAAAACAATATGCCAACCAACTTTCAGTTGCGGGGCATCAACAAACAAAAAAAATGCCAAGAACAATAGCATATTGAAATAGAATAACATTATTATACCAGTATATTATTGTGTGTGACAATATGGGCCTCATCTTTCAACTTTAGTTTTGGGTTGGGAATAGCTCAGAATAAAAACATGTCTTACGTTACGACATTTAATAAAAGAGAGAGAGTAAAACAAAAAGGCGTTTTCCGGACATCACTTGTACAATTCTGTATACATGTACACATATAAAACTGAATAACATATAATTATAATATTATAATATATATATCTACATATATAACAAACTTCATATGCACAAATTCATTCGGAATTATCCGTCTGCCTGGGGATGTTGTATATTTGTATTATTTACATGATTTATGTGTCATTCAATTTTATATGTTTTTATGGAATTGTACAAATGTACAAGTGATGTCCCGAAACCCCTTTTTGTTTTACACTCTCTGTTATTAAATGTTGTTGACGTAAGACAATATCGTCGCTTGTCACTGTCAAGTTCGTTTTCCAGAGGCAGATTTAGAGGGGACCACTGGGCCCGGGCCCCCCTCCCCCCCCCCTTTCTGGGAAAATTTTGGTTAATAATATAGGGAATCATTGAAGCATGACCGGAGCGGGCCCCCTCTTAGACAGTCAGTGGGCCCCCACTAATGAAAATTTCTGGATCCACCACAGTTAGTGGGTCTCATTGGGGTCTAAGCGTGACGCAGGATTGCCGATTTTTGTAAGCGTGACACTTGAAGGTCAAATTATTGTGCTGTGAAAACGGGAAACTACAAAAAAAATGAGAATTGCTTATGTAATTTGTACATAGTGTAAGCAGGATACTGGAATCTGACAAAACAGTAAGCGGGATCCAGGATCAGAACCCCCTAAATAAGGCAGGATAAATGAATAAATAAATCAAAGTTATCTCTTCATATTTTATAAAATGTTTCCCTAATAGTACTAGTATAGAAACAAGGATTTGAATAAAATTTATATACAAATCCATAGTAGAAAATACATATAAATACGAGATAATGAGATTTATACCATCACAGTTGTACTGTCCTTAGAACTGGTTGACTTTCTGATAAATTCAAACTGAAAACAATCATATTTACCAGAAATTATCTTTCGAGTGAATTAAGAATATTCAGTAACAACAGTGTGTTACCAAACTTATGGCGAAACACAGGGAACCGTTGAGTCCAGGGAAAGAAACAAACACCACTAGCCGGGTTAGACGGGTCTCACTAATTAGCGACAAGAAGCGTCAAGAAGCGACAAGAAGCGACAAGAAACTTAAAAAAAAATATTATTAAGATCAAGGACATATATATATATACAAGTCTAAATTGAAAACAACGTTCAAACCTATGATTGCGTTGGATAAAAACCGCAATTTTTATACGTGTGCATGCAAAACAAATTTCTTGGTAGAGGGGTCTAAATACAGCACAAACAACATTTTCCAAAAGACCAAATGAGTGAAAAAGTATATTTTAACAAAACGCATTTGACTAGCAGGTCGAACAACTGATGTTCTTAAACCCTGCTGACTGCCATTGGCGATTGCCAAATAAACGGATCACAAGATGTAACAAAACAGATCTTATTATTAAATTATTACTAAACAGAAAACAATAAACTTGCGGAAAAGAGGGTATACCGCAAACATGAGGTGCAAAAATTTGTACACCATATCCGGATTTCGACAATTAATGTCTCTTCAGTGATGTTAGGAATCGAAACGGTATTTGGAAGGCCATATAATTTACCTCAATTTAGGATAGACTCTTGAATTTTGAAAGAGTCAAAATAGGATGAACGGATCATATAAACCCGAAGGCAAATATAATACAAGCCCAAACGAAAAATATAAACAAGTCTAAATTGAAAACAACGTTTAAACCTATGATTGCGTTGGATAAAAACCGCAATTTTTATACGTGTGCATGCAAAACAAATTTCTTGGTAGAGGGTCTAAATACAGCACAAACAACATTTTCCAAAAGACCAAATGAGTGAAAAAGTATATTTTAACAAAACGCATTTGACTAGCAGGTCGAACAACTGATGTTCTTAAACCCTGCTGACTGCCATTGGCGATTGCCAAATAAACGGATATCAAGATGTAACAAAACAGATCTTATTATTAAATTATTACTAAACAGAAAACAATAAACTTGCGGAAAAGATGGTATACCGCAAACATGAGGTGCAAAAATTTGTACACTATATCCGGATTTCGACAATTAATGTCTCTTCAGTGATGTTAGGAATCGAAACGGTATTTGGAAGGCCATATAATTTACCTCAATTTAGGATAGACTCTTGAATTTTGAAAGAGTCAAAATAGGATGAACGGATCATATAAACCCGAAGGCAAATATAATACAAGCCCAAACGAAAAAATATAAACAAGTCTAAATTGAAAACAACGCTCAAACCAATGATTGCGTTGGATAAAAACCGCAATATATATATATATATATATATAAATGCCTAAGAATGTAACTTTAACACACGAATAAGTGTTATAAAAATAGTTGTTATATTTTATATATTCACGCAATATTTCGCTAAACAAATTAGCTTCATCAGGCGTGTGCAGCCATCCAGGTGAAAAATTGGATGCTGTAAAGAAAATTTTGCAGCTTAATGTACATGTCTATAATATATTTTTGCCGCTTAATGTACATTGCGATTCTTAAATCAAAACAAATAGTTGTGTTAGTTAAAAAGTATGAAGTTCAGGATTTATTCCCTTTGTTTTGGATAAAACTGTTTTTCATCTCTCTCGTTCAGTCCATCAGGTTCAAGAGTACGTAGCTGATGCATCCAAAATCTCTCTCTCTGTTTTCTACTTTGGTTGTCCCAATTTTGGTTTACCTCTATTATTTGAAAGGTGATATTTTCAAAAGTATGTCCTGAAGAGGTGTCTCGTGATTGGGCAGTTTCTTCCTTTGGTATAAAATGACCGGTGATTATTAAGTCTGATGTTGAATTTAGTTTCTGTTTCGCCAACATATTGCAGCTTGCAAGTTCCACAAGTAAGAATATAAATACTATTTTCCGTTTTGCAATTAGATGTAACATAGATGTTGTATCGCTGCTTTGTTACTGTGCTGGTGAAAAAGTGTTCAGTGTTGGCTACTTTACAGCACTTACAATTGCTTCTTCTGCATTGTTTGTAACACCCGATTTTAGAGGTCTCTTGTTTTTTTAATTTTAGATGTAACAAGTATGTCTTTGAGATTTTTGGGTCTGCGATAAGCGATAACAGGAGGTGATGGAAAAATTTCTTTTAAGGAAGAGTCATTTTCAATAAGACGCCAGTGCTTGCGGACAGTAGATGAAATATTTGTCAAATCAGGATGGAAGGTGACAACAAATGGAATTCTATCTGGGCGGGTCGTCTTATCTTTGTATTCCATGAGGATCTTTCGATCTTGTTCTTGTGCTTTATCGAAAGCTTCTGAGATATTTTTGTTTTTGTATCCTCTTTATTTTATTTGTTTTCTGAGTTGTCTCAAACGGTAGTTGAGTTTGGATTCCGAGGAGCAAGTTCGCTTTAGTCTGATGGCTTGACTGTAAGGAATGCTCCTGGAGCAGTGTTTCGGGTGACAACTCTTCGGAGAGAGAAACTGGCGTTTGTCAGTTTTCTTTGTGTGGAGATCTGTTGTCATGACCCCGTTTTTGACAAATGTGGTGGTGTCGAGAAACGCATTTTTATCGCTTGAAAATTCAGATGTAAATTTTATTGAATGATGGAACTTATTACAATGATCTAAAAAGTCTTGTAGATGTTCTGCAGTATCGTTCCATTTCATGTCAATATCATCAATAAAACGGACCCAAGACAAGGGTTTGTATGGCACACTCAAAAGGATGCGTTCTTCAAGATCTCCCATAAAAAATGTTGGCAAAAGAAGGTGCCATTTTTGTGCCCATACTAGTACCGTCAATTTGTAGAAAGTGCTTGTCGTTGAAAACAAAGTTGTTATTTTCAAGCACTAGTTTAAGCAACAGAACTAGACAGTCAGTTGAGGGATGTTTATCCGTTCGAGTGTTCCATACTTTTTCACACGCGGTTATTCCTTCATTTTTCGGAATATTAGTGTATAAAGAACACACATCCATTGAAACCAAAATTGTGTTGTTAGGTAAGGGACTTAAGGAATTAATTTTCTTCAAATAGTCAGTTGTATCTTGAATATGAGATGGCAGTTTTCTAACATGTGGTCTAAGATGGTAATCCACGAATTCTGAAATTTTTTCTGTAGGATGGCTATTAGCTGACACTATAGGTCTCCCTGGAATCCCTTCTTTATGGAGTTTAGGAAGTAAATAAAATCGACCGGCTGTGCAAGTTTCATCTGGGCGTAGATAATCGTACGTGTCGTCATCAATTTGTTTATTTTCATTCATTTCCGAGAGGACGTCATTTATTTTTTTGCTGATGTCTTTAGTTGGATCACATGTTAACTCTATAAAATTTAGTATTAGAGAGCTGACGATTCCCTTCTTCGATGTAGTCTGTCTTGTTCATCACAACAACGGCACTTCCTTTGTCTGCTTGTTTGATAACAATGTCGTCACGGTCTTTTAAGTTTATCATGGCTTGGCTTTCTGACTTTGAAATATTCCGTACTTTTTTACCACTGATTGAAGATCTGACTTCAGCTTTAACTGATGTTATAAATGATTCCAAATTATCGTTTTTGCTTTTAGGTGGATTCCATGTACTTTTCTTTTTAAATTTGGGGATGCATATGTCTCCTTCATCACTTTCATGTTCAGACTCATTCATTCCGGCTTCTTTTAAATTTTTCTTCTGTTGTCTGTTGAAATGTTCTTTAAGACGAAGACGCCTGGCAAATTCTTCTACATCTGTCTCTAATTTTAAATAATTTACGGTAGCTGGTACTGGACAGAAATTAAGGCCTTTACTCAATATTTTTTCTTCAGAGGCAGTTAGTTCTATTGATGACAGATTTACAACTAAATTATTTTGGACTGAGTGTTTCTGTTTTTTAAAACGTCTTTTTCTCGGACGTTTTAATTCACTCTCTCTTAAAATTTGATTTTCTTCAAAAACGGAACTTTGTTGTTTTAAACGGTCTCGTTTGAATTTCCTATTCTGTTTGGCTTTGAAATTTTGTTTTTCTATCTTTTGGATGATGGATAGTCTTCTCTGAATTTCTTCCATGTCTTTAGTAGTAACAGACAGTGGTGATTTTAGAAACGTTTCATTTATTTCCGAATCAATTTGTTTATAGCCCTAGATAGAAAAGGAGAGTAAAAGTTGAAGAAGTCGGAAAGAACAATTGAACAAAATATCGTCCCAACGTTTCATAAACCTGTTGGACTTTACACCCGGTGTTTGAGGTGTCAATTTGATATTTAAACCTTTTGGTATTATGTTTGTAAGTGCTGTAAAGTAGCCAACACTGAACACTTTTTCACCAGCACAGTAACAAAGCAGCGATACAACATCTATGTTACATCTAATTGCAAAACGGAAAATAGTATTTATATTCTTACTTGTGGAACTTGCAAGCTGCAATATGTTGGCGAAACAGAAACTAAATTCAACATCAGACTTAATAATCACCGGTCGTTTTATACCAAAGGAAGAAACTGCCCAATCACGAGACACCTCTTCAGGACATACTGATCGACGTCCGGCCTCTAATCGATGGAAATATTTTATGATTATTTGACCTTGACCTCATTTTCACAGTTCATTGCTCAGTGTTAAGTTTTTGTGTTTTGGTCTGTTTTTCTTAAACTACAAGCAATAGGTCAACTATATTTGTTGTATGGAAGAATTGTTAGCTATACATGCCTGCCTGGCATGGTTCATCTGACCTTGACCTCATTTTCATGGTTCATTGGTCAATGTTTAGTTTTCTTGGTTAATGTTAAGTTTATGTGGCAGTTGTAATAAAGCTTTATATTTAGGACTATCAACATAATATCAATGATTAGTAAAGAAGGCGAGACATTTCAGCGTGTGCACTCTTGTTTTTTATAAATAAAGACAAATCTGAAATATGTCATAACTGTAGATATTTTATCCCCCTGTACATTTTATCCTTGACATATTGTGTATTGTTAACAAACAAAAATGCTGTGTAAACTAAAGATTTTTATTTTTAATTGGCCAATAGTTCATGTATTATAAAACTCTTTTTTTGGCACTATTGCTTTAAAAAAACAAGGATATTCAATTCATGTTTCTCTCTGAAATTTCTCCACCTGCTTCTTTAACAAGAGTTATCCACCTCTAGTTGTATATAAAATTGATTTTTGAGTATTTTATTTTTCATAGGCAAAAAAAGTCCTAGAAAAAACTGTTTTCCAACCAAGGATATAGAAAGTGAAGGAAATGAAAGGAAAAGGGACGTACCAGATATTGAAGACAACATTTGTAATGATAAGGATGGCAATATTACTTTCTTTCCTGATGTAATGGAAACCATGCAAAGCATGAGAGGCGAAATTTTGGATTTCATTAAAATGTATGACCCCAAAAAAGTTCTGCCTCGAGTAGGAAATCCTATAAATACTGTCTTCAAATACCATGATGGAACTAGAAGTTTGAGCGATGATCAAAGAGACAGTATTACACAGTATTTATGTACTTTCCAAGAAGTTTGATCATTGTCTCATATAGATAATGCCAGTCTCATCCACAGCCTCATTGAGTTTATTATCAAAAGAAAAACAGAAAATGATCTTCATCAGAACAGTATGTATAACATTTGAATAGAGCAAAACCCAATTCTCAGATTAAAGGAGTATTATTTGAGCACTATATCATGAATATATAACTCATTTTGTTCTGGTGGGTGGCAGGCTTAAAACCATTTCTGAAAAAAGTTTACTTAATCCTTTTCAAAGTTAAATGTTGTTCATCATTTCTGTTCCATAACATGAGAACCATTCTACCAGGTGAAAATTTTGATATGGTCATCATGATGGTGTTTTTCAGATCAAAATGGAGATTATTTTGATTTTTGTCTATTGTGCTGTTTATGACTTATGATCCTTTCATACTTTTTACAATGACAATAACAAATGTAAGTAATACCTGTTTGATGTCATTGAAACAGACTTCTGATTAATATTTTTATTTATGTTCAAAATTTTATTAGGTTAAGTACTCGTATAGTTGGTTTCAAACTATTTTGTTTCATTTCAGATGGAAGCCTTAGTGATTTAAAGATGCCAACAAAACTAAAAAAAAAGGGAGACCAAAAGGAAGCCAACAGACTGTAATTGGTTTACCAAAAAAATCAGGAAAGAACAAACTTGTTCCTTTCTTTAAGAAAACAGTTGATGAAAAAGAAAGAGGTTTGTTTTCTTCACATATCAATACAAAAATATGTTAGAAAATGTGATCAATTTGATCAATTTTTTTTTTTAATTATTCCCAAGATGGTTTTCAAAAATGATGGAAAAGTAGTCTTGTATCAGGACTAGTTTGCCAATGGTATACAAATATCCATTTTTGTTAAATCAAGATATTTTCTTCATAAATGTTTGAAAAAGAGGGAGAAGATAACAAGGAAAAAAAAAAAACACAAACAACAGGACACCATGGCTTAATAACACTATAAAAATAAGGAGATGTGGTATGATTGCCAATGAGACAACTATCTACCATTGTTCAAATGAAGTGGATAAAAGCAATTATAGGCAATCATACAACCTTCAACAATGAGAGAAACCAATACCGTATAGTCAGCCATTAAGGCCAGACATGAAAAATATGAGCCTGATTTATAACGTAAAAAATTACAAAAAAACAAATATGACAGAATTAAATCAACGACAACCAATGAACTATAGGCTCAGGAAAACTAGTCCAAATAACACCAGAAAACAGAGATTAAACAACACATATAACCACACCAATAAACAGGGATGAACTCAGGTGCTAAGCAGTGTATCTCTTTGGTTTAATGCTCTGATTATCTTTGAAATTGATATTACTTTAATTCTCTGAATAGTTGTTGCAATGATTGTATACTCATTGAACCTCATGTTGCCTTTTGTATACATGTGGTACGTTGTATATAACTTACTTATTTTTTTACTTTTAATATTTGTTCATGTTATATGTACCTTTATAGCTTACTGTTCGGTGTGAGCCTAGGCTCCGTGTTGAAGACCGTACTTTGACCTATAATGGTTTACATTTATAAATTTTGACTTGGATGGAGAGTTGTCTCATTGGCACTCATACCACATCTTCTTATATCTACTTATTTTCTAAGTGAAGATTTTCTCTTTTCTTCAGAAATACTAAGTCGGTTAGTTAGTGTAGATAGTGTAATGACAGCATTAGGAGGGACATTACTGGTTGAAGATGATTTGGTTGGATTGTCGGCTGACTCCTTACCTGACCGATGTTTAGATGATTATGTTGATTTGACTATTGTTCAAAAATTTTTCATTTCATCTGCATGGTTGTATTTATTATCTATTGTAAAAGAAAAACAACAAAAGGGTGGATATATTTTTTGTACATACTGTAATGTTTTCATTACTATAGATAATGATGATGCTGTTGAATGTAACTTTTGTTTGTTATGATGGCATATAAGTTGTATTAAATTAAAGAGCAAGCCAAAAGTTAAGCATTGGTATTGCAAATCATGCAAGTAAAACTGAACTTTTGTGTTGATATGTATTTGCAGTTTTGTTTAACATGTATTTATTATTATATATAGTATTCTCAAATGTTTTGCAATGGCACAAACTGTTTGTATGAAGCTGTTTATATTTCAGAAGGTAGAACACCTTGTATGCAGATACATTATGTTTCTGTTTGCTATATGTTTATTGACTGTGACCTCATTTTCATGGTTCAGTGACTGGTTGAAAAAGAGGGTATTTTTTTTCATGTGAAATACTCACTTATGAGTAAAAGGATAAATATATTTGGTGTATGGGATCCTTGCTAGGTCTACATGTCTACTTTGAAAATAGTTTTTCAATATCAACTGATGTTACAGTGATAAATATGTTAGGATATTTTTTTAAATACAGACATCTTGTAGTTATTACTGTTTTAAGAAACGGCCTTTATGAAATCTAATTTATTCTAATGTACAATATATTAATTGCTGTTATATGAAGTTCAATTTCATTCTTTGAAATTGTATAATAAATATATGTGAAAAGAATTTGTTTTAAAAGTTTTTAATTTCATGATTCAAATGAGGTGGCTGAGCATCTATACTTCTATGTATTAATTATATCCCACGCAATTTATTGCGTCGGGTATAATGTTTTTGACCCATCCGCCTGTCTGTCCGTCCGGACGTCCTGTTCTTGTCATCGCAACTCCTCTGAAACCACATAACAGGATTTCATGAAACTTTGTAGAAAATAAGGACATACTATGTAGATGTGCATATCGACAGGAAATTATGATTCAATTTTTTTTCTAGGAGTTATGCCCTTTGAACTTAGAATTTTGGCCTAAATATACTACTGCAACATTTTGTAATCACAACTCCTCTGAAACCACACAACAGAATTTCATGAAATTTTGTAGTTAATGAGGACATAATATCCACAAAAAAATTTTTATCAGTTGACTTTTGTAGAGTTATGAGTATTTGAATATATATATATTATTGCTTAACATGGCAAGACTTTTTCAATGAAACTATTGATTTTCCCTGGGGTCATCCCCTTTCTCGTCATGATAATTCATAAAATAAATCAGTTTCTCTATTAATTTTTTAACCTACATTGACAAGGCACTTTTCGCAATGCATTATTCCTATAAATGTGAAAAATTCTGAATTTTAGGAAAATTAAAAGATATTGAAAAAGGTCAGTGGTTTAAACATCTTAAAATGGTTAAATACTAGTAATATAAAATGCTTTCCCTATTGAAAGAATAAAGTTGTTGGCAGTCACCGTCATAATTTAACATAGGTTTTCTCCCTGAGGGACATGCTTCAACTCGTATCATTAATTGTTCAATATTTTGAAAACTTCATATTCTGGTCCTAATTCATATACAATTTAACTGTCGTGAAAAGACCTTTACAGTTCACCATAGGTTTCTTTTCCTTGGTGACGTGCGCCACTGTTGTTTTACTTAATATTTTATTTTCATATGAAGTTTCTATACTTGTCAATTTTCTTATTTAAACATCATCCTGCTTGTTTCTTGCCTAGCGACCAGTTAGTTCTTGTTGTGGTTAGGCACCAAAAGAAACATCAATTAAGATAAATTAAACCCCTATTAACCAAACATAATTTACAAATTAAAAAAAACAACTGGAGGAATATAGTCCCTCCACTTTTCATGCAGCTAGCAAGACAAATATTCCCAGCACTATTCATCAGGCTAGCCGGACAAATAGTTTCAGCAATATCCTTGTGGCTATAGCCAGACAAATAGCCTCAGCACTATTCTTCCGGTTAGCCGGACAAATAGCCCCAGCACTATTCTTCCGGCTAGCCGGACAAATAGTCCCAGCACTATTCTTCCGGCTAGCCGGACAAATAGCCCCAGCACTATTCGTCCGACTAGCCGGACAAACAGCAACTATTATATTATATATAAATATATATATATATACAGCACAAACAACATTTTCCAAAAGACCAAAAAAGTGAAAAAGTATATTTTAACAAAACGCATTTGACTAACAGGTCGAACAACAGATGTTCTTAAACCCTGCTGACTGCCATTGGCGATTGCCAAATAAACGGATCACAAGTTGTTACAAAATGGATCTTTTAAAATTATTAATTTAATACCAAACAGAAAACAATAAACTTGCGGAAAAGATGGTATACCGCAAACAAAAGGTGCAACAATTAGTACACCATATCCGGATTTCGACAATTAATGTCTCTTCAGTGATGTTAGGGATCGAAACGGTATTTGGAAGGCCATATAATTTACCTCAATTTAGGATAGACTCTTGAATTTTGAAGAGTCGAAATATTAGAAATAGGATGAACGGATCATATAAACCCGAAGGAAAATATAATACAAGCCAAAACGAAAAAATATAAACAAGTCTAAATTGAAAACAACGTTCAAACCTATGATTGCGTTGGATAAAAACCGCAATTTTTATACGTGTGCATGCAAAACAAATTTCTTGATAGAGTATATTCTTGATAGTATATTCTGTTTTCAACAACAATCGAACATGTTCTACATTGAGCAGTTGAACAAATAAAATCATCCGTTTTTTTTTTTTTTTTACAGGTATATATACGTTTTCACAGGTATGCTAAAAATCGGGGAAAGTGCGATAATTATCTGAATTGCGCGTCAGTATTGTACATTTATTATCATCTATTTCATTCTAAATCAAGAAAACGAAATCAATATAATGCTTCGTACTTCGAAGTCGGGCTTATCACACTTTCCTCGTCCCACCTGTTTTTTTTTTTATTTCAGTTTGTTGAAACTGTTTGTTTATTTAATATACAACATTAACAATTATTGCAATAAAAGTTTTATTTACCTTATTGAAATATTGTACTAATAAACATTCCATGCATTTAGGTCTTCCCATAAATCATACCGAGGAGGATGGGCTGTGGAAGATGTATAAATACGCAGTCACTTCTGATATGATACGGAATACTAAAACGCAATTCAATTCAATTCAATTTTTTATTTATGTATGTAATGTTCTAAAAATTTAACTGCGGATTAATAAATTTTAATGTATATTTTTCGTAGAACTAGTACTAGTCAGCACTTCTAGTTTGTATGATAAGTATGATGAATTCGAGTTCTACAGTTGTAAGTGAATGTGAGTGTTTATACAATGCTTCTATAATTATGATTACGACGATGCCAGCATGCGTAGATAGTTAATTAAGCATTCCTGTTTTAATGGGGTGGGGGTGGGAGGCGGGGTGTTATATGGTGATTTGCGATTTAATAAGGTTCTCCGGGAGAAAAAGAAGGCAAGTCCACCATTCAACCACAAAATCAGGAACTAATTAGGGGACTATATATATATATAAGCTACCAATTTATATTCTGAGGATTTTAATGTAAACAACTTGTCTTTACAAATGCTGTAATAAAATAATCGAGTCATTGTTATTAAGAATGAATTTTCTGTGCTCCATTGCAGGTTTTCTCAAGTGTTAGAGCTAATTTCCTAATGCATGTAGACTAAATCTTTGATAAGCTTCCTTGCTTTGTTTGTATAAAAGTTTACTCAAGCTTTATAATTAAGATTGACATCTTCAAATAATATAAATAGGCATAGTTAACCCTGTATATATTATATATTTGAGTTTGACTGGCAAACAAAGCAAGCAAGCTAACTAAAGTCTTGCTCTACATGCATAAGGAAATTAGCAGTAATGAGGATGCACATAAGAGCGCTATCATTTCATTTTGTTTCATATTCTGACATCGGACTCGGACTTCTCTTAAACTGAGTTTTACTGCGTATTGTTGCGCGTTTGTTTTTTTCTACATTGGCTAGAGGTATAGAGGGAGGGTTGAGATCTCAAAACACATGTTTAACCCCGCCGCAATTTTGCGCCTGTCCCAAGTCAGGAGCCTCTGGCATTTGTTAGGGACGACATCAAAAGATCAATGTAGGATAAAAAACTTAAATCAAATAGTTTGGGGTTTGGGGTGGGGGGGGGGTAAACTTCTGCAAGTTTTGTTTATCCGACATTGATTTTTACATAAATCCATATTGATTGGTCAATCAATTTTTCCCAAATTAAGTTAAAGAGGAGGGTGGGGGGTCAGTGAAAAAAAACTATGTGAATTAAGTTTTTTATCCTTCATTGAACTTTTGATGTCGTCCCTTAGTCTTGTATGATTTTTAATTTTAGTTTCTTTCGGAGTTTAGTATGACGTCCATTGTCATTGAACTAGTATATATACATATTTGTTTAGGGGACATGTACAGCTGAAGGACACCTCCGGGTGCGGGAGTTTCTCGCTACATTGAAGACCCATGGGTGGCCTTCGGCTGTTGTCTGCTCTATGGTCGAGTTGTTGTCTCTTGACAAGTTGACACATTCCCCATTTACATTCTCAATTTTAATAGATTGGTCTTGTAGAGGAACCCGGGATAATGGTCGGGGAAATTTGGACTAAAACTGGAAAATGAGGATATATTTGAATAGGGACAGAAATTTAGCCTTGCACCTACGGACTCATCAAAGAGTTATTGCAAGGGTTCTTAACGTGCTATGGCGTCAGTGGCGGATCCAGAGGGGGGGTTCCGCGGGGGTTGGAACCCCCCCCCCTTTTTTCTTGACGATCAATGCATTTGAATGGGGTCATATACTTGATGGGTTGGGAACCCCCCTTATAAAAATGGCTGGATCCGCCCCTGGGCGTGGGACTTTCTTTACACGAGGCATCAGATTTAACGTCCCCATTCCGACCGGAAGTGGCTGCAAACTTGATACATCCCGTATAGCCAAACGGACGCCACACATTGGCATGTTAAAATAGAGGACTCAATTTTTTCATCCTAGCACCCCTCTCAAAATCAAATGGTAGCTCCCTTATTGGTTAACTTATAAAAAAACACTCTTGCATGACCCCTTACATTTATCAAATGGTTGTCCTCTTGCATTTCAGAAGAGAGAAAAAAAAAAAAAACAGGAGAGCAAAGAATGAATAGTTAAAAAGTTTTTTTGATGTGCGTTTTGCAACTCAACATTTCTTGTTCCTGTATATGATCAAAAGTAAATATCTTCAAAACATTTCCACAACAAAAGTGCACTCAGTAGCGGATCCAGAGGGGGTTCCGGGGTTGGAACCCCCCCTTTTTTTTGGACGATCAATGCATTTGAATGGGGACATATAGTTGGAACCCCCCCTTTTTAAAATGGCTGGATCCGCCCCTGGCACTACCGGTGTATTTGTCATAATATGTGGATGTGAAATAGTTTGATACCCATTTGTGCTATTGTCATCATGGGTGTATTGATGACTACCACCAGAGACATATATGTATCCCTGGGATGTGTTTTAGTTGATTTTAGTCTCTGATGCATGATTTTTTATTATTAATTGTTTTGGCTTTTAACTAGCTGTCAGTAACTGCGAGTACTCTCAAATCGTACTTTCTTGTTTATTTGACCTGTTGATACTTTTTTTGTTATTTAATGTTATTCAGGGTTATATCTGGTCTATATACCAGCTTTGATAAGTGTTTGGTACTAATATAAATTTCCACTTCGTACTATGAACATCAAAATTATTTATTTTGTTAAAATATTTCCTTTCTCTATTGTAACTGTATACGTATACCTAGCAACTAAATTATTTTATTTACCTGTGATTAAAGTTATTGCAAATGGCTGATATTTTTGTTCGAGCATATTGTTTTTCTTAAATTGTTTAACATTTCATACCGATATAACATGTTACTTTTATTATTCTTCCCTTAGTTTATTTATTTTGAATTTGCATTGTATCATAGGTCAAATTTATTTGTTCAGTGTATGTTCAATGGTGTTACTATGTCCTTTGATTGAGTTAAGCTACATTTCAGTTGATATTTTATAGTGTGTCTTTCTATGTTGTGATGTTACACTATTGTTTCAGAAAAAGGGTGAAGGTTTGGTACCGGTAAAACGTTTAAACCCGCTGCATTTGTTTGCACCTGTCCTAAGTCAGGAATCTGATGTTCAATAGTTGTCGTTTGTTGATGTGGTTCATAAGTGTTTCTCGTTTCTCGTTTTTATATGGATTAGACCGTTGGTTTTCCCGTTTGAATGGTTTTACACTAGTAATTTTTGGGGCCCTTTATAGCTTACTGTTCGGTGTGAGCCTAGGCTCCGTGTTGAAGACCGTACTTTGACCTATAATGGTTTACATTTATAAATTTTGACTTGGATGGAGAGTTGTCTCATTGGCACTCATACCACATCTTCTTATATCTATTGTTAAAACCATTGACACATGAAGAAGGCTATTTGTTAAGCCGAAATATTTATCAACACGATTTAATAACAACATCTTCGTATTATAAGATCTTATATTAGTGCCATCGTGCAAATTTTTAGACTTATATAATTTTTTCCTTATCTGCATAGTATCATCTATTCTAGACGATCTGGTACATAGTAAATTTGCTGGTTGGTCCTTTTTATAGACTTATATATATATAGTCTCTGCTACCACAATTTTAATCACGCATATATTGCAATATTGAGCAAGATGAAAAAAGTTGCAATGAATGAGGGGGGATCAGAGGGGTCCTGATCCAGAAATCCTTGGCTTAAAAACATGAAATCATGAAGTCCCGAACAACCGATCCCAACATCCGGAAATAGGTCCTGCCATGAATTGGGGGTTTAAACATCTCGAGTTTAGAACCTAAATTCAGCACAACTTGGTCTTGCAAAGAAGTAAATTTTGAGCAATCATTTTAAACTCTGCTTCTCTCTTTCTTTTTGTGTTTCATTTAAGAATGATTGCAAATGCATTCCCGATAGAAGGAAACTTTAATTGGGTCTTAATTGATTTCACCACCAGACATGGGTACCTGGTTCTCTGTTCATTTTCTAAGAAAAACTTATGTACCCAGGTGGTATTTGAATAAAAAAGATTTTTAAAGACAATGAACAGAGAATCCGGCAAAGGGTAATTATATCCGGTGGTTATGATTCACAGTGAAATAGTTGGTATATTCTTGTTATTCAGCTGAAAAGCCACAAATTAAATAGTATAAAATGGATTAAAGGTGTTTAACCCACTTTAAGCCTTTACCAAGTAGATCAGATTTTTGTGTGCATGAAACCAGAGAGACTAAGAGAAAACAGAAGTAAATCAACCGGTTTTGACCTCAACAGGGCCTGAATTCACAGCCAAGGAAATAAGAACTGCCGATATAACTAAGTACTGTGACTTCTACAATAGGATAAATAAACTAAGATGTTTAACTCAAAAACGTGTAAATTTTTACACATGCTTTATTTATTATTTACATTTATACATATAATACAAATTCTATTATAATTAAGTCGCGCCTTTTTGGACAACTTTTAATAACAAAAAAGTACTATTTTCTAAGCATAAATGGAACCAAAATAACAAAAATAATATTTTATATTTATATTTCATTTATGTCTAAATTTAATAATAAAGTTAAAAATCAAAAGATCAAATTGCAAATTTTAGGGCGGTCTACAAAGAAGCTAATTTAACTGTACATGATATATAACTTTTACAAATGAAACAATTCAGTTTATATTAAAATATTTACAAATAAAACAATTCAGATATTAAAATATTTACAAATACAGTTCATTTATTACAATATTCACAACAGAAATGATAAACAAAAACAACATACAAGAATCAATAACTGACGAATGTCAAGACACAAAGCATACATTTCATTTACAAGTCTGGAAGTTTTGGAATCCAAATGACCCCATTTTCCTCAGCATACAACAGTGGGGCTGAAACATCTTTGACAGGTAAAACACAATTTGGAAAGTTCCTGCTGTTTTTCACAAAATAACACCTAGAACCAGTATCATAGTCCAGATAACCAAACCAGCTTATGAATGCAAGATCTTCACCACTACAACTGAAGAAGAGCGAAATTGATCCAACACAGTTGTTATATAGCACCATAGACCCTCTTTCCTTTTGTGTTTCACTCTCGATGGACGTATCCCGGTAACTACCTTTTGGTGTTCTTGCATGGTGGAATGTTGTGATGAGTGGGGAAACAGGTCTCTCCTTGAAGTAGGCATGTATGCCGAGTAATTCCTCTGGAGAGGCATGACGTGTTGTGTCGACCGGGATACAGACTGCTCTCTACGCATTTGACTGCCTTCTTCAGTGGTTCCAAGAAACCACTGTGCTCCAACATGGAGAGTAACCATTGTATCTAAAAATAAAAAAAAAAATATTATGAAACTTGAAGACAGGTAGAACTATAATATTTTAATGTGAAAATATTTTTACACTTTCCAAATTTAATTGACGAATTTGAAATGACATACTTTTGTCATTTTAAAACCGTTTTGTTAAATAGATACGGAAATGATGAACTCTAGCAAAACCGCTGACCTAACACCAAATCAGGTACAAATTTCTATTAACCAGTTCCTCTTCGACTGAAAATCATTCTGTACTTTTAGTCCTTTTTGAAGAGGTTGCTGTATCATTTGAAATTAATTGTTTTTATTCTAAATTTGAATGCCATTTAGCAAAAGATATAACTCATCAATTATTTAAATATTTTCTTTTCTTCTATGTATCAGTGTATTGCTCTATTCATAGCCCTGTGTTTTACGATTCTGGTGTAGTTCTTTTAACTATACGACGCTGGCTACACACTTCACATTCAATTAAAAAGAAATTGTGTTACAACCCAAACATACCTCCATTTTTTTCACAGCACTGACTTCTGGGTGTTGGTTGTTGGATATCGATTCTGTCAATGTATGATTGAACCTCTCATATGGGAACATCCAAAAGTTCTTTGGTGGACCATACATTCTAATATACTGGGGCAAGTGGTGTAACAGATGGAAGTAGAAAGTCTGAAATATAATTGTAAATGTTTAAATTGCAAGTATTATCAAGTAAAAACAGTTATACACATAATTAATGTCCTTAAATTTAAACTGATAAACAAAAATTAATTTCCAATAATTTTTCACTTTTCTGGAACAAGAATCATATGTGCATTAGTCTGTTGGTTTTCCTGTTTGAATGGTTTTACACTTATAATTTTTTTGGACCCATTATAGCTTGCTGTTTGGTGTGGGCTAATCTCTGTGTTGAAGGCCGTACCTTGACCTATGATGATTTACTTTTATAAATTGTTACTTGGACGGAGAGTTGTCTCATTGGCACTCATACCACATCTTCCTTTATCTATGTCCTTGGTATAACATACATAAAAAAATCAAAAACTTGATGTTTAAAAAGCTAAGAGCACACATTCCTAAGATACATTGACTTAAATCTTGCTAATTATATCTTCTATCATGTTTATAAGGTATGCAAAATTGAAAGGATTATATGATAATTTACATACCAATAATTCCAAAAGTGTTGGTTGTGAGAAATATTGAGCTTGAATTTAAATTCTAATATTGATTGTTTTTGCAAAAAAAACACAAATTCTTGATAAAAAGAGCAAATATTTTACAAGGTATTTTTTTTCCTAACAATTGTAACTTAAATAATTTAAATATTTTAAATGAATAAAACAAACCTGGAGAGAAACTGGAAAATCTCATTCCAGCATGCATAATCCCTGATGCCACCGCTTCTCAAAATCTTCAAACTTGTCCATGTCTACTGTTGAACCATATGCCTCCTCCAATAAACATAGAACGTTTACCAACGATGCTCTTTGTGGCTCACCAAGCATATCCCTAATACAAAATCTCACCATACCAGTGGTGAATAGCTGAAAAAAAGAAAAATTATCTTTATATTGCAACTAAAAGAAGAGAGTTCCAATTAATATTTCCTTGGGTCATAACTCATTCCAAAAATATTTGATCAGAACTTATTGCCCATATAAACCTATAATATGAATTTCACAAAAATTTGGCAAGAATTGTGTACAATTGTGTGCAAGAGTGTTCATATATTTATTATTTCCAAGGGGCATAACTCTTTTATAAATTATTTATCAGCACTGATTTCCAAATCATCAAAAACATTGCTGATATAGACCTATGAACCAATGGTAAAAAATTTCTGGCAATATTTGTACACATGAAAGCAACAACAATGCAATTCTCCATATAGTTAATGTTTACAAGGGGCATTACTCTTAAAAAATAATAAATTGACACTGATTTACAATCTTGACAAAGACATTGCTCTTATAAACCTATGATGTAGGTTGCATAAAAATTTGGTAGGAATTTAACAGATGAGAGAGAATGGTGCAATTTTGCATCTAATTAATGCATACCATGGGTATAACACTTAAAATTAATTGAGCAGCACAAATTTGCGAACTCTTGCAAGACATTGATGATATAAGCATAGGATATAAGTTTCATAAAAATCTGGTAAGTATTGTACACATAACAGCGATGCAATTTCCATATCTATTTAAAATAATTCATTGTCACTGAAAAGAATAATTGGAGCAAAGACACTTGGCTTATTATTTAATTGTAATTTCTCCTCTAAAAATAACATAATGATACAAACACTACAAAAGTTTGCTATTGAATTATTGATGTTTTGCCCCATTTAATAAGTAAAATTTATTTACCTGTAACCATGTATGGCTCTTTGTTCCTCCAACAATTTTCGTAAAAAGGGTTGTAGGAACCACACCAAAATTTAGGGGCACTCTCAATTGGTTAAGCCTCTGGTCTGCTTGGTGCTTCTCTGTTGGTGTTAACACATAGGGAGCTTGAGGCAGTTGGTTCTTTGGAAATCTTAAAAAATAAATAAAACTTGATATAAAATATTTATTAAAAGGAATTATTTTAAATTTGCCAACAAAACTATTAAATGTACTGCAAATTCATAAATTATTGTGTGCATTTATTACTACAATATTGGAAGATGGACAAAATGCTAGACTAATGTTTGCAAGTTTGGGAAAATCTGCATACAGAATTATTTTTAAGACATCAGAATGCGATCACTTATTTAGCGATACTCAACTAATTACATTATTCGCATTAATGAAAACCACACAATAATTTCTGAATTTACAGCATACTGCCATAGTTCCTTTAATTATCCCATCACATTTTAAAAACCAATTTTTTTCATCATTTTTAATTGTTCTTCCAGTGCCAATCCATTTTGCGTGCAAAGGATTCCTACATTCATGTCATCTTGATATTATAAAAAAAGAACCTATATGCACAAATGTTGAGTTGAGCATACCCATACCAAAAGAGGTTTAAATGCCCATCCTCAATATTAAATAAGTAGTTAAACTTGTCCCCTGTTATTTCATTACACCCAGATTCCCCCCCTTTCCCCCCAAAGTTTGTGGGGTCAAAACTCCACATAATGTAAGATGGGTTATTCTTGTTATCTTTTCCAGTAAGTTTGTTTATAAAAAAAAATAATTTCAAACAGATTGCACGATGACATAATTATTTTCTCTCTCAAGCTATTTAATTTTAATTTCAAAAGAATTTGAAGCCAAATTTAAACTTACTTAGTCTCAACTACATCTTCAGAAGAGGTTTGCTCTTTTAGTGATCTTTTCTGACCAATGGTCTTCTTCTGAAACACAAATAAAGGAACAATTAAAAACTTTTATACATGTATTAATGAACTTGAAAAAGAAACATTTCAGGATTGGAACACTAATGATTTAATCTTAAGATATAGCACTTTCTTATTTAAAGCTCAAAATTTGTAAATTATTCAAAGTATGCTGACATTTTATTCGGTTGATGGTAGCTGACTCAGGTTTGCTTTACACATTATTTTTTTATAAATATAACAAGATTATTCAGGCATCCTTACACAAAAAAAATGCTTTTTATACATTTGAAAATAATCAACCTTTATTGATTGGACAATTTTTCATAATGTTTTAACAAAAATTCTCAAGTCTATTACATGCCTGTGCTTAACTAAAATTGACAGTGAAAACATCGTCATTGATAACATCACGAAATGCAACATGAAACCTAGTATTTACAGAAAAATATCAATGTAAAAAGCTAAGGCTCTGCATTAATGACTTTAATTTACCTATAATTGCTTTCATTTGGTCTCTTGTGGAGAGTTGTCTCATTAGCAATCATACCACATCTTCCTATTTTTGTAAAAAAATATATACATTACCTCCTGTGCATATATTCTGTATACAGCATCTGGACACAACTGTGTACTTCTACCACAAGCTCTTTCAGCTGCTCTCACTTTCACATTGTCTTCATCGCCATTTATTAGCTTGATGATGTGCTCTGCTACTACCTGAAATAAATGTAAATTATTCAAAACCATTCTTAAAAAGTGGATAACTAATTATTGCATACATATTACCAAAGTTTATATAATGATTTAAATTAATATATATGGTACCAGTTCATTGATAAAAATAACACATTCATTTGTATTATGTTATGTTTTAGATAGTTATTACAATTTGAGATTTGCAACTTGTCCCTTGTTTCACTGATCTGCTGATGATTTATTAAAGTTTTTTAAATCATTTTAAGTAAAGAAATGTCTTACTTTACAATTGCGACTATTATTAAAACATACAATCACAAATCACACTACTCCCTAACTTCCAATTCATAAAAAAACAAAAATAAATGAATTGCCTCGTGCAATCATGTGGTTTTGGGTACAGACATTCAGGGAGGATTTCAAAACCATCCCCATTCAAATATGAAGCCTTGTGAAAAACACCACTCATAAAGATATTTCATGGCAAGATTAAAACCCAGTCATATTTCTTAGTTTTCACTTTCCATTCTTATTTTCGTTACAAATGATAAAACAGAATTTAAACAAAAATTAAATAAAAATTTGATGCCATTTAATGACCCATTGACAGTATACCTTGGTGAAATTGCAACAAATTGATATATGGGCTATTATAAAAGAGAACTATTCTTGTGGCACCGGTGTATAATTACGACTACCTTGATTTACATATTAGTTGTGTTCAACAGTTGGCAGTTAGACTAGATGCAGATCTAAGTTAATTTAAGTTTTTAATGAATTCTTACCTTAATTGCATGCATTGGCTCTACAGGAGCATTCTTCTGCTGAAGGTCCAATCCAAGTCTGAACCAGTGGTTGCTACCATAACGTCCAGTGTGATGGCTGTTGACAAAGTCTGTGTCTTTTTCCTGTAATAGCAATTATTTACTTTTTTACTTTTTAATATTTTTCTTTTTGAAATTTAAATGATGACAAATATATAAAGTTATCAGTATTATTGACAACTATAGAAAAATTACATGATTAAAGATTTGTCATGTTTGTTGTGTCTTCAAAAAGAATAGATAAAAATGATCAGTTTATCATTAGAAAACAGAAACATAATACTAGAAGATATATAAAAGTCGTATTTAACTTTAATATTTTTTTTTTTTTTAAATACACTTATAATCATCGCAATGATAATAGCAAGGATTGAATGTGTTTTACAGTCAGTAGCAAATATTACATTTGAAAATATTATTAGGATTAAATGAGTATATATATCTTTACATAAACAAGTCTAAATTGAAAACTACATTCAAACCTATGACTGCAATAAATAAAACTGGGAATTTTTATGTGCATGTAAAACATTTTTTTTGGCTGAAGGGTCTGAATACAGCACAAACAACAGTTTCTAACAGACCAAAAAAGTTAAAAGTATAGTTTATAAAAACACGTTTGATTAACAGGTCAAACAATTGATGTTCTTAAACCCTGCTGACTGCCATTAACCATTGCCAAATAAATTGATCACAAGATGTAACATGAATCTTAATTAAGAGCCGTTACATTCTATTGTATCTGAAATATTCACAATAAAACATTTCACATGAACTTACCCTTCATTCTGTCCTTCATGTTTTAACAAGTCAAGGTATCTGGCATCACTAATTTCAACATTGGAACTTCGAAGAGTAACATTTTCTTCTTCCACTAAACCAGATGGAAAAGTTGTATCTTGACGAAGTGCATCATCTGGGTGTAGAAACATTCCTCCACCTGGGTACACTGTCTTGTCTAGTATCTTACTGTGTTGACCTGTAAGAAAAAAAATCAACATATACCAACTTATAATCTATAAATAAATCAAACTCAACAGATTAAAAAATGCAATATTCATTACCATTCATGTATCTTGTTATTCAATGATTTCAAATAAAATGTTTGATTGTCAAATTCTTTTTATCATCATCTTAGTAAGCAAATTAACATGAAGAAATAATTCAATGATTCTGTTGTTTTCATTGAAACTGTTCAAGAAAATATCATTAAAAGAAGAAAAATTGATTCCGGTATATAAATTGATACATTAAAAAGAGATACTATCTATATAGTCTGCCTTATGCTCCTCGATTCTGAAGCCAGTAATTACAGCTTTTCTTATACAATATTATTGTATGCAATTTACATATATTTTCAAAGGCATCAATAGCAGTTAAGCTAGTAATTTAATACTTAAATTATGGGAAAAATGATTATTTACTATTTCATTTTTACTTATGACATTTTGAAAAAAGCGCACATTGTATCAAATCATCCTTGTTTACTTAAACCTAAATCTGACCTTTAACTTCAGATGTAATCTCAATTGAAAAACTCTGTTTTGGGAGAAAATTGAAACACTCTATTTTTGTTAAAATACATATATAGTCGGGTTGTTGTCTCTTTGGCACATTCCCCATTTCCTTTCTCAATTTTATAGTACTGTCCAGATGCCGTTTTGTGTTGTTAGACTTCTGTCCAAATGAGATATTTATATATTAGCAAACTCTAATATTAAAAAACTAAAATTTTAATTTACCTTGCATGATGCAGTGACTGCAGGAGTTGAGGGCATTCTGTTGGACACGGTTCTGCTCCTTAGCTATACCCGGTACATCACCAACCATGTACAACAGTCCAACTCTGGTCATTTCTAGTTGTTTGCTGGCAGCATTGTAAACTTGTAACCCATCTTTTAGTTTCACCAACTCATTTACCAGGATCTCGTTGTAAAGATTTAACTTTTTAGGTGCACGAGGTCCTGAAAGAAAACATAGCATTTGATTGTGTGTCCAAATTTGATAATATTTAATTCCGCATTGAATGCTTTTTTTAGCATTTCCATTTGGGTTGTGAAGCTGTGACTGAAACACATTCTGGGCTTGATTCTAAAAATGTGAAGTTATACTGTCAAAATTATGAAGAATTTACTCTTAACTATCTATACGACAGGGTTGTAATCACAATAATTTATTTCAACTTTTTTTTTTGGAACTAAACAGGCCTTTTCTCAATATCACAAAAATTAAATCACATTCAAGATCTAGTCCAAAATGACAAAATTGCAATAATGAATGCACGCTAGAATTTCTGAAGTAACAGAAAAAAGTATAAGCTGGTCATGTACTAAATGCAATATGCTTCAAATACTATAAGCTGTAAAATTTGAAATAAACAGTTGCGCTATGAACTAGTGCATGATGTGCTGTCAATATTTCAATGAAGTTCGATAACTTCTCAATTTAATATCAGAAATTCATGAAAAACTCTAGAAAGGTAATTTTAATAGACATAAACTAGTCACCAACATGTTTGATGTATTGTGAGAAAACGGGAAAATCACCCCTTTTTCGGAATAAAATTCAGAACTCCAAAACTTAAAATCTAAAATTTAAAATGGACAAACAAAAGGACAACAGAATACCATAATCATCCCGTAAATGGGTGTATAAAAACTTAATAAAATTAACAGATATTAGTCCTAATAACAGAGTTGTACCAGTCTTAACTCTCATGTGTGCTGGGAGGTTGAGGATCAGTCCAGTCTGTGCCCAAATGCTGTAGGTTCCTTGAGTTATAATATGGTGGAATGGGTTGAAACCGTAAGAACAGTAGGATAAGGCAATTGCTTTACTTCCCATCTCTGTCACAAAGGCATTCCAGCTGGATGACTGGTGCAGATCAGATACAAAGCGGCTTTTCTGTGGTATGGTGTCCAATAAAGTTGTGACCTTAGCTAATGTTGTTACCTCTTTAAGCTGTTGAAGCCTTGGTCCAATAGGAATGGTGTAATACCTGCATGAAATTAAAATAAATTATTGATGATTTATATCTTTCTGACTATCAGCTGGGACATGGTTAACTTTATAATAGCTCTTAATTAAAAAAATAGTCCAGTAAAACTAAAAAAAATATGGAATTTGGAAATTGATACTATAAATCATAAGAGTATAAGTTAAGAAAGAATATAAGCTAAAAATAGGTCATGGAACTCCTTCTTCGAGATAGTTGATGTTAAAGAAATTGGCAAAAAATGGCTTTCAGAATTTATCGTACATTTAGCATTGGCATTAATTATCAATATTTTGCAATATCCAAATTTTAAAACCTTTAGGCCACTTATAGTTGACTATGCGGTATGGGCTTTTCTCATTTTGGAAGGCTGTATTGTTTCTTATAGTTGTTAAAGTCTGTGTCATTTGGTCTGTTGTGGAGAGTTGTTTCATTGGAAATCATACCACATCTTTTTTTTTTATATTCATGACTCCTGGATAGTCACTGAAAACAATAAGTCTCCATTTTGTCATCAGTACATTTTGTACCAACATATAAAAATTTTAAAAGTTTTTGTGGCTCATTTTATTAGTTATCAAACTTCATCAAGTGATTACTAATAAAAAAAAATAATGTTCTTGTGGCTATCATTTAGTCACGGTCTCATTGGCATATATACCCATTCATTTCTATATTATTTGTTTGTTATAAGTTTATTTAACTCACTTTGTTCCATGTGAACGGTCTTTATTGCACACTTCACAGGTCTGTCGATCTCCAAAGCGATACTCTTCACAAGAACATATGGTGTGCACCTCATGGCCTACAATCAAGTCTTTTGTAAGACGGTCACTGTAAAAGGTTACAAAATAACATTGATTACTTCAACCTTTGTGACATAGAATCTTGTTAGAGACTATATATATACATCTTTATATAATAGCAACATTTTATATTTCAACATAACTCTAACCAAATGTTGAAGAGCCGGTTACAATTTTAATTCCACATTAGCAATTTTTTTTTCATTTTATCATCAGTACCAACAAACTTTTTTTTCAATAATTATAATTTGTGTATACTGATTGGTAAACACCTAGTGCCCATCGAGCTCCATTACAGTGCAACCACAGGGGCTTGTATAGGATAGCATTCGCCATTGACAGTAAAACCTCGTCTGACCCACTAAACAAGCTTAGCGACGGCCAGTGACAGTAAAACATCGTCTGACCCAATAAACAAGCCCCTGTGGTTACACTTTTATGGAGCTCGATGGGCACCAAGTTTAGTAAACAAGCCCCTGTGGTGGAACCATAAAATGGTCATTGAATAAATAATGTAATTTGTCACAATATTATCCCCCTTTAATAGAAATTTAAATTGATACCGCAAAATAAGATCAAGCCAAACAGACTAATTACTTTGCAAAAATGCATCAATTTTCATGCAATTTCATCAACATTGCTAATAATTTATTTCTAATATTTAATAGCAGAAATATATATTAAGTCAAATGCACTTTTAGTTCTCTGCCAATAGATATTTCATTTTCTAGAAACATGAGATCAGAGAATCATTGGAATCACAGGCGCTTATTAATCTGATTTTCATATTGATGATGGGGAGTCTTGAATTGCTATATGAATTTATTCATGTTTAGGTAGATAGATTACATAACTGTATTGCGCATGTCTCACCTAGTTTCGAGTGAATTTATCAACGCTGATATAACCCGTAAAATGAGGGGTTGTATCAGATTTTGGATATTTAAGTCAAATCTAGGTGATACATGCGCAGTAACAAGAGAGAGAGATACGATGGCATAGTTGAAAAAATTAATATTTTAGGGAAATAATTAAAAGAAACGTTTCATATACACTAGTGCCAGACCCTGTCCCTGACTTACAATAGTCATGATCACCATACTTACGATCATTTTTAATCGGAAGTTAAAAAAGAACTCATTCAATCACACCACAGGCACTTGTTTCTATCCATGGGAAGCCCACTATCAACGTTTATTTACGAGAAGGTACCCAACTACTTTTTCCACCTCTCCGCTTCAAACCCTTATTTTGCTGTCAATCAAGGTTGGGCGGTATTTACCGCTCCCGGTATTTACCAGTGGTATTTACCGCCCTGGACAATACTCCCCAAGTGGTCAATACTGGCAAATACTGGTCAATTAAAATTTTCATGCTTCTTTTGACTGACTTATCTATCAATTCTAGTAAGAAATTGGTTGATGAGGGAAAACTTTATTCCTTTGGTATGATTCAGTTTATGAAAATGAATGATATTGGTATGTTATTAATTATTAAAACATTAAAAATGACTAATTTAGTTCTTAGGGGTAATGATATTGCATACCTTTGGTATACATATAAAATTGCTATATCAGTTATTTTAACATGTATAAATCAAGATATTTTTTTCTTGAAAAGGTTTGAATTTTACAGGTAAATAGAATTACAAGTGACTAGCAATACAGATTATCAGAGCATTACCTATTATATGGCTAACAGGTGTCAAAAGTTTAATTACTATAACAACTGTCCCCTAATAAATGTTGACATAACAGGAAAAAAGTCATAAAAGTGATTTCTGAAGATGGTTTTAAACAATGAATTAATTCCTGACTATTCAACAGCATGATAAAAATCTTCTAAATGCAGGATATGTTTTTTTTAATAAATATATAACATATATATATATATATATATATATATGAAACATTTTTTTTTAATTTTTTAATTGCATCACGATTTATCTTTCAAAATAACTGTTAAGAAAACCAGATGTTATATATATAGTCTCTTTTAAGTGACTGACTTCATGGTGTTATTGACTGATAAACGGACAGAAAGTCACAGGACAAAAAGTCACAGGACATAAAGTCACAAATTTGATAGGACAAAAAGTCACAAATAATTTGATAGGACAAAAAGTCACAAATAATTTGATAGGACAAAAAGTCACAAATAATTTGTTGACAATTTTTCGAATATAGAAGAGAAAGATCTTGAAATATTTTCTTTTTATTACATATATACATTTTTAAGTTAAGGAAATTGTTCATAAGCCTTGATAAATGAAAATTTATTAAATTTTAATCAAGGAAAGGATATATTTCTTGGCACAATGAAGCCATTTAAGTACCTAGCCACTTTGACATCTTGTTTTCATAACAATTATTTGATCAATATTGATATTTATTGAATAAATTTTAATAACAAAGTTGATTTATATATAAAAGTTCAAGAAAAAAAAAAAATTTAAAAGAGTGTTTTCTTGTTCAAAGAAAAATAATCTCAAAACTGCATGAATTGTGACTTTTTGTCGGTGACTTTTTGTCTGTGACTTTTTGTCCTGTGACTTTCTGTCCTACATTCTTAATGACTTTATCTGTTGTATGATTAAATTAATATTTGATAAATCTTCATTAACATGATTAAACCATGTTCATGCATGAACTTATTAATTGTGACTTTTTGTTCTAGTACAATGTAGTAAATAAGTGACTTTCTGCCTTGTGACTATATCTATCCATTTAGGGAGCTACCATTTGATTTTTATGGGGGGGCTAGGATGAAATATTTTGTCCTGTCTTTATTTTTCCCTCTATTCGGACCTGCCTTTTTATTTTTCACTTTATTTGGTCCTGCCTTTTTTTTTTTTTTAGTTTATCCTGACTTTTTTTTTACATAAATTGTCGTCCTGCCTTTTTTTTTGTGCAAATAATCTCATCCTGCCTTTTTTTTTACTGAAAACTCCTGTCCTGCCTATTTTTTTCAAATTTCATCCTAGCCCCCCCATAAAAATCAAATGGTAGCTCCCTAAATGGATAGATATAGTCACAAGGCAGAAAACCAAGTAATTGCCCTGAGGTAGGGACTATTGTTTTTGTAGTAAAGTCCTATCAAAATTTCAACTGACCAGTATTTGCCAGTATTTATTGACCGCTTTTTTGCCAACCTTTCTGTCAATTCATTCTCAAATTTATTGTTCCATACACCATTCGATTCGTGAAAAGTTTTTCTTTCAGATGGTATGGATTGTATTTACCCTTAGGGTACCCCATACCTCCAATACACAAGATTTGTCAATAAATTTTCATGTGATTGTTTTTAGTCCTCCTACAAAATACAACAACTTCCGGTATCAAAATTTCACGGACTGAATCCAACTTCCGAAGCAAGGTTGTCGGCTCTCCGGACATTCCCGAAGTCCTGCGTTTGATTGCCGAGTTTATGAGCTTCGGTCCTTGCTTGGAAGTTGGGACTGAATCCTTATTAAAAAGAAAAATAACGATGCTACAAATATCAAATCACTGGGGATTTTTTAAGTTAAATTTTAGAAAACAGAAAATATATGGGATATATTTATTCGTGTAGTCTTGGAAGTATTTGCATAAAACAGTGAATGATAAGTCTAGAGAGTCACAAATGAATTAGTAAAATCTAGAGAGTGTAATGACCTTTAACTTATGAATAACCCTATGAACTATGAACCGACCAATCACAAGCAGTATTGAAATTCGCTGCCTTAAACCGGTAGTTGTTGGAGGACTAAAAACAATCACATGAAAATTTATTGACAAATCTTGTGTATTGGAGGTAAGGGGTACCCTAAGGGTATATACAATCCATACCATCTGAAAGAAAAACTTTTCACGAATCGATTGGTGTATGGAACAATAAATTTGAGAATGAATTGACAGCAAAATAAGGGTTTGAAGCGGAGAGGTGAAAACAGTAGTTGGGTACCTTCTCGTAAATATACGTTGATAGTGGGGCTTCCCATGGATAGAAACAAGTGCCTGTGAATCACACGGAGTTTTTTTGCTGGAAATTACCCCAGACAATTTACGTTTTAAACTGTTACTGCCGCAACTTTTAAGGAACCGGATTGTGGCGGGAACTTCATTTATCACCCCAGACTTCCGTTAAGTGGACACACTGAGAAATGTCTGGCGAAATACGGCGTAATACGCCAAATATATTGAAGTATACCTACTCCCAAAAATTAGGAATTATAACTGAAATGTATCCAGTCCTTTAACTGGTAACTATTTAACTATTTTATGAAATAAAGCTGGGATCCCACATTTTAACATGTAGTCACAGTATAAAGTGTAGTCCATGTAGTCCCTATAATGGGGAGGGGGTCGATAATTGCATCGTATAACGACTATTGACGTCTTCGTAGGTAATTTCTGATTTATAAAACGTTCCCACTATAGAAACTTACAAATAATTGCCATGCACTGTGGGATCTTAAAAAAAGGTGGTGGGGTTCCCCCTTTTTTCTTTACTTTTAGGGTCAATGAATTTGAATGGGAACAGACAGTTTGACCCCTCCCCCTTCTTTATCCTGTGTAAGGAAATAATGGTTAAAAAAATAACTGCTGTGGATAGTAAACAATGTTTTGAGAACAAAATGTGAGCTAACCAATATTAAGGCAATAAAAATAAAGAAAAAACATTGTGTATTTTGGAAAAAGTGGAAGAACGAAATTAAAGTACCTTTTCCTATTAATATTATGGCCTCAATTTCCTAGTTTGTGGATAAGTGAACTCTGAAATGTTATGTCCTTGTTTGTTCACTATGTCAACTAAATAAAGTTTATTTATGATTTATTTTCAGTAAATTAAAGGGAAACTATATTTAAATTCAACAGCATATTGATATTTTTTATTTTATATGTAGCTTGTCTTTTTAAACATCTAACTTTATCTATCTGATATTAAAACACTGCTTCCATTTGTTCTCAAAGTTTTCTGAAACAACTTACATGTCAAATGTTGTCTGTGGAAGAATATTTTCAGTTGGAGCAATCTTTTGGAACAGAAGGAGTACCTCAAGAAGATCTTCCTCACTTATGCTGTACTTATATATATATTAATTATACTTCAACTAAAATTGAAAAAAAAATTCAACCTTTCAGACTTGAAATTTATTCTCATCAGTCATCTGAATTTTCTAGATAAATTAAAATGATTAACTGCATTATTTAAATTATTCAAATTTAAATTATTATGTATAGATGATATTAATTATTAATTGCAAGGCCACCAGTTGTATTTATATAACTAATATACATTCATTCTTGTTAATTGTAATAATTATCAATTTCATCCATTCATAAATTTTAGTTTTGGTTTGATATCCTTTTTTTGGAAAAATAGTGGATGTTTAAAGGAATTTACATGTAAAGCAAATTTAAAAGAAATTTGAAAGATGAACTTTTATAAATAAAAACACTAATAAAAAATTTCCAAAACAATTAATTTTTGTACCTGGTGACCTAGTCATGGATTTGTAGATATGTTGTTAAAAATCGAAAACATCTATGTATATTGATTTACCTTTAGTATTAAGATTATGAAGGTTATCTGTGAAATATCTGTCTGTTTGTGCACAGGCCTTCTGCGAGAGTCATCTCTGTTGTGAAGGAGACGTCCAAGACCTGTTAAGGGTTGCTCCTACAAGTTAAAACATTAAAGTTATTAAAACATTTAATTTGAAATTGGAATTATTTGTTAAGATAGCTGTTCAATCTTATTCGCAAATCCATTGGTTAATTGCAGGTTTGAACTATATACATCTTTAAGTAAACAATTATTACCAGATTTTATCACATGCAACCAGAAGCCAATTGATAGTTTTAATGCTTCTATAAAAATTGGATACATACCAAGTTCAGCTAGTACTGCTAAATTGACAGCTGTTTTATTTACTCCAATTAAAGTTTTTGCAAATTTAATCTGAATTTTATTGGTAGCCAAAGACCAATATTTTGACTCTAGATTTGTAATATCTTTAATCATATATAGAGACCATACTTCACTACAATAAAGAAGTATAGGTTTAACACAAGCATCAAAAAGCTTGAGGTGAGGTAAAACATTAATATCTTCAGAAAATAACAGTTTTCTGATACAAAATATAGCTTTTGAGGCTTTTTTACAAAGAAGTCTCACTGCCTCAGTAAAACTACCAGAGGGTTTAAACAGTATACCCAAATATTTATATTCTGTACAGTGCTCCAAAACATTATCATTAAATACAAACTTGTCTTTTATAAGTTTTTTACCAGATTTGTTAAAAATCATAATTTTGGTTTTGTCAAGATTTACTGTTAAATCCCAACTAGTGCAATATAAACTTAGCTTATCAAGGCATTTTGTAGGCCATTAGCAGTTTCAGAAATAAGAACTAAATCATCAGCATATAACAAACATGAAATATCATTATCATTTAACTTAGGCGGATCACATGTGGAGTCAAAATAGGGGTAAATCATTAATATATAAAGAAAATAATGTGGGACTTAAAATACACCCTTGTTTTACCCCAACTGTGGAATTTAAAAATCAGTGACACCTTCAGAGATCTTCACGAGTACAAAACCTCTTTATACATATCTCTCATTATACCGAAAAAGAGGCCATCTATGTTGTAATAAGACAATTTGTAAAAGAGAGCCTCCTGTTAATAGTATCAAATGCCTTCCTGAAATCTATAAAACAGGCATATATCTTTTTGATGACTTAAATGCCTTATCAATAATAGTTTTAAGAGTTAAAACATGATCACTTGTTCGACTTCCTTTCTGAATCCAATTTGCTCACGACAAATAATTTTATTTCCTTCAAGATATTTTTCTAATCTACTATATAAAACTTTAAGAAAGAATTTTCCTAAACAACTTGAAAGGGCTATACTCGATAATTAGATGGATCATTAAAACACCCACCCTTAAAATGGGCTTAATAAAATTTTCTCCATAAAGTTGGGTAAATACCAGACTTAAGAATAAGATTAAACAATTTTACATAAACATCAATATTCATATTACAAGATATTTGCAACATTTCATTTGTAATACAATCTGAACCACTTGCTTTATTATTCTTTAAAGATTTAGCTGCAATAACCACCTCCTCAGTTGTAATATAACTGTTTAAAATCTCAGTATTACAATCATTAAAAGCAGTATAAATTTTCTGATCGTTAATACATTTTATCATAATTAATATTCATTAATTTATTAAAATATTCAAACCATTCTTTAGGTTGTATGTTAGAGCTGGGATCCTTGAAGTTCTCCTTTTAAGTTTTTAATAGTTTTCCAAAATCATCTGAACAGCTATTATTTGAATCTATAATTTGTTTTATCATTTTATGTCTAAATTGTCTATATTTTTCCTTATGACTTTATTTAGTTCCTTTTATGATATAATACTTTGTGTCTAAGACTATCATTCCAGGGCTCAGTACACAATTTTCTAGTCAGACTTTTAGAGACCTATATTTAGATTCACATTCATTATCATAGTATGGTTTTTTGCTTTTCTTCGTTTATTTCTCCTGGCTGTAACAGGGTTTTATTAGTCTTACTTAAAAAAGCAGCATTGTATAATATTGATGATAAACTTGAGACTGTGTCATTAACACTTTGAGCTAAAGTGGAATCAAGTGCATTATTTGCATCCATTTTTTGGGTTAAATTATCTAATTCGGAGTTAATAGTTTTAAAGTTTAACTTCAACATATTAGACTTAAAAATTTCTTCTCGTTTATTAGTCCATTTAACTCTTCTAAGAGTAGGCTTAACATAATTATTCAATGGCTCCTTTACTAATTGAGATAGTATGGTTATTGAAATTGGACAGTGATCAGAGATTGTTGGTTCATATTGACCTACACTAAAATTGACAATATTTGGTAAAATTCAGATGAGCATAAGCAATAGTCATCAATAGACACACCATTATGATTATAGAAAGTGATTTTACCTTTCGAATCACCAAGTGTTCTTCCGTTAAGGATTCTTAATTGAGATTCTGTGCATAAGTCAAGTATAAGTTTTCCATAGTTATTAGTTTTTTGGTGTACTTGAGTATTTCTAAGTTTGCATACACTATCTGCAACATAATTAGTGGGAAGAAAGTTATCCAAACTGTCATCTACTTCATTTGTTATGAAATCTAACTCTTTACAGTTAATATGTGCATTTAGATCTCCCATGAGGATAACGTCCCCTGATATACTATATTTAGCAATATCTGTTTCAAGTTTCTCAAAATTTGTTTATCAAAATTTGTTCTTAACGTGTAAGATGAGTTGGAAGGGGAATATATAGGAAACATAAATATACATTTCTATCAAAACTGAAAAAATTCTTGTCTAGTTTGAACCACATTATATCATCTATGGATTTATCCATCAACTTTACACCTGATAATATTTCCTTCTTAAAAAAAGTAGCTAAACCACCTCTAACCTTATTCGAGTCAGAGGACCTACAGTTTACAAAACATTTATAACCATCATAGTTTAAAATCTCTTTGAGGGATATGTGTTTCTGAAAACAAACAATATCTGCAGTCATAATTTGACAAATAATATTATCATCTAGTTTACAAACTCTGTTACCACTTATTCTTTTAAACATTCCATTAACATTCCAAGAGCTGATAGATAATTGCTTTGATACTTTTATACACATGATTAAAATCTAAATTTTGAATTAGCATTTCAAATTGCACAGGGACTTGACTTGCTTTATATACTATAAAGTAAAAAAAAGTGCTCGCCTTTTAGGATACAAGAGGTGTTCCTATAATATCTATATATTACAAATAATTCAAATTCAAATTGAGAGAAATCAACTACTACAAGAAGTTTTATAAATTAGAAGGGCCAAATATAACTTAATGACATTTTGATTTTTACTTATAATAAATTATCTCATTGAGAGAAATCAACTTTTTTATTTAGGGCCAAATATAATTTCTATTCATTACATATTTTACTTTATATATATATTGCTTCTTTAAAATTTAATAAATCTTGACTTACAAGAAATATCTTCTTCAAAGAAAAACTAAAGGTGTGAAACATCAGCTAATAAATCATAAAAAGTCTTTGAGGTAACAGTTTTATTAGACACTGTGTATTTCTCCTAATCCTTAGCGATTAAAACAAGGTGTGAAACAATGGATTAATTAATGTTTTACCTGTTGATGATGATACTTTATTGGAACCTGTGTAATTAAGGTGTGAAAAGGGTACTTATAAAATTTACCTGAAGATGAGGGAATTACAGTAAATAAGCACTGCAATTTGAACCAATCAAAATCAAGAATTTAACTGAACATAATGAAGATAACCAATCACAAATATGTTTGTCCAAGTGGGAGGGATTTATGAATGATGATAATATTATGTGGAAATAGAGGAATTATGTTATTCTTAGTTTTCAACTGAACCTTAAAGCATGACTTCTTCACTTATTACAACAAGTATGTTTCCTGAGTATTTACAAGAACAGAGCTCCAGATAAAAATTCACAAATTGGGGTTTTTACCCACCATTTTTTTATGTAATTGGGTGATAAAGTTTTTTAATTGCATTATCAATTCCAATTCACCCCTCAAGCAAATATCAAATTGGGTTTTTCACCACCAAGCTCCTTAATGTATTGGGTTTTTTCATCAACACAATATTGAATATTTAGGCATGTTATAATCACATTATATCAACCCCAGATGTGTTTCCATCTTAAATGTGTTTCTTTCTTTGTATATGTGCTTAGCTGTTTTATTTGGTTTATTCACTGACGAGCAATTGTACGTTTAATTTGTGTCCCGTTTTAAACGTTCTGTCAGTTTTGTATTTTCTGAAAACTTATGTAAACTGCAGCTGGTGTCACTAGTTGGACAGTAACTAATTGCCTTTCTAGATCCCATATGATCACCCTACAGTTTATAGTTGGGGTAGGTGTGGCTAAGTGTTTAGATTTTTATGTAATATATGTGAAATTTAGGTGCTGTAAGAAAGTTTTGCCAGTCCTTTCACCTATTTGCCAGATCTACTTTTTAATAAAAATAAAAAGTAGTTCCCAGATTTAAGATATACCCCAAAACCTTGAGAAACCTTGAGATTTATAGGGTGGTTTAATGATGGAGACCACATTCAACTTGAATTTACAAATAATTCTGCAACATCAAGTAAATAAATGACAATGTTATACTGCACTTGCCAATAAGACAACTTAAGCATCCAGAACAATCAGACCAAAACAAAGAAAGTGTCAAGCTGCATAATTTGACGTAAAAAAACGGATATGTGTATTCATTCATGAGGGGCCTGATGGGTTATTTTCGTTCTTCGTGATCGGCGCATTTTCGCTATCGTGATCCGTTTTTCTACAGATTTATTTTTTTTATATTTTCGTGATCCGTGATCATTGAAATTTATTTTCTGTGAATCGTGATTGACAAAAGAATCAACTCGTGAATCGTGATGAGACCCCCGATCAGGCCCCTCATTCATCAACTAAAATGAGAAAAATAATATATAAACTGTTTTTGTTTAATTCAATTTACATAAATCTGGGTTAAGTTGTCCCTTATCAGAACTTTTGGTTTCCGATGCTTTCCAACTACATATCATGTCATAATTGATTTGGCCTTTCACTTTTTCCAACTGATTTCGTTTTCGTCCTGTTTATCGTTCTATAGCAATGTCCTCGTTAAGGTATGCAAACACGCCCGTGCGTTCAATGGACGCTTCCTAAAATCACTAGCTGAGTCTTGTTATCATCATAACTTTCCCTCAGCTATCAAAAAGAAGCCGAAAACATGCTTCTATTCAATATTTTTATCGGACATTTTACTTTCGTTTTAATTCATTGTATGTTATGATAAATCCCGAGCAATTCGAAAAAATATACAGCATGTCACGCGCTAATTGGATAAACGCAGAGAAGATCGAAATGTTTTCAAATACACGTATACCTTTTGAGCAACGGAAAATTCCAACAGGGACCCATTACAGCTACTTGATGCAGGGCTCTATTTTAAGAACGAAAGGACATTTCCAATTATAAATATTATAAAAATAGATTTACGCGACGACTGTAATCAGATAAGGGTAAATAACGCAAACGATAGCGAATAAAAGCGTTAAGAACTCATGGTTTTGGCATATAATTGGGTTTTCCTTTGAATTAATTGGGTTATTGAACCCTGCAATGGGCAATTGCATTGGGTTTTTATACGACCGCAAAAAAATTTTTGTGGTCGTATATTGGTATGATGTTGGCGCCGCCGCCGCCGCCGCCGCCGCCGCCGCCGTCGTCGGCGTCGTCGTCGTCCAAGACGCATTGGTTTCGCACTCTAACTTTAGTTTAAGTGAATGGATCTCTAGGAAATTTTACCATAAGGTTCAATATCACAAAAGGAAGGTTGGGATTGATTTTGGGGTTATGGTACCAACAGTTAAGGAATTAGGGGCAAAAGGGGCCAAAATAAGCATTTTGTAACTTCCAGACATAACTTGTGTGTTAGTGTATGGATCTCTCTGACATTGTACCACAAGGTTCCATATCACAAAGGGAATGCTGGGATTGATTTTGGGGTAATTGCCTCCAAATTTTAGGAATTAGGGGCCAAAAAGGGCAAAAACAAGCATTTTCTAGTTTCATGACAATAACTTGTGTGTAAGTGTATGGATCTTTCTGAAATTGTACTACAAGGTTCCATATCACAAAGGGAAAGCTGGAATTGAGTTTGGGGGTAATTGCCTGAAACGTTTAGGAATTAGGGGCCAAAAAAGGGGCAAAAAACATGAATTTTTCTAGTTTCATGACAATAACTTGTGTGTAAGTGTATGGATCTTTCTGAAATTGTAATACAAGGTTCCATATCACAAAGGGAAAGCCGGAAGTGAGTTTGGGGGTAATTGCCTGAAACGTTTAGGAATTAGGGGCCAAAAAGGGGCCAAAAATAAGCATTTTTCTAGTTTCCAGACAATAACTTGTGTTCAAGTGTATGGATCTCTCTGAAATTGTACCGCAAGGTACCATACCTCAAAGGGATGGCTGGGATTGAGTTTGGGGGTGATGAGTCATAAGGGGTTCAAAAATTTGGAGGGGGTTTCTTTTTTTCCTTTTTTTCTTTAAAATTTTCCATTTTAAGTTGGTTATTTCTGATTTATATTAAAAGCAAATAATAATGATATGGCAGGAGATACACACCTAACAGGATGTGTAAATTATTATATAATAAGTATTGTGCAATAGCAAGAAATTTTCAATTGCACAGTATTGCTAATAGCAAGAAATCTTCAATTGCACAGTATTGCGCAATAGCAAGAAATATCCAATAGCACAATATTTATAATAGCAAGAAATTGTCAATTGTACAGTATTGCGCAATAGCAAGAAATATTCAATTGCACAGTATTTCACAATTGCAAGAAATATTCAATTGCACAGTATTGTGCAAAAGAAGATACTTTGTATAAATTGCTTATTTCTTGACCAATTTCAATGGGGTTTTATTCTTGAACTCTTGGGGTTCTTTAATATGCTGAATCTAATCGTGTATTAAGTTTTTGGATTTTGGGCCCCGTTTTAAATTGGTCCACATTGAGGTCCAAAGGGTCCAAAATTAAACTTTGTTTGATTTCATCAAAATTGAATTATTGGGGTTCTTTGATATGCCGAATCTAACCGTGTATTTAGATTCTTAATTTTGGTCCCGTTTTCAAATTGGTCTACATTAAGGTCCAAAGGGTCCAAAATTAAACATAGTTTGATTTTAACAAAATTGAATTCTGAGGGTTCTTTGATATGCTGAATCTAAACATGTATTTAGATTTTGATTATGGGCCCAGTTTTCAAGTTGGTCCAAATCGGGGTCCAAAATTAAACTTTGTTTGATTTCAACAAAATTGAATATATGGGGTTCTTTGATATGCTGAATCTAACCATGTATTTAGATTTTGATTTTGGGCCCGTTATCAATTTTTTCCACATTGAGGTCAAAAGGGTCCAAAATTAAACTTTGTTTGATTTCATCAAAATTGAATTATTGGGGTTCTTTGATATGCCGAATCTAACCGTGTATATAGATTCTTAATTTTGGTCCCATTTTCAAATTGGTCCACATTAAGGTCCAAAGGGTCCAAAATTAAACTTAGTTTGATTTTAACAAAATTGAATTCATAGGGTTCTTTGATATGCTGAATCTAAACATGTATTTAGATTTTGATTATGGGCCCAGTTTTCAAGTTGGTCCAAATCGGGGTCCAAAATTAAACTTTGTTTGATTTCAACAAAATTGAATATATGGGGTTCTTTGATATGCTGAATCTAACCATATATTTAGATTTTTGATTTTGGGCCCGTTTTCAACTTTGTCCACATTGAGGTCAAAAGGGTCCAAAATTAAACTTTGTTTGATTTCATCAAAATTGAACTCTTGGGGTTCTTTGATATGCTGAATCTAACCATGTATTTAGATTTTGGATATTGGACCATAATAGGTGAATGTCCAATTTAAAGTTTTTAAGTTCTTAGACCACATTCATTCTGTGTCAGAAACCTATGCTGTGTCAAATATTTAATCACAATCCAAATTCAGAGCTGTATCAAGCTTGAATGTTGTGTCCATACTTGCCCCAACTATTCAGGGTTCGACCTCTGCGGTCGTATCAAGCTGCGCCCTGCGGAGCATTTTATTAATTATTTGTATTGCGTGATCACGCAAATACCCAGTTTATCTGGAGCTCTGCAAGAAGACACCATGTTTGATGATCTTATTTCAACAGACCAAACTGATGCAGATGAAGCAGATGATAGACACAAAGGTGAGTTGTACTTTACTTTTCAAGCTTTTTTTTTTTTTATTCCATGGATCACCAAGCATTTTTATTGTGAGTCTCACCTTACAAATCTTTGGGATCACATATACCATATTAAACACCTACAACACCTATTGAACTGCTTGGTGCAGTATGTCAAAAAGGTGTATCGAAAAAAGAATTCTTTTTACCACTTTTATTTTAAGACATAAGGAATACTCTTAAATATGTCATCTTTGTTGCTTTTCTTCTTTTTGAATGGAAAGATTCTATAAATTTAAAAGTCATGAATGTTATCGATTTATATATTTATTAGAAAGAATAAAATTGTGTTGATTGAGACCCTGGCAAAATAGAAAATGGTTGGCCATATTATTATTATAACCCCGAAAATTAAGAATAGAGAATGATACATGTAGGGGGATAAAAATGAAGAATAGAGAAAGAAAGGGATATAAACTAAAAAATAAAGAATAAAAATTAGGAAGCAAAATATGAAAAATAAACAATCATTTAAGCTAAGACCAAAAAAATATAAATAGGGAAATAATACATGTATGACCATGTATCAAGTATACAGAATGATGGGAGCTTTAATTCAAAGAACAAAGTATAAAAAAAATAAGGGGCTGCAGTGGTGGATCCAGAACCTTTTGTAAGGAGGGCCCTGCTGACTGACCTAAGGGGGAGCCACTCTAGTCACGCTTCAGTGATTCCCTATATAAGCAACCACGAAAGGGGGCCCAGGGCCCCTGGATACGCCTATGGGCTCAAATATTAAAAAAGATGATCATTTACATGTCTAAAAAATTGAGTGTAGAGAATGATATGTAGGAGATCAAATATAAAGAATAGCAAATAACAAAGGCTTCAAAATAAAGATTAATAGGAAAAATCAAAGGCTTAGATATAAAGAATAAAAAATAACAAAGGCTAATATAAAATATAAAGAATAGAGAAAAAAGCCTTTAAGGATGCTAAAATATGGTAGATACAATATATTAATAGGGACTAAAATTTAAAGAATGAAACATAATGACAGGAGGTGAAATAAAGAGAACTAAAGGGCTGAATATAACGATTGGAGAAAGATTCAGGCATATATATTAAGAATATAAAATAGCAGGGGTTACTATATAAAGAATGGTGAAAGATGGGGTCTAAGATATAAAGAATAGAGGAAGATCGACTAAATATAAAGAATAGAAAGTGCAAGGGAATAATATATAAAGAGTAAAAAATAGTTTGGCACAAAATAGAAAAAAAATATAGAAAATGATTATGGCAAAGAGATAGAGAAAAGAGAATTTAAGGGGTTAAAGATTATTAAAGAAAAGTCTTTAAAGCAACAAGAAAATTAACATCCAAAATTATAGGTAACAGAAATGAAGGACCCCCAAGTACTAATTTCATTCCATTCATATATTTAAATTTTTATATGCAAGTTAAGAATGATGCAGAAATAATTTAAGACAATAAATAATTTAGTTGGCTATGTAAGTTTAACTTCTAACAAAAAGCCTCATGTTTTCACCCACAATGTATTCATTAACCATAGGAGGATTTAGAGCACACACCCCCCTTTTTTCTTGGAAAAATTTGGTTGATTATATAGGGTATCACTGAAGCATGACTGGAGAGGGACAAGCCCCCTCTTAAGCAGACAGTGGGCCCCACTTATGAAAATTTCTGGATCCACCAATTAATCACAACAATACTTAAAAGTTTGTAATTAGTTTATAATGGATATATCAGGGAACAGTTCAAGTGTTATGAAAATTCCAAATTGTTTGAAAAAAAAAGGTAATATCTGTTTGATTTATTTTAAAGTAGCTAATTATAAAAGTTCATTCTTCACTAAGGAAAGATTTCTATACATTTTACAGATAAACCTTACAGACTAGCCCACAATTCTCCTTTATTAGAATTATCCCCCCTCAGGTGTTTCATATTTCTATATTCTCAGACTTCTATTGTGGTAACTTTTTGATTATATTTCTTCTTTTTACAATAACTAATGTCCAAAGTTCGGGCAGAGTAAATAACTTTATTTATCCTATTTTCCTGTTGCACTTGGTGTAAAACAAGGCTGAATTTTATTGCAGACATTATTTTCTTTCTACATACATATATATGATAAAGTCTCAAATTGTGCTATTCAAATACATTTCTCATAGGCCGATCCAAAAGGGGGGGGGGGGGGCCTGCCCCTACCCCCTTTGATGGAAAAAAAAATATGGTTAATTATATAGGGAATCACTGAAGCATGACTGGAGCAGGCCCCCTTAGGTCAGTCAGTGTTCCCCCTTCCCTTTACAAAATGTTCTGGATCCGCCAGTTACTTAATGAATGTTCAGAAATTTGCAATAACTTTTAAGGTATTGTTTAAATCAGTTAAAAGAGCTCTTTCTTGGTGTTATCAAAGCAAAAAAAAAAACCCCAGCCTATTGGGGAAACATTTGGAAAAACCTGGGATTTACAGAGTAATAAGAAATACTGGTTTGAAATTCTAAAAAGGTAGTTTTCAATTACAAATGCAGTTAAATTTTTTTGTTTTAAAGTGTATTAAATTAAAAAAGAATTTGTACAGCAACTCTTTAGGCACTTAGGAGCATAAATAGACATGTGAAAAGTTAATCCTGCTGATAAAACATGTTTAAATTTATAAGTTGCCATTCCGTCTTTATTGGCAACCTCTTACATGGAAGCCAAAGTATTCTTTCTGATTATTTTCTATAATTATTTATAACAAAAGTGGAAAAAGGCTTCTCAACAATGTTTGTACATTTCTACATTTATTGTTGAAATAATTTAAGCATGAAAGCTTACATGGACATTTTTTTCATAGCAATCCTTGATAACCTTTTAAAAAAGGAAATGATTACAAAACTTGCAGTAGAAATTTAAACTAATGAAATTTAAAATATTTTTGTCAGAATTAAAAGACAAGAAGCACCTAAATCAGGTTTATTTACCTTAGTACAGGTGTGTTTTACAGGTAAAAAGAAAGCCCTATTTTCTTAAACTCGTGTATTACTTATATAGTGAATTCAGAAGGCCTTGTGATTTAAGTTTTACAGGATGTTGTAATTATTAATGGATGTTAATCAAAATTTATTACTCTCTGGCCAGGTGTGACCTTTTTAATCAGTGTGCCTCAAGCAGGATGTATTACAGTGTAGTTTGCCACTTAATCAGAATTAAAAAAAAAATAGATTTTTACTTTTTTTTTTAATAAATATATATATATATTTATTCCAAATTATAATAAGAGTATAAAGATTATTTTATATGCAACACCTATGTAGTTTTGTTTAGAAATTTTGGAAAATCAAATTATGGTCACTAATTCTTAGTTTTGCTATCAATTTTCTGTATTAAAGTAAAGTTTGATGATTTAAAATAGTCTACAAAAAATAGATTTTGTTTTAAGTTCTTATATAAATAAAGATTACTTTTTTCATCAATTTTTGCATTTTATTATGGATTAAATTTTTTGGGAGCTTGTTTTTCTATGTTTTTTTAAATGAGCATGTATGTATTAGTTTGTGATTATGTCAGCACAAAGGGAACCATTACCGATTGGCCAATGTTCATTTGGTTTTCAGTTGAATAAGCATTAAAGCATCTCATTTCCATAGAGAATATTTGACCCTACCCCTCAGTCATAGTCTATTGACTTCGACACTTTTGCTAAATTTACATGTATTAGTTTGTGATTATATTTTTAGATCAGTTTAAGATGAACTGCTAATGTTAAGTCAATGATATTTGGTAAGCTAATTTAAATTTAAATTAATCAAAAGTTATGAGAAATTTAATGAATCTTATTTTTTTCCACTTCGTCCCAACGCTATTTTCATCCGGAAAATTTCAATCTTTATATATTATTTTTTACACTGAAGACAGGATTTGGTGATTTATAACAACTGTCATAGATTAAGATATCTTTTACCCTTATCATAACCATGTCCATATTTATATAAGGATTATCATTTCTAATAAAGTTCTATAAAATAGAAAAACAAATTACCAAAATTATAAGATCAAGGCACGCTGTCACTGTCAAAATAATATGGAGTATTGATAAAAAGCACAGGTAAGGTTTCAAACAACCAAACTTCAAAGCAATTGTAGGCATTTGCATGGCCTTCACAATGAGAAAAACCGAAGGTGTGGTATGATTGCATTGGTTGATAGTTGGTTCAACTATCAACCAAACTTCAAAGCAATTGTAGGCATTTGCATGGCCTTCACAATGAGAAAAATCCAAGGTTTAGTTGGTATAAATGGCCACGACCTAGAAACTACCTATTTGTCTTGGACTTAAATTTGAAAATGTCGATCTTGACACCTCAAACAGGTGAAAACTATATACATAATTGCAAACCTATATGTGACTCTCACGTTTAAAAGACAACTCTGGTATGAACTGACCTTGAGGAATACTCTTGTTTTCATGATGATGCAATGAGTTAAAACATTTCAATTGTAATACATGTAAAAAAGGTTACAAATTGAATGGTTTTTAAATTTTGCGCAATATTGATATAACCTTGTGGCGCAAATGCAATGTGCCACACAGTACGATATATATGTAAAAATGTTCAGCACAGTTTAGAGTTTTACACTAAATAGGCCTACATGCTTTAAAAATCAGTTGAAAAGGTCTTTACTTCTTTTTCAGTACATACACCGCAGGCTATGCACCCAGTTTATACACAGCCAATGCCAGGTTACCAGCAAAGCCAGTATTACCAGTATCCATATAATTGCAACAGACCAACATTCTACCCTCAGTACCATCAAAACAATACCTATCAACGTCCACATATGATAAATAATGAGCCATACGATTTAAACCGACAATCCCCAGACTTGCCAGTGCCAGCCAGGTATGAGATGAATGTGCATGTCATTGCCAGGAAGCACCATGTGCCATTGGCTGCATGGGCTAAACCCACACCCCTGAATATGGATAATTTGATCGATTCTTCTAAACTTGAGCATGTGTCACCTGCTGCCAGAGACAAACTATTAGCAGAAAGAAGCTTATTTCAGGTGTGTTTTATAGATATTATTTGTAATTTTATTTTATTTCATTCTGAATGTATAAAACAAAGTTTATGCTTGGGTTTGCTTCCCAATTATCGTGGGCAATAAAGAGTAAATATTACCAAAAAAAATTTATGAAATTGTTGAAAGTAGAATCTTATATAGAACCAGCTTATGAGTGGAGATATAATATATATATATATATATCAAGGATTTGTATAGTTAGAAGGATTGGAATCTCGTGGACTTTTGCAAAGACTGTAATATAATGTCTTATGCAGCGCGAGATTTTGTGTGATTACCCGTGATGCATCTGGAAGATGCTCAACGTGCCTTGATTAATGGCGGACATTTGCATCACCTAAACAAATAGACATACGATATGTAAGTATTACAATCCATATTTATCAAATGTTATAATTGAAATAAGAAGTTTAAAATGGTTCTGGTGTAATTAATGACTTTTACGATTGCAGTACGAATACACGGCTCCATAGAATGAATTTGCATATTGACCAAGTGACCTTAACCTATCCCGCCTATTGGGCGGTCCTAACATCATTTTTATTTTGACACTTCTTCCTCAAAAACAGAGATGAGTGATAAAATTTATATTTTCTGATAGATATATGATTTCTTCGTGTATTGAGTAAATTTCGTAGTGGTTTATGCATTAGTTTTCCTAATTTTTCTGTTTCTTTGAGTTGATTACAACAAAATGGCGTTCTGGAGCGAAAATGGGGTGGCTTAGGAAAATCAATAAAGTTCTACAATGGGCCTAGATTAATGTTCAAACATGTTTACAAACGTAAAACATTGGTGATTAAGTGTATAGAAGAAAGCTCAAATCGCTAAATAAGGGAATTGTGATACTTTTCTGTCTTTAAAAATCAATGTGGTTCTCAGATGAATCGCAATTTACCAGGCCTAAATTGGGAGGGGATCCAGTTGTCACAATCATATGATACTTTCTTCCTGTTTCTACCGAAGTGAAATCGTTAAACCATGTGTTTTGAAATAGTTTTATATCAATTTTAACAAGCCATGTTCCATAGAAAACACCATAGATTTGCCTTTGCCGATGTGGAAAGGGACAATGCATGGATGGTAATCTTTTCAAAAGTTCAGTCCAATGTTTACCAGTTCAGCCCGGCAGCTGACCTTCAAAGTATGATCTAGTATTGTGAAAGTACATTGTGTACAAATGAATGTACTTTTTTTACTGACGTTAATACACCAACACAGCTCATCTACTTTAATGATGCATAGGTAGTGCTGTTTTTGTCTTCATTATAAATCATTGCCACCCAGCTTTATTATGCATGTTATTGTTATGGACTCCCTTCTTCTCTATCTGTTTATACCACATATCACATGCATTACAAGTCCAATTAATTATGCCTGTTAAATTATGGCGTTTTACAAGGCTAAATTATTTTTTTTCCTGCAACGCGCCAAATCAAACAATGAAAAGGCCTTGCAAGATGTTTTCCTGCAACGTTGTCAAAGCAAAATCAAAATAGCCTTGCAAGATTTTTTCCTGCAACGCGCCAAAGAAAAAATCAAAATAGCCTTGCAAGATGTTTTCCTGCAACGATGTCAAAGCAAAAAATCAAAATAGCCTTGCAAGGTGTCTTCCTGCAAAGGCGTCAAAGCAAAAAATTAAAATAGCAAGACGCCAAGATGTCTAATTTTTGTTTAAACCTGTGCATTACAAATGTACATAAGCTTTTTCTTTTCTAGGCCCAATTGCTATTAACTTCATACTTCAGTCAAGTCCAGTAAGAGTTTTATATATATAATATATGAAGGATATCTGCATGTTATCCGAAATATGTAACATTTATTCCTTTTATTGTTATTTTGGTGATGATGTACCCTTTTAGACTGGTTATATATTATATTTTGTAGTGTACTGTATCATAATTTTATGATCCATCGCCCCGTAAGATTTATCGTTGGCTATTATTCAGTCATTTTATATATATATATATATTTATATTCATATCAAGATAGACCCAAATAGTTCCACCTTTTTTTTCTAAGTCACTCAATATTAAATTTTCCGATATTTTTTATTTGTTTGTTTTCAATACTGTGAAGATATGAAGATATCAATTTGTCGTTTGAAGACCCACATGCATAGTATGACAATGTGCTACATAATTAATGATTAATTTAGGTCCTGCATTACCTATTATGATATGTAAATGTATATATACATAGTTTTGTAGTTAAGCAAGCACCATTAAATTAAAATATATGATTTTTTTTGTTTGCGACATCTTAAGATCCTACAATATTGAAAATATTAAAAACAATAGAAACATTGCTACATGTATAAATAATTCCTGAATTTGCATAAGCTGGCATATATGTAGCATAAACCCATAGAAAACTAACATAAATCTTGCAAATATAATTGTTCGAGCAGAGATCTTGAGGTAATATGGCTATTGTTAAGACAGATTTGATATTGGAATTGTTTAAGCCATATGCTATTGTATTATTATTCATATTGCCACATGTAACTTTATTACACATTTCTTTTTCCAGTATTTTCCAAAATGCCCAAACTGGTGAATGTTAAGAAGAAAAGTCCAGGCACAAGGAAAGTTCCCCAAAAAGTCTAAGCAGTTGTGTGCCAACAGCAGTTGCCCATTCATGCACTAATCATGTGGACTAACATATGGCATGCCTTCAAATAGAAATACTAGTGTATCGGTACAACTAAAATGCGACTATTGACCAGAACGTTCCTCCGAATATCATTTATGGAAAGATATACCAACAGTATTTCATTGGATCATTAACATTCAATCTCTTATATCAAAACTTGAGAGCTACACTTTGTGTGTAGGGAACTTTGATCGTGACTTGATAGATGATCATGTGATACCAGCTGAATTGGATTATATTTATATTTTAACGTAAAAATAAATCATAGAATATCTTTTTTTAAATTCCTTTACATGCCAGATTCATTTAATATTCGCCTAATCTGCTTGGTGTTGAGTGTATATTGACGATTCTCTTTCTTGTCACTGCCTTTATTAATCTAGTTTTTCATATAAATCTGTGTGATTAATGTCTATGAGTATGTGTAGTAAAATAAGCAAGGAGACATGGGATATGATTGAAATGAGACAACTATCCATCCAATATCAAATGAAGATTTTAAAAACTAGTAGTCTACATGTACAATCGATGAATGTATGTCATCCATGATCATCAAAACCCATGCAGCATAGCAGGTCGATAAATATTATCACATGAAACCAACAGCCCATACATAAAACATGTACAAAAAATAGTTTTTATACCAAATTTGAAGTTAAGACATAAGAGTTAAGAGATGCGGTATGATTGCCAATCGAATGAGTCGGCTCAGTTCACCAAAGTTCAAATGATGTTGATTTAAGCAATTATTCAATCTATCGTTATTTCTTATCTTGATAGACAAAAGTCAGTGTTTTACATGTATAGGGTGCGCTATGAAGTCAATACAAGGCAAAATTGTACAAAAAGTATCTACTGTTTGACAATAAACATTTTAGTTATGTTTACAGAGTTTAGACCTAGCAAACATGAAAGTTACAAACAGAAAAGTAAGACTTTTGTTTTAATACTTGATGTAAACTGCTGTTACTTACCTCATATGAAAGTGTACCAACGTACAGTCAGAAAAAGATGAAAGATTATTTTAAGTCTTCTTTGATATATGACAAGTCGCTCTTTTCAAGTTAATTTCTGTATTATACTACATGTATAATACATAACCATGAATAATTCCATGATTGACTACTTGAGAGGCCGTTATGACAGAGAGCTGACACTATAAGGTTGCCCTATTAATTCATGCACAAATTGATTTAAGTGTTCCGACAAGAAAGAAAAGTGCATTTAAAGATGTAATATTATTAGTACAATTAAAAAAATTTGCTTGCAGTTGATAATTTATAACACACTGGCTAACGTTTCTTCAATGCCTTTACCATGTTTATAATGATTGAAACCGGCTACAGTAACATGCAGAAGCAGTTTTATAGGGTTTATCAGTGGGCCCCCTCTTTAACAGTACTTGTCCCAACCTTATGATAATGATCAGCCACTGACATGTATATAAAACGCAATGCAGTAATTCGTCTTGAAATGTGTGGTCAGTTCTTTAACTATGTAAATAATTGGCGAAAGAGCAGCTCACAATATCGCTTGTTGTGGTAAGATTAGCTGAGCTTGCCACAAAAATGGTTTTGCACCTGTTTCCCCGAGATTGATAGTTTCCGGAAGATGCAAATCGCATATAGCTATAATGACATCATTTACAAGAATGAGAATTTTTTTTCATTTCTTTGGCAATTGACAGAAAATAAAAATTTACAGAAGTTAACATACAAACACATTGTCAACTGTCGTTATACACATTGCATTACAATGTACATCAAATAAATCCCTTAAATTACGCTTTTTCGTCAATTGAAACTTGAGTGCTAATCAATAATAATTACATTTAAGAATGAATAAAGTCCTTTACCATTACAACATTGTCTATACGTGACAAAAATAAGAAAACAACTCGATACATGTGTACAAAAAAATCACGTTCCGATATCGTAAGTGACGAGTAGTAGTAGTGGCGAGTAGCGAAGTCTCGCCGCGGAAGAGATTACGATAAACTGCGAGATTCCAATCCTTCTAACTATACAAATCCTTGTATATATATATATATATATATATATATATATATATATCTGAGGAAGAACAAAAAATTTGCGAAAGCAAATTTACAGATCTAACATTGTTGGGCTGATGTTTTAATAGGCGAGTTGTATATATATATATATATATATATATATATATAAGATAGAGAATATTAAAAATATAATGGCATAATCAGTTATTGGGCAGTGATGTTCCTCAGCACAAAATGGAAAAGGTCAAAAGATTGAGTCTTAAACAATATATATAATATAGCAAATGATAGTTTGTCAATACTGTAATAACATCCACTAGTAAAATTGTTGACAATATATATATGTTATTCCAAAAGTGATAGTTACACATTTTATAGCAGTTATATAATGCATGAAAAAATGGTTATTCAGCTGTAGTATAATTTCAAATTTGACAATAAAGAAGCAAGTTTATTATTACTTAAATAACAACTAAGGTTTAGTATTCATGAAGAGTATTAAATAGATAAAAGAAATCTTATTTTGTCATAATTACAACCAACATGAAATAATCAACAAAAGATATATTGTGAATGATGTTTACTAATTTCATGTTTAAATTTTATTCCAGTACTTTGTTAGAAAAGTTGTAGAGGAAACAGGCTTACGGACTGTGAAGGGAGAGGCCTTCAACACTTGTCTTCAGAAGGTATAAAATATTTTCTTTGTTATTATATAATGTATGTCCCAAAAGGGGGAGGGGTTAGGGGTGTTCCAGGGGTTGTCCCCCTTTTTTTAACATGATCAATGCATTGGAATTGGGACATTTAACTTGAACCCCCATCTTTATCCTTGGTTGGTTAAAAATTGAATATTGTTATCAATTGTAAGTTATGTGTATTATAACCTGACAAAGGCAAAAATGTGGAGTTTTAACAATCATTAATTGACACTAAAACTGTCAGATAGAGATTCAATAAGCAAAACAGATCTTCATTTCAGAC